>KE155936.1:680673-755692 GCA_000411075.1 Sisymbrium irio
TTTGAAATTTGAAAAATTCTCTGGGCGCAACCTGACCGAGTCTCTCTCTCTCTATGCCTCTTGCTTGGCCGAATTTAATTCTCTAGGGTTTTCTCGGTGAGCTTCATCAGGGAGTTCACGAGAGATTTGTCTTCCAATGGAATTGAATCTGCGGAAAGGCGACAAGGTTTGGGTGGAGGATAAGGATTCGGCTTGGATTGCTGGTGATGTTCTCGATTCTCTGGGAAACAAGCTCCATGTCGAAACTTCTTCAGGGAAAAAGGTTCGATTAACCGTCTTTTGTTGGCAGGAAAAGTTCTGTTTCGTCTCCTCTTCCTTCACCCTTACTCGTTGCCGCTTTTTCTTTTTTATATATTTAATTTATAATTGATTTTGGGGGTTCAGGTTTTGGTCTCCCCGGAGAAGCTCTTTCGGAGAGATCCCGACGATGAGGAGCATAATGGAGTGGATGATATGACCAAGCTTACATACTTGCACGAGGCTGGTGTTCTTTACAATCTACAGAGGAGATACGCTCTCAATGATATATACGTGAGTTCTTCTCACTCTTGCTTCTTTATAGCTCTGCATCAGTATATTAGCTTTTTGTGCTGCCTGTGGTTACTTTATTGACTCCGATTTCATTCCATATCGACTTTTTACTCTCCGAAGCTGTCAGTGTGTTATTAATTGTTTTTGGAGTTTCTTAGGTATTCATTTGTGGTCTAAGACATGTTTCCACATGAAGTAGATTCAGTTTTTTTTAATCTTTTAATCCCATTTTCGTCTACGATACTCTGGGTGCCCTTAAGACTTAAGATTTTGCTTTCAAAGTATGCAGTTAGGTCTGTTCTCTTTGGAAATTTTTAGCTATCTGTAAATCTTACCTGACTGCTCCAGTTTCAGTACTTTGAATGATCTATGTAGTTTAGGTGTGTGTGTAATTTGAGAATACATTCTGAACACCATCTGATATGCGTTACTGTTTGTCTGTTTCTGTATTTATGCTTTAGCGATCAAATGTCTCCTTTGGTAATGAGAAACTACACATTAGCGCAAATATCCCCTTGCTTGTTTCATTTATCCCTGTGTCTATTTGCTGGGTTCCTTATAACTGTCACCTGCTATATCATTTAGCTTAAAAGATTGATCTTCAATTGAATGAACTGTGTGAACAAAAAAAAAGGGATATACATCATTACTGGCATGCACTCGAGAAACTTGTTTATTTGGTATCCAATTGCACTAAAATCGTCCTCGTACTCCCAACCCTAACTTTAGTTTCCATTATAAGCATTATAATTGGTGGATAATCAATCTTATATAATCGTGTTTCTTAGTTTGTTGGCCAGCCCTGTGAATTATATAGGTTGAATATTCCGTCTAGGAAAAGGAGAGCTTCGTTCCCGTATTTAGTTGACGAAAGTAATTATGTTCCATATGGTTCCTTAGATGTGAATGCTGGCTTGCCCTTTGTAATATTTTGGTTGCTGCTTGGTGTCTAATATCTTTGTGTCCCTATTGAGATGATATTTCTTCGAACTATTTGTGGTAATAACTTCAGTGTCATTCTTGTTGCCACTTGTCACTGTCAGTATTTTTCGCCGTTCCATTCGTAGGTTGTTCCTGACTGCAGTATTTTCGTACTACTACGTTCTATTTCATTTGCAGACATACACTGGAAGTATTCTGATCGCTGTTAATCCATTTAAGAAGCTTCCACATCTCTACAACGCGTACATGATGGAACAGTACAAGGGAGCACCATTCGGTGAGCTCAGTCCTCATGTTTTTGCAGTTTCTGAAGTTGCATACAGGTGGTCCACCCTCTGTTCCCTACTTGTGCTGACATTCTTACCTGTTACTATCTGTCATGTTAATCAATTAACCTCAGTTATGCTTTATAATCCAGAGCGATGATTGACGATAGTCGAAGTCAGTCTATACTCGTCAGCGGTGAAAGTGGAGCTGGAAAAACTGAGACAACAAAACTAATCATGCAGTATCTTACATTTGTTGGGGGACGTGCAGCTGAAGATGATAGAAGTGTTGAGCAGCAAGTCCTTGAAGTAAGTTTTGCTTAATGCTTACACGATTTCCATCTTTTGTCCTGTTCAATGAGAAGAAAGAAGTGAAAAGCTGGCATTTACTTTCCTTCCTCTGGTATCTGTTTGCAAATAAATTCTAGGTGACTCTCGTTGCGACTGATACGTATTCTATTTCTGCAGTCAAATCCACTCTTGGAAGCATTTGGCAATGCGAAAACAGTTAGAAATGATAATTCCAGGTGGTTAATAGAATTTTACTTTCCTTTTTATTTATGTTTTCGTTGGGAACTTAGGGGGTGTTTCTTTATTTGCGCTTATTTAATTTCTCAACAATTTTCTTCATGACGGGTATCATCATACCGATTAGCACAGATAGGAGCATTTGTGGATGCCCATCACGTTTAGGTTATTTGGGGCTGTTAGAAACTAGTGGTAATGGCGCTCGATGATACAGTGTATCTCGTACAAAGTTGAAATAATAAACTCTGGTTTTAGTAAACCTTCTACTTGAAGTATGGTAGTAATTATACGTCAGATATATGGTCCATTGACAAGTTTTTCCATCAAGACTTACAACCTCTTGTGCCAATGTGAAATGCATTACGGGGTCTATTTGGTTTACTAAATTTTTCCTTGTACATGGAATATGGTAACATTCTTACTGCTACCGGGAGGAACGAGCTTTGTTTTCCTTGTTCATTTTGCATATATAGAACACTAGTCATTAATGTTTTTGATTTTGGATTCTTATATTGCAAATACTCAATTGAATAGCATTTTCTCTGCAGTTATCGTGTGTGTTGCCCTAGCTTTTTAAATTATATTTTAAGTTTTCTAAAAATGACGGATTTACTGACGAAACTACTGAATGTTGCTTTGTTTAGCCGTTTTGGCAAGTTTGTCGAAATCCAATTTGACGCAAATGGTAGAATATCTGGTGCTGCAATCAGAACCTACCTTCTGGAGAGATCACGTGTAGTCCGGATAACTGACCCTGAAAGGAACTACCATTGTTTTTATCAGCTGTGCGCTTCCGGGAATGTAATTCTCTTTCCTGCTCTTTTCGGGTTTCTTGTAATCCAATTGAGCTACGTCAGATTTTTTTTGGCTGATGCTGTCAATTACCTATGCCGAATACTTGTGTTAATGTTTTTGTTTTGTATAGGACGCTGAGAAATATAAACTAAGCAATCCACGTCAATTTCATTATCTAAATCAAAGCAAGACGTATGAACTGGAGGGAGTAAGCAACGCAGAAGAGTATAGGAATACAAGGAGGGCCATGGATATTGTGGGAATAAGTCACGAGGAGCAGGTGTTTTGACTTCCAATTGGATTTTCATATAGTTTTTTTCCGTCAGTTTTTGATTGTCCTTGTTTCGTGCAAAAATCATTGATCAGGAAGGGATATTCCGCACGCTTGCTGCGATTCTGCATCTTGGGAATGTTGAGTTTTCCCCAGGAAAAGAGCACGACTCTTCGGTAGTAAGGGATCGGGAATCTAGAAATCATCTGCAGATGGCTGCTGATCTTTTCAAGTAAATGGAATTTTCTGATAGTACTATTTTTATAACTAGGCGTACGAAGAAATAGGTTATTTATTTGTTGTATCCTGCCTTAAATGAATCAGGTGTGATCCAGATCTTTTGTTGGCTTCGCTCTGCACACGTTCAATTCTGACCCGTGAAGGTACCATAATCAAAGCACTTGACTGTAATGCTGCTGTTACTAGCCGGGATGCACTCGCGAAGACTGTTTACGCCCGTCTGTTCGACTGGTTAGCTTTTACTTGCTTCATCCCTTCATTCACTGGATATTTATTTATGCATTACACTTCTGTTTGAAACTTTCGTTTTATTCTTCTGCCAGGTTGGTTGATAAGATTAATAGGTCTGTTGGGCAAGATCCAAACTCCCGTTTTCAAATAGGAGTCCTGGACATTTATGGCTTTGAATGCTTTAAGAGTAACAGGTCAGCGTTGCTCTGTTGAACTAATTAAACTACAGTTTCCTTCCTTTCATTGTTAGTTTATTGGCGCACCATGTAAACTTTATCTGTGATGTTGAATTTATCACAGCTTGGTATCTCGTTCACCCAATTAATGTCGAAAAACGAAATTTAAATTAATTCTTGTTTGCACTCTGTAGTTTTGAACAATTTTGCATCAATTTTGCAAATGAAAAGCTTCAGCAACATTTTAATGAGGTAATATAGATGACTCATTTCCGAAGGTTAAGATTTTGGGACATTGCTTCCTCTCCTTATGATCTCTGCTCTGTTTTCAGCATGTATTCAAGATGGAGCAGGATGAGTACAGAAAAGAAGAGATTAATTGGAGTTATATCGAGTTTATTGATAACCAGGATGTCTTGGACCTTATAGAGAAGGTACGTTTCTCCATTTTCCAGCTAGATTTATAGAAACATTCTGTTATAACTTCTTGCCACCTTTCGTGATCTCTGAAACTTGCAACAGCCTATCTTGTATTGAAATTTGAGCAAGGTTTTTTTTGTCACCTTTAGTGAGGGATTTTGATAATGATTTTGGTTGTAATATATAGTTTCAAATTGTCATGTCTTTATATTTATTTACTATTTTTTTACTCAGATTGTTGAGGAATAGAGTTCAACGCCCTTTAAACAGGGTTTTTGTTGGATCGTGTCAATTCTAATGAGTTATTACGGTTCAATATTAGACTAGTCTCGTGCTTTGTTATTACTCAACTACGGCAGCATGGTCTAAGAAAATTAACCGGATCACTGATGTCACATTGTAGTGTCGCATGTCTTAGCCTGATTAATGTAGCCAAAACATTTCCATTTTTCAGTCGATAGTTCTGTTGCATGCTGGTACGGTGAAATTAATAACACAAGTTTCTTGTTAACCTTTCTGTTGTAGTTGCCACCCTCAAGCGTTGTGTTCTTTTCTTTTGTTAAACTCAAGCAGACATGACAGCAAAATTGATCTATCTTCTTCTGATTCAACTATTAATATTTTTGCCACCTGCAGAAACCTATTGGGGTAATTGCACTCTTGGATGAAGCTTGGTACAATATTTCTGTCTCATCTTGTGTCTCCAAAATACGTATCTTCTCTTTGTGCGCTTACTTATCTTTGTATCCTTCTTATGCAGCATGTTTCCTAGATCAACTCATGAGTCATTTTCAATGAAGCTGTTCCATAACTTTAAATCTCATCCTAGATTGGAGAAGGAAAAATTTTCAGAGACTGACTTTACTCTTTCTCATTATGCTGGCAAGGCAAGTCTTGCTCAAGGAAAAAGCTTAATGTTATTATGTGTCCTTCCAAATCTCAATTAGTTTATCCCATTCCATTTCGTGCAGGTTACTTACCAGACTGAAACCTTTTTGGATAAAAACCGTGATTATGCTATAGTGGAGCATTGCAATCTGTTGTCTTCCTCCAAATGCTCCTTTGTTGCTGGACTTTTTCCGTCAGCGCCGGAGGAGTCTGTAAGATCGTCTTACAAATTTTCTTCTGTGTCTTCCAGATTTAAGGTCAGAAACTGTCCAGCTATTTCCCTTTTTAACACTGCTAGATACTTTATTAATCGTGAAACCTATCATTGATTTGATCATTGACTTTTGATTCTAGCAACAACTTCAAGCTCTCATGGAAACTCTTAGCAAAACGGAGCCTCACTATGTTCGTTGTGTGAAGCCAAACTCGCTCAACAGACCTCACAAGTTTGAGAATCTTAGTGTTTTACATCAACTTCGTTGTGGGGTAAGTGCATTATGTGATCTTAGTTCATTTTGACGTTTTCCTTGGTAGTTATGGTCTATTTATTAATATTGAGAGAAATCATTAGCTTTTTTTTTCCTAGCTAGTTTTAGCATGATTATATCTTTTCTTGTCACGTAATGTATATTTTTTCCCGTGCCGTGATAGGCTAGAAACTTCACATTCTTGCTCTTTTTGATCTTGGTCATCGATAACATTATGGAATTCTAAAATAGCACAATACCTTCTGTATGTATCATGATACTAGCATCGTTTTGCAATGTTGTTAACGTAATTCAAATGAACGTTATGTTTCTTCTAAAGGCCGTTTTGCTTTCTAACTGTTGCAGTGCATCTTTTGTTACAGTTGCTTTCTGAAATAGCTGATTGTGTCGTTATAGTTGACAAATTGAAGTGATCTGTCTTACTCTCAGCTTGTACTAGTATCTTCATGTTCATGCTTTTTCTTCCTTTTCCATCGCTCGGGATTTTAACTTTGATGATGTCTTTTATCTCACAATTGGATAGGGTGTACTGGAAGCTGTTCGGATTAGTCTTGCAGGGTATCCCACACGAAGGATTTATTCAGATTTCGTGGATCGATTTGGTCTGCTAGCCCCAGAATTCATGGATGAGATGTACGTATATTTAATGGATGATTCTAAGATTG
The DNA here is from genome assembly GCA_000411075.1 of Sisymbrium irio. NCBI lineage: Eukaryota > Viridiplantae > Streptophyta > Magnoliopsida > Brassicales > Brassicaceae > Sisymbrium > Sisymbrium irio. The sequence goes on from KE155936.1 coordinate 687,115, forward strand.
TTGCCGGAGTGTGAATTATCCTATATTTGTCCTTGCAATTTTGTGAACCTGTGTAAAAGTTATTTTACATTTTTCTGTGACCGCTCGATTGAGGAAAAATAAATGGCGTATCGATAGAACTTGAGTATTATATGTAGCTTTCGGCTAGACAGGACGAATACCCTGGAGCTGTATTTCATTTAAGTTTCTAATTTCTTGTATCCTGCATTGAATAATCTTTATTGCCAAGCAATAGTAATTTGTTAAATACATTATTTGCAGCAATGATGAGCAGGCACTGACCGAGAAAATTCTGAGGAAAGTAGGTCTTGGGAATTATCAGGTATGCTGATCCCAACATTACTATTTCCAACAGCATTGCGCTTCACAGCTTGGAAGGACAAAAGTGTTCCTTGGAGCTTGTGGGCTAAAAAACCCGAAGGATTTCCTCTATTGTATGGCACCCAATTAGATACTCTTGATTTGCTGATATTTGGATCTTCTTTCACAGCTTGGAAGGACAAAAGTGTTCCTCAGAGCTGGTCAAATTGGCATTTTGGACTCTAGGCGAGCTGAAGTTCTTGATGCTTCTGCAAGACTCATTCAACGAAGACTGAGAACATTTGTTACGCATCAGAATTTCATCTCTGCGCGCGCTTCTGCAATTTCTATTCAAGCATACTGTAGAGGTTCCCTTTCTCAATCACTATTCTTCTTCTTATTTCTTTGTGCTTGTGCAGTTTTCTTACATTCGAAATTTTTGTGGTCAATATAAGAAATCTTCCGGTGTGCAACAACCTACTCTGAAAATTTCGTATTGATTTTTTTTGTTAAACATGTTTTCACATGTATCTTGCATGCAAATGGTGGTTACTACTTACTAGTATATTATTAATTTGTACATGCTTTTTTCTTTTTGGTATCGCTGTCTCATTTCTATGGCTAATAAAAATAATATCTGTTGGCAAGGATGCCTGTCTCGAAATGCTTATACCACCAGAAGGAATGCAGCGGCAGCGGTTGTGGTACAAAAGTATGCGCGCAGGTGGCTGTCAAGATGTGCATTTGTGAAACTTGTATCGGCTGCCTTAGCAATACAGTCTTGTATCCGTGGTGACTCAGCTCGTTTAAAGTTTGCACATCAGAAAGAACACAGAGCTGCTTCTCTCATTCAGGTACCTAGGATCTCCAACTTCGTATGATCAATTATGTGTTTCACTTTGTTGTGTTATTAAGTGTTCATATAGGGTACTTAAGTATTCATCTAGTTCCTGATGTGTGTATCCTCATTCATCATTTCAGTCTCTAATGCATGGTTGATATATATTATAAATCTCTTAGGCTCGTTGGAGAATGCACAAGTTTCGGTCAGCATTCAGGCACCGTCAGTCTTCTATCATTGCCATTCAGTGCTGTTGGCGGCAGAAGCTTGCAAAGAGAGAGTTTAGAAAACTTAAACAGGTATGTTTTTAGTTATGGTCTAGAGCAGGATGATATCAATTGGCTACCTATCACTCAAAGGATGAGCATGCAAAACGATGTCTTGCAGGCCGCTAATGAAGCAGGTGCTTTGCGATTAGCTAAAACAAAACTTGAGAAGCGGTTAGAAGATCTTGAATGGCGGTTGCAGCTTGAGAAACGATTGCGAGTATGTTGCCAATTTTGTCATTTATTTAGTACTGATTTCCTGAAACAGAGTATATAACGACAAGTGCTGTAAATACAGACAAGTGGTGAGGAGGCCAAGTCAGGTGAAATATCCAAGCTTCGGAAAACATTGGAATCTTTCAGCCTCAAACTAGATGCAGCTAGGCTGGCTACCATTAATGAGTGCAATAAGAATGTAGTACTTCAAAAGCAATTAGACATATCCATGAAGGAGAAGGCTGCTGTTGAAAGAGAACTTAATGGAATGGTTGAACTGGAAAAAGTTAACTCTTCGTTGAAGGTAATTTTCATCTCTTATTTTTATTGAATGTATGTTTAGAGCTAGTTCTGCCATCGTCTTGAACTTGGAAAAGGGATCTATTTACCATCCATAGTATTTTTTTTTAGTTAAAATTTACTTTGGGTTTCTCTTTAGCTAGTTTGCATTGGCAAAGCCAAAAAGTTCTTTTCGCTCCGATTTAAAGTATGTACACCTCTTATTTCTGGTTATAGACAAATTAGTTACAGACTATCTTAAGTTGAACTAGTTTCTGGAGATTTTGAAAATGTATATATATTAATTGCGTTTGTGAAAGGGTAGGAGATTCTGAGCAATGGTCTCAAAAGTGATTAAATCTTTGGTTAGCATGTCTTATTCTTGTCTTTGTTCACTGCCCCTTCTGTTTTCAACGTATCAATATATCGGTATATTTTTAATAATGCTTTCACTTTTTGCTTATAGACCCAAATTCTATCGTCTTGGTTGTTCATTTTTGCTAACGCTTTTTTAATCACAGAATTCGATGAATTCCTTGGAAAGGAAGAATCTATCTCTGGAGAAGGAGCTTCTGAGTGCTAAAACTGATTGCAATAATACACTACAGAAGTTAAAAGTAGCTGAAAAAAGATGTTCTGAACTCCAGACGAGTGTTCAAAGGTTTGTGGTTGCAGGTCTTTTTTCTCAAGTCAGCCTTAGGTTTGTGTCTAACATGTGTCTTTACTTTTTCTTTGAATTCTTTTCATCCAGTCTCGAGGAGAAACTCTCTCACTTGGAGAACGAGAACCATGTTTTGAGGCAGAAGACGTTAAGTATATCCCCAGAAAAAACGGGACAGATACTTGGTGAAGTATGTAATCTTTGACTATTCTCTGCTGCACCTTTTGATATTTGCATGCACACGAAAGTATTCACTCTGTGAAGTTGGTGGTTATCTTACGTTTTTGAACCATGGGTTCCACCACCGTTGCTACTTAATTTATTGTCATTCCGTTTTTTTGTATTTACTTTCTACCAACTGCTCATAATTACCGTCTCCTCAACAGAAAAACTCTAGTGCTGTTGTACCAGCTCAAAATGACAGGAGATCTATTTTTGTAAGTAACTACTTCATTTGTTTCATTACCTCCCATCATTTTATTTCTAGTTTGTGAATGCTTGAAAATGAGTACTCTACGTCTATCATTGATACGTACAGGAGACGCCCACACCGTCGAAGCACATCATGCCAATTTCACATACCCTGTCAGAGTCCCGTCGATCCAAATTCACTGCAGAAAGAAATTTGGTACATATTCACTGCCATTTTCAGTAGGCTGTTAATTTTTCTACTGTGAATGAAGTTATTTGTTTTCCTGAACTGATAGTAACATGTTTCAATCAATATGTTTGTATTATCTCATATTCTGTTTTGCTTTCTTCTCATGTAGAGCCTTCTTGTTGTTGGCTACAGTAGATACTGGATTTTGACATAAGTTACCACTATAATGCAGGAGAACTACGAATTGCTCTCCAGATGTATAAAGGAAAATTTGGGATTCAATGATGATAAGCCACTGGCGGCTTGTGTAATATACAAATGTCTTTTGCACTGGCACGCCTTCGAATCTGAGAGCACAACCATATTTAATATCATTATCGAGGGAATTAATGAATCCCTTAAGGTGATTCTTGTTGTAATCCTACCCTCTTGATCTCCATCATGCTGAAGAGATCTTGTCGCAATTTCCTTCGAAATTTTTTTAGCTTAGACAAATTGATAGGAACTCGTTATGTAATTATTTTCTTCTGTGGTTTCTTTATTTGTTTCAGGGTAGTGATGAGAACAGTGTATTACCATATTGGCTTTCAAACTCTTCCGCACTTCTATGCCTCTTGCAGAGAAATCTGCGGTCGAATAGTTTTTTAAATGCTAGTGCTCAGCGTTCTGGGAGGGCTGCATATGTGAGTCCAATTGCTATCTCTACTGGAGAGTAGTTTGCATTGAAATTGCTAATCAAAATTCTCGTTGTCTATTTGTGTATTGAGATCCTGAAGCAGTGCGATACCTTATAAAGTGTTCTCTGTGTAAACTGATGTTCTGTTTCTTGCGTACCAGGGAGTAAAGTCTCCTTTTAAACTTCATGGACCTGATGATAGTGCTGGGCATATAGAAGCAAGATATCCTGCAATATTATTTAAACAGCAGCTGACAGCATGTGTGGAGAAGATTTATGGTCTAATTCGTGATAATTTGAAGAAAGAATTATCTCCGCTTCTTGGATTATGCATTCAGGTGAGAGTCCGAAAGTAGGTAGATGTTCAGCATCTGATATTGCTTTTTAGAAATATTGATTGGATACCATTAACTTAGTTCTTTAACATGCATCAAATACTCAGTTACTGGGACTTTATACGCTAATTGTAATAGTGGTTATTGGTATACAACTTGATAGTACATAGGATCAATTTGTGTACAGCATTATATATGTTTGTTATGTGACAGAACATCTGAGGTACCGTTTATTCCTAAAAAAGTAGCAATTTGGTTATGTTAGCGTTATAAATTGTGTTTTATGGTTTCAAAATACAGAAAAGTTTGTTGGGAATATGTTCTTAACTTTTCAAGTGTTTCTTTAATGATTCTCAAGGCGCCCAAAGCTTCACGAGGGACTACTGGAAAATCATCTAGATCACCAGGTGGTGTGCCGCAGCAATCACCGAGTAGTCAGTGGGAAAACATACTTAAGTTCTTGGATTCTCTTATGTCCCGCCTACGCGACAATCATGTATGCACATCCCATAGTTTCAATTATAATGTTTGCTTCATATGATGTTTTTCTCCTTGGAGAAACTTTACTCTAAATTATTGTCTTAGACCTCGTAATTACTTTGTTATTTTCCGTTTCTCCACATACGAGGATTAGGAATTAGAATGCTCATGTACCATGATTCCTTGTGCTTTAAGAATATCTACATTGTTCTTTTTTCTAACCTGACTATTGTATTGGTAGGTACCCTCGTTCTTCATTCGCAAACTTGTGACACAGGTTTTCTCATTTATCAACTTGTCACTTTTCAACAGGTAGATGTGATCTATTTCAGTTCTTTACCTTATCGTTTATCGCAAATTACATTTGTTTTCTGCATATTTAATCCGAATTCCTTTTCAGTCTTCTCCTTCGACGTGAATGTTGCACATTTTCGAATGGGGAATATGTAAAATCTGGGATCGCGGAATTGGAGAAGTGGATTGCCAGTGTCAAGCAGGAGGTACCCCATGTTATATACTCGTTAGTTGCTTCATAGACGGATTCTATCTGTGATCTAAAATTTTGTGTATGCAGTTTTCAGGAACATCTTGGCACGAGCTAAACTACATTAGACAAGCTGTTGGATTCTTGGTAAAACTCATGTTCCTCTTTTCTGATACAAGTGTTTAGTTTCTTTTAGTAGTGGAACTAGCATTTAATTGGTTTCCATTTTATGCAATTTTTAATTTCGTCCTAGGTTATACACCAGAAAAGAAAAAAATCACTGGAAGAAATTAGGCAGGACCTATGCCCGGTACGTTAATACTTTGTTTGGCTTCCGTTTTTTTTTTCTTCTTCTTTTCGATTCCTGACCGTAAGCATTTTTGAAACTTCACGAAAACTCGGCATTATTTATTCTGTTATAGGCATTGACAATAAGGCAAATATATCGAATAAGTACGATGTACTGGGATGATAAATATGGAACTCAAAGTGTCTCAAGTGAGGTGAGTTAATGTCTAAAGCTCTTAATCCCGAGCTTCTAACTGAGTTGAAATGCCTATGGAAACACGTTTACACATATCTTTGTGCTGTAGGTGGTTTCTCAAATGAGGATACTTGTTGATAAAGATAGCCAAAAACTAACATCCAATTCCTTCTTGCTGGATGATGACATGAGGTATTATTATCTTCCCTTTCTTTTAGAGCAAAATTTATCTTCCGTTTTTGTTTGTATTATTAAATGTAAGTAGGTAGTAGTTTAACCTCGGAGATCAAAAGTTGTGTGTTAGGCATGTAAACTTCTGAGAAAAAAAAGCTTTGAGCATTTGGTCGTGGGTTGAGAGTCGCTCATTAATCAAGTTTCTCTCGCATAACTCTGACGTAATTTAAGTTGTCTACATCATATAAATTAATTTATCGTTTCGTGATTTGTATGTGTGCAGCATTCCTTTCTCTGCAGAAGATATAGATAAGGCTATTCCAGTATTAGACCCATCAGAAATAGAACCGCCAAAATTTGTATCAGAATATACTTGTGCACAGTCCCTTGTGAAGAAACCCTCGACAGCTTCAGCCTCAAAGCAGATCATTTGATGCATATGAGCTTGATTATGCATCAATGGAAGTTAGAAAAAATCATTTGGTATTGCAAATTTCTCCTTATGAGAATGAAACAATGGAAGCTTAAACCTGGTAACTGTAGAATTTTACTCTATGTTGAAGGCGAAATATTTGTTGTTGTTGTACAACTTTGTCAGTTTTCTCTTTTTTCTGTAAATGGTAGAACATCTTTGTTAATATTAAGTAATGAAACTCATAATTCTTTGAAGTTATGTTTATTATTCGTTACACATCTGAGTCTTTACTTCGAGAGCTACTTGCCAACTATGTTGTTGGTATCAATGCGAGCATTCCCGTCCCGTGACCTTTTCGTTAACGTGGACAAAGTGATCAATTTTTGAGAAAGCGATGTGTAGTTTTGGGCTTTTGACAGTTTGGTAAACCACCAAATTTGAACCGCTTAATTGTGTCATTTTATTGGTGACCAAATCAGTGTCATTTTATTGGTATCCAAATCTCAATCCCTTCTTTTGTAATGACCGGGATTTTTAATAATAACTTTAATTTTTTTTTAAATACTAGTATTTTAAATTCTCAAACAAGCTAAAGGATCATTTAACAAAATGTATAGTTACCGTTATTGAGATCCCTTCAGAAATCTCAAATGCGCACATACGATCATCTGGCGGACATTTGAAGACTTTCTTAATGATTTCGAGTTTCGTCTTATCAAATATTATAAGACAATATATAAGTTGCATGAAGAAATGAGAAAGCATGACAAGTAACGTAGCAATTTTACGTAAACTGCTGTAGTTTAAATGTTTACTACTAAACAAGCTTAAGAATAATGTAACAAACTTATAATTACCGTTATCCAGATCCCTTCAGAAATCTCAAAATGATATTGTTGAACTCTTGTGCACATTCGATTTGGGGAACATGGGAAGTGTTCTTAATAATTTCCAGTTTCGTCTTATCTCCAAGAACCCTACATTAATTTACCAAATGATTACGCATTTAAACGTTGAAAACTGATGATATATTTAAGAACAATTCATTTAATATACGCTAAACCTTGAACAAGAAATACTCTTGTACTTACTCTTTTAGTTCGTAGGCCATCTTCACAGGAAATATTTGATCTTTATCTCCCCATATTATTAGGACCTCCTAAAAGTATATAAACGCCTCAAGGTTAATCAGATAATCTCCATTTAAATACGCATATTAATATTAGACGTAAATTTACATTTTTAAAATTACATCACGACCACATAAAAAAATGCTTACGCATTCGAGAAAGAGGCACGTACCTGAGAGAGAGGATCGATGTTTAATTTCTCGTCCTTGCCAAGAGTCACCCCCTTCAATAGTTCTATTTTCTCTTGTCTATTCTTTTTATATAAATTCTGCATTTATTATAAAAAGTAACCAAGTTAATAATTTCTCCGGATTAGTTGCAAACGTTTCCTATAAAAAAATGTCAATAAGAGTGTGATCTATGTCATTGCGATGATACTCACACAACAATCTAATTCCTAGTTTTACTCTAAATTCTAACATAATAGTAAAAGCAAACCTCGTTATTCTTTTTCCCTTTTCCTCTTAGTCATTCTTCTTTTCCCCATAGTAAAAAAGAAGAAGGATAAGACAATAGGTGTAGTTACTCACACTTATAACGTCGTTCCAGAAAGCATCAGGAAACACACGAAGCATTTTCCAAGAAGATGCCAAACCCATCAGTGTCCGAAGCTCTGACGCAGTTGATGGTAACATAACTTTCTCAATGCACTCACAGTTCGATCTTTGCAAAAGACTTTCACTGTCACACTTTCTCATGTTGATGCCAGAGCTTGCGATCACTACTTTCTCCACTTTGTCGGGATACATTTTTGCCATGTGGTACGCCACAAATCCGCCGTAGCTTGTTCCAACCACATTAAACTTCTTCTCTATTCCTATCTTCTCCATTAGCTTTGCAATACACTCCGCCTAATCATTATTTTTGGTTTATATTAAGAAATGTGTTTAGTAATAATATACGAATTATATCTTTTATGTTTATATCTACTAATAACAACACTTTAAAAAAACACCAATCACGTGATCAATGACATAAAGTTCTACTAGTTCAAAGATGATCTCGTTTGTTTTGTGATCCGGTTTTAAAAGCACTATCATATAGAGGAGCATAATGGATTATCATTTCGAATTGTTATTCTCTCGGTATTTTTAGTGGAAAACATGTGGAATCACACGAGTCATATGTAGAGGTAGAAGCTTTTTTATACCTGGAAGACCTCAGAGCGATTGGTGGAGGAAGTAGTTGAGTCGCCGAAGAAAACAAGATCAGGACAATATAGCCGGAAAACAGACGGTGAGAAGGCTTGAATCTGTCGCCGCCACTGCCACATGCCAGATGGGCCGAAGCCGTGGAGGAGAAGCATCACCGGTCTGTCGTCGATGCCGTGGTCTAGAGGTGGTGGGCCCCAGAAGTGAAGGGTTGTTTCAGAATCTATGGAAAGAGTCTGCGACGTTAGTCCTGCCGCCGTGAGGCAGCGGCGGAGGTAGCCTTCCAGAAGGCGCGTTGGGCTGAGGTAAGACGACAGCGACATATCTCTACTCTAACTCTACCCTTCTTGGCTTCTTGTGAGAGAGAGAGAGAAGATGAGAAATGATAAAATGAGTTTGAAGTTAGTATTAGTCAAATGTATAGAAACATCTCTTAAATGGAAAAAAATATTTTAATAATTGTTTGTTTCCCTTAAAATCTGTACAACAGTGGTTTGTAATTCCATGGAAAAAAAACAAAAATTATTCAAAATGCATAATGTCAATTCGTATCGAAAATACAAAACAAAAATTGAGTTTATGTCAAAAATCGTTGCGAAAAATGTTCGGATGCTTCTTCACAGCCTCACCTACTTGATGTAGTTCTTTATTTATTGTATCTGATGAATTATTGATGCATTTGATGGGTACGTATTCAACCACTTCCCACTTCTTTCTACTCATCACCAATTTGTTTAACTAACAGTACTAAACCAAAACTAACACATCGTTATGCAATAACCGGTTGCTAAACCATCTTGAAAAGCAGTTATACTGAAATTTGAAGTACGTCAAGAAGAAAGTTGGGTATTATAGTTTCCCTCCCCCATGAGTTTCTTGATACGCAAGATATCATCCCTCAACGCTACATTTTTAACCAACCATGCAAGCAGCACTCAAATCGAGTCCTTTTTCCTTTCACAACAGATCTCCCAAATTCTACTATCTCCTCCTTTCTCCTTTCCGTCTCACTTCTGCTTTGCCATTTTCTTCTTCATCACGATGGTTCGGCTTTCTTCGCGACGCCATCTCCACTTCGGACTTGACGCTCGGGAAATGTACGCACGCACGTATCCTAGCCTTGGAGGAAATCCCAGAAAGATTCCTTTTCAACAATCTCATTTCCATGTACTCAAAGTGTGGTTCACTCACTTATGCTCGCCGAGTGTTCGATAAAATGCCTGGAAGAGATCTCGTTTCCTGGAACTCGATTTTAGCTGCTTATGCCCAGTCTTCCCAAGTTGAAGAGGGTTTTCTTCTTTTCCGTAGTTTACGCCGGGACGTTGTGTTTACTAGTAGAATGACTCTCGCTCCAGTGTTAAAACTCTGTTTGCATTCTGGATATGTGTGGGCTTCAGAGGCAGTTCATGGGTATGCTTACAAGATCGGTTTGGATAATGATGAATTTGTTTCCGGAGCTCTTGTTAATATGTATCTCAAGTTTGGTAAGGTTAAGGAAGGGAAGGTTTTGTTCGAAGAGATGCCTTATAGAGATGTTGTGTTATGGAACTTGATGTTGAAGGCTTATCTGGATATGGGTTTAGAAAAAGAAGCAGTGGCCCTCTCTTCTGCATTTCATAGCAGTGGCTTGCATCCCAATGAAACCACCTTGCGTTTACTCGCTAGAATTTCTGGTGATGATTCTGAAGGAGGACAAGTGAAGTCCTTTGCAAATGGTAATGTTGCTTCAGAAATAAGATCTAAGAACCAAATATTGACTAAGTATCTCCAGGCGAGCAAGTATTCAGCTCTTCTCCAATGTTTTGCGGATATGGTTGAGTCCAACTTGGAATGTGATGATGTCACATTTATTTTGGTGTTAGCTACAGCTGTTAGGTTAGATAGTTTAGCATTAGGGCAGCAAGTTCATTGTATGGCATTGAAGTTAGGATTTGATTTGATGCTCGCCGTAGCGAATAGTCTAATAAACATGTACTGTAAGCTGAGAAAAGTGGGCTTCGCTAGGACAGTATTTCTCAGTATGAGTGAACGAGATTTGATTTCGTGGAATTCAGTTATCTCCGGGTACGCTCAAAGTGGCCCAGAAGTGGAAGCAGTGTGTCTGTTTATGCAGCTCTTACGTTGTGGCCTCACACCAGACCATTATACTGTGACGAGTGTTCTCAAGGCAACTTCTTCTCTCTCTGAAAGCTTGTCGCTGAATAAACAAGTTCATGTGCATGCAATTAAAACCAATAATGTTGCTGACAGTTTTGTTTCTACTGCCCTGATTGATGCCTACTCTCGGAACAAGTGTATGAGAGATGCAGAGATTTTGTTCGAGAGGAACAATTTTGACCTCGTCGCTTGTAACACCATGATGTCGGGCTATACCCAAAGTAATGACGGCCACAAGACTCTGAAACTCTTCTCTTTGATGCATAAAAAGGGAGAGAGATCCGATGATTTCACGCTCGCAACAGTGCTCAAGACATGTGGTTCCTTGTTTGCGATAAATCAAGGAAAGCAAGTCCATGCTTATGCAACCAAATCCGGATACGACTTAGATCTATGGGTCAGCAGTGGAATTTTGGATATGTACGTAAAATGTGGCGATATGAGGGCAGCACAGTTTACTTTCAATACTATTCCTGTGCCCGACGATGTTGCTTGGACGACAATGATATCAGGATGCATAGAAAATGGAGAAGAAGAGCGAGCTTTCCATGTTTATAGCCAGATGAGGCTCATGGGAGTGTTGCCTGATGAATTTACAATAGCCACACTTGCGAAAGCAAGCTCTTGTTTGACGGCATTAGAACAGGGTCGCCAAATACATGCAAATGCCCTTAAGTTGAATTGCACGGGTGATCCGTTCGTAGGAACTTCACTTGTGGATATGTATGCTAAGTGCGGAAGTATAGACGATGCGTATTCGTTGTTTAAAAGGGTTGAAATGAGGAGCATCGCTGCCTGGAATGCCATGTTAGTAGGACTAGCTCAACATGGGGAAGGGAAAGAAGCGCTCCAGCTTTTCAACCAAATGAAATCGTTGGGTGTAAAGCCTGATAGGGTCACATTTATCGGCGTTCTCTCTGCTTGCAGTCACTCAGGCTTAGTATCCGATGCATACAAGCATATCGAATCAATGCACCGAGACTTTGGCATTAAACCTGAAATAGAACACTACTCTTGCTTAGCTGATGCGCTTGGCCGTGCTGGACTTGTTCGAGAGGCCGAAAAATTGATCGCGTCATTGTCCTTGGACGCTTCAGCATCGATGTACAGAGCTCTTCTTGCAGCTTGCAGAGTTCAAGGGGACACAGAAACAGGGAAGAGAGTGGCAACTAAGCTTTTGGAGCTAGAGCCATTGGATTCATCAGCTTATGTGCTTCTATCCAACATGTATGCTGCTGCTTCCAAATGGTCTGAGATGAAACTTGCCCGGACAATGATGAGAGGGCAGAAGGTGAAAAAAGAGCCAGGTTTCAGCTGGATCGAGGTGAAAAACAAGATCCATCTATTTGTTGTAGACGATAGATCAAACCCTCAAAGTGAATTGATATACAGGAAAGTAAAAGATGTGATCAGAGACATCAAACAAGAAGGGTATGTTCCTGAGACAGATTTCACACTTGTAGATGTGGAGGAAGAGGAGAAAGAGCGCGCTCTGTACTACCACAGCGAGAAGCTGGCGGTTGCTTTCGGGCTTATGAACAGTCCTCCATCCACTCCTATCCGAGTGATCAAGAATCTACGTATCTGTGGAGATTGCCACAACGCGATGAAATACATAGCAAATGTGTATGATAGAGAGATTGTACTGAGAGATGCAAACCGGTTTCACCGATTCAAGGATGGTAAATGCTCATGTGGTGACTTTTGGTAGTTGGAAGATTTGACAAAAAGATAATTTTTTTAGCCCACACAGATCATTCCTGTTGTAACTCAATGATTGTCAATAAGATTAATAAATCAAGTTACATAGCATTATCCTGAAAAGAATACACACGACAACAAAATACAAATCACTAAAACCTAATTTATGAAAATAAAAGCAGAACATCAAGCTGTTACTTCGATCCGAGGCTGGAACGAAAGAGCGGAAACAAAATCCACAGCTTCTCCATCCTTGAAGCATCTAGGCAACTCACTCCACTCTTGGGCAACTAAATCATACACAAAGTATCTATAATACACCTCAGGAGGATTCGCATTGAAGCACACAAGTATCTTGTTTCCAGCTCCTCCAACGCAGTTTATGTCGCCTTTTCTCCCGTATAACTCATGAGACATGGCAGGAGGCAACATCCCGACATGAATCCAACTCTGGTTCTCTAGTTTCCAGATCCTCAAGCTAGCACTCTCGTAGAACTCAGAGAGAAGGATGACAAACATGGTTCCATTGCACTCCACCAAGTCGATGGAATACTCGAGGAATGGAGGAAGAAGCTTAGGGAGCTCGGTGAAGCATCTTTTGGTGAGATCACAAGCTATGATCGTTCCGTAAGAGCTGAGAAAGTAGACGACTTCAGCATTGTCTTTAACGGTTATAACGGAAGAGTATTGCTTGGAAGGACTTCTCTGGAGATTGTTAGTCGCGACAACCACGTTTCCTGTCTTGCTAAGAAAGTAGACTGTTCCTGTTTCATCATCATCATCATCATCATCGTCATCTTCGTCACGTGATGAATCTTTGAACTCATCGCCATGGTCTGAGTTACTGTTCTTCTTCACCAAGTCCAGTTCTTTGCTCCATGAACCGGAACTTGACTCGTAGAACCGGAAACTGAGATTTGGGTACTCGCCGGAGATTGTAACTAGCTTGTAGCTAGAGGGGATGACAGTGGTGGTCATGGCAACGGCTTGGAGAGGTTTACTGTTATCTTGAGAGACTGGAGGAGAAGGAAGTTCACGGGAAGAGCCAGTGAGGGGATTACGGAGAAGGAAGTCGCCAGAGACAGAGCAGCGGAAGCAGAGGAGGGCGCCTGAGGAAGCGACGGGGATGAGATGGCGGCGGGGGAGGAGGAGGAGGGGGTTGAGGTTTTTCCAGTTGTTATCGGTGGAGTCGAAAACGAAAGAGGAAGAAGAAGAAGAGGAGTGGTTAGGAATCATGAAGAACCAAGGATCTCGACGAGGGATGAGGGAGCAAGCAAGGTTGAAGCTTTTTGAGGTTTGGCTTGATTTCCAACGCTTGCAGACGGAGCTCATCCGGAAGAAACAGGAAGTCGGTAGCCATGAGAGGACTCTCTCGAGGACGTCGTCGCTGAGGTCGTCCATGGGGAAAGCTAAGCTCACTGTATCATCTCGTGATTTTCTCTTTCCACATGAGAATCCCATCTCTTCTTTTGGCTTCAAATCTGTGTAAAGTCTCGAGCTTTTTGGGGTTTTGGGAGAAGTTTCGGATTGCAAAGGAAGAAGATTGTATTTAGGGGTTGTTTTAGTTAAAAATCTCGAACGAGATGAGAAGAAACCAATTGTCTGATGAGAAGGAGAGAAGAGAATCTGAAGTTTTGGGTGGTGAAAGAGACAATTGTTTGTTCGAGGCAGAGAGGTAGTGGAGGGTGGTGAAAAATCTTCGGTGGACTTGTTTTTGGTTTTTAAAGAGTGGAGATTTGTAGCGCCATTGGAGAGAGAGAGAGACAAAAGGAAGCTTCTTGGGCTCCTCTTTCCAGAGAGCGTTGACAATCCACAAAGATACTGTTGGGGAAGAGAGAGAAAGAAAGCATTCATAAACAAAAATAAAAGTGAAATATTGTGTTTTTTTATTATAACTTCTTGTTCAATGTTTTATCACTACCTAATAAAAAGCAAAAAAATCAAACTTTGTGATTTTTTATTAATTGATTGGCCGAAAATTTTTAAAATAATTTTTTTTATTGGAAGATAATCGATGGTGCAGATTAAAAAAATTATAGTCTATGGTATAATTTAGAAAAGACTAAACAGTATCAGTATGAAATATAGTTGTATTGTAGTACTAAAAAGTTAATACAGAGTCAAATAAATCAACTCACCACAATGGTCAATGGAAAAACTATATTTGTAACAGCCGTATGCTTTTTAGACTAGTAGGACTGACTTGTGAATTACTAATTTGGATTTAATATCTCTAATAATGTGTGTGTATGTATGTTTTGTACAAAATAGTTTTGTGGAGTAGGACAAAAAAACAGTACCACCTCTGAGTTATTCAGCAGTGAATGAAATAAATTTACAAAATAAAAACTTACCGCCAACTAACTCCTTTTATAATTAGCTGGAGAGTGCTAACCTGCTCTAATGATTTCACTAGGGTGTTGTAACGTATTGTTTCTTTTTTCTCCTTAAAGTCATTACTGCAAAATGCAAATATATCGTTTGCTTATGAGGTTTTCTTAAAAAAGACATTAGACAGAAATCAATAGTAGATAAGAGTAAAAAAGAAACATAGAAGAATTAGCGCACGGAGACAGTGGACATCCCACGACCACGGCTGAATAAAGACGGGAAGACAAAAGCAAAAGAGAAAGTTAGTTAGGGATTTAGGACTTAGGAGCTGTCTTTCTTCTCTTCTCTTCACTTCTCTTCACTCTTGTCTACCATCTACTATCAAAAGTGGCGATTCGTGTGGGTTGTCTTCTTTTCCTTTTCCTTTTTCTTTTTTATTTTAAACAGTTTTACCTTTCGAATAAGAAATTATAAAGTAACTACTTTTTCTTTTGCTCGTGTTTTCTCTTATATATGTATCAAAATTAAAATTCCTTAAGACAAATAAATCTTTTTTGTTTTTTTTTGGCATCAAGTCACATTTGTCTTTATCATTTGTCAAACTTGAGTTGAATTCTTCATCCAAAAATGCAAGCTTTGTAGTCATCATTCTATTTTTTTTTGGAAAAGAAAAACTAGTATCGTTTCGCGGTACTGCAGGTTATTTGAGTTAATGGAAAATTACTAGAGATTTATATAAAATAAAATCTATGATAGGATACAAAAATTAGTTTAGAGAGTGTATCTTACAAGTGATATACTTGCAAAGTCACAAAAATTGCAGAAAAAATAAAGTTCTTTACTTGTGAGAAAAATGTATGAAGAAAAAAAGAAAGAGGTGTAAAAAGCAAAAGGATAGGACCACTATTACTTTGTAGCCTCGTTGAGGAATCTCTTCTCGCATCGGCTTTTGTGCCATTGCAAAGTCAATGCCCAGAACTTGTTCCCAGGCCATGCTCAATTAACTAGACATTTATAAATAAAAACATACTACTCCTTTTGAAAATTGGAAAAATAAATAAACATTAAACTTTTAAAAGAGAACTACATAAAAACAGATTTATGAGAAAAGCCGTCGACGAAACCTAATAAGGTCGCTGCACAGATATCAATGATACCAAAACAATGTTCAGGTTTCACATTCGCTTTTCAGATAATATATCAATTAGACATTCGCCAATTCCTCTTATAAGCGAATTATGCGGAAGCACTCTAAACATCACGTGATGAGAAGAAACAAGAAGGCAAATCAACTTGGGCTTGTTTTAAGACAACAGCTTAAGCCCAACCTTTGCAAATGTGGTTGTACTTAAATAGGATCCAAATCATCATCACAATCACAAGCCCAACCTACCCAACACCTTTTTTCATCTGTCCTTGCCTGTTTAGGCCCATACACTAGAAGTAAGAAGTCATGATAAAACCAAAAGAAGATAGACGTAGAGAACACGGAAAGTGGTAAGCGTCGTGATCTAAATCTAGGAAATACCAAGTGAGTAACGTCTTCACTCTTCTCTTGTCTGTTTCTCTTCTTCTCAAACACGTAATACACTTTTCATTGGAGGTAGACTCCATCGGTCCTATCCTGTATCCATCCACGCAATAGAGACGACGTTGTCCCTTTCTTAATTTTTCTTGATAGTACTGTAGTTTATTATTATTATTTTCTATAAAAGAAATAGTAGTTAAGATTTCCTTTATTCGTGTTATTTCATTTGTCATTGTCTATTGCAATATATAATATGATCCTTACCGTTGATTTTGCCAGTCTTTTTTAATATAAAGTTGTAGATTAATCTACAACATTGGGTGAGCTCACTCACGTTGTATAATTTTTGTTTTGTCGTTTTACATGGGTAATATACTAATACCAAAGCAATATCTAATCTTTAACAATGACTTTATTGGTCTTTAACCAAATTTAGTTAATTTTTACTCGTTGGTTGATAGCAGGTTGATAGTTCACGTTATCCTCTTGGGTTTGATAAAGTTTTATTACTGCCGTCTATTGCATTATAAAACTTTATAACGATGACTTTATGAGTCTCCAACAAAGGTTAGGTTAATTTACAATAGTATTTATGGGTTCATGTCGTCCTCGTGCTGGTGTAATTATAAAATTTTTATATGATATATATATATATCATATATAATATAACAATTAACAAAAACATCTAGTGAGATCACTGAGATGCAACACAATTAATTATAAAAATCTCCAAAAGACCACGTTTTTTTTTCAGCTAAATACAGTATCATGATTTTTCTTTACACAATGTCGTTTAAGAAACGTTCCTAAACTTTCCAGTAATTTCTACAGAACCATATTTGTAAAACCATAAATGAATGTCGAGAAAGGAAAATTAATTCTTTTGATCAGGTATCTAATATATGTCGTATCTAGAATTGATATGTCGATGTATAGCGAAACATGATGAATATTTGTAATACAGACATGATATGTCACTACATATACAATTATCGTCGAGAGTAACACTTTTAATCTACTAATTTGTACTATAATCAACGTTCTGTATTAACTCAAAAGTCAAATGAAATATATGTATGTATGTGGGGTCTGTGGTGGGTGTATGACATCGACGGTAACTTCTTTTACTGTCATATTAACCTGAAAAAGAATTATACAACGCGGTAGACATGAATAAAGTTTTGTTTTAAAAAATGCAATTTTCCAATTTAGCTCAGTTTCCCATTAGAATATCAATTGAATACTAATAAATTTTTAAAACAAAATGACAAAGATATACTAATAATCTTTATCCAAAATACACGTAATACTATATATCCAGCTAATCATTTAATAAAATTTGAAAGCCAAATCATCTACGTAATAGCTTATAAAAGGACGTAAAAAGGATATAAATTTCTTTACTGCACCTAAACTCACCATAGACATTTCACAGGCATTGCATGATCAAAATCATCGGGTACGTTTTCATGTCTTCTTGCCATAATTTTCCTGTCTGCGATAACTTTTAAACGCAATCACAACATCTTTTTGTCTTGTGGGAAATTACTTAATAGTTTGATCTGCGTTTCTCTGTTCTTCTCTGCTCTGCACTCTTCAGTTCTGACTTGAGTCATTAATTCAGATTCCAAAGGTTTCATTTTTCGTGTTCCCAATGAATGCTCTGTATCTTACGGTTCGAGACCACAGAGCTCGAGAAAAACCCATCTCACAAATCGTTTGATTTCTCAGCTGTTCGTTTTCTCTCTTCCGTTGGTTGGAGGGAAGTTAACTCTTTGAAACCCTCTTGCCTTTATATTCAGGCGCGAACTCTTCAATTTCCGCTTGATCAAACTCTAAATGTAGTGATTCGACCATCTTCCTTTGGTAGTTTAGGTTTGGGATAGCTCAAGCCTCAAGTCCGGCTTTTACTTCCTCTGTTTTTTGCGTGATCGAACTCGAAATTTGAAACGGTTGTGTCGTTGTTAAACATTTCAAGAAGTGTGAGATAGGGTCTTTGTTGTTCATCTGTAGAGATTATAAACTTATAAAGGAGGATGAATTCAAGTGGCGGTGAGGTGGGGGAGAAGAAGTTTGGGAACGGAGTTGTGGGAATTCTAGCCGAATCAGTGAACAAATGGGAGAGAAGAACGCCATTGACGCCGTCTCATTGTGCTCGCCTTTTACACGGTGGCAAAGACAGAACAGGGGTTTCTCGCATTGTGGTTCAGCCGTCTGCAAAGCGTATCCATCACGATGCCTTGTACGAAGATGTCGGATGTGAAATCTCTGATGATTTGTCTGATTGTGGGCTTATACTCGGAATCAAACAGCCTGAGGTAATGGGAATATTGCATTTTTAAAGAATCTTTTTTGTTTATGACTTATGAGATTAATTGTGTTCTGTTTTGTTGTGTTGCAGTTAGAAATGATTCTCCCGGAGAGAGCATATGCTTTCTTTTCCCACACTCACAAGGCACAGAAAGAAAACATGCCTTTGTTGGATAAAGTAAGACCACTTTTCATTTTCTATTTTAGTCCCTTTAAAGAGAATATCTAGGAATGTTGAGAAACGGATATTCGGAATGCAGATATTGTCTGAGAGAGTGACGTTATATGATTATGAGCTCATTGTCGGAGATCATGGGAAAAGATTATTGGCATTTGGTAAATATGCAGGCAGAGCTGGTCTTGTTGATTTCTTACATGGACTGGGACAGAGTAAGAAGCTCTTATTACTATTCTGACGAGTATCAATGTTTATTTTGTAAAGCGACAAGCTTTCTTTTTGGATGTTGATCAGTGTAATTTTTCTAATGTTTGGTGCAGGATATCTAAGTCTAGGATATTCAACGCCTTTCCTCTCGCTTGGCTCATCCTATATGTATTCCTCATTGGCTGCAGCAAAAGCTGCTGTGATTTCTGTTGGTGAAGAGATTGCAAGCCAGGGACTGCCATTAGGAATCTGCCCTCTTGTGTTTGTCTTCACCGGGACAGGAAACG
Organism: Sisymbrium irio; assembly: GCA_000411075.1. Lineage (NCBI taxonomy): Eukaryota > Viridiplantae > Streptophyta > Magnoliopsida > Brassicales > Brassicaceae > Sisymbrium > Sisymbrium irio. The sequence continues at coordinate 706,307 of KE155936.1, forward strand.
GTAACTTCTTTGATCCTTCTACTGAACTTCTCAGCCTGAGGATGTTTCATTCAGTTCATTTAATGTTCTTATATTGCAGTTTCTCTCGGGGCGCAAGAAATTTTCAAGCTTCTTCCTCACACTTTTGTTGAACCAAGCAAGCTTCCTGACCTATTTGTAAAAGTAAGAGTGTAGCTTTTCTATTACAGTTTTCTGGGAGTCTGTTTATATGTTTAGTGAGAAATGAAAATGAAATGTATATTTCTGCACAGGACAAAGGAATTAGCCAAAATGGAAAATCAACAAAGCGAGTCCACCAAGTATATGGTTGTATCATCACCAGCCAAGACATGGTTGAACACCAAGATCCATCAAAGTCGTTTGACAAAGTAACACTTAGTTAAAAATCAACAACTTAGCTCCATGCCTATGGTTTTTTTATTTCACTACATTAGAGTAAAACGGCTATTAACTCTTTCAACTTTTTGATGTTCAGGCAGACTATTATGTACACCCGGAGCACTACAATCCAGTTTTCCATGAAAAGATCGCCCCGTATACATCTGTTCTTGGTAGATTTTCATCTCTGTTTTACCTTTGAAGTTCATGAGTTTACATATGATATAACCAACTCTTGCTTTATATTAGTTGCTTCTTCATGGCTGTGACTATCTCACTTTTAAGGTTAGTTCCAGCGCATACTTAACTATGACTCTTTGTGCAGTCAACTGTATGTACTGGGAGAAGAGGTTTCCCCGTCTTCTGAGTACTAAACAGCTTCAAGATTTAACAGCAAAAGAATGCCCACTAGTGGGAATATGTGATATAACTTGTGATATCGGTGGCTCCATCGAGTTTGTTAACCGAGCTACTTCAATCGACTCCCCTTTCTTTAGGTAATCTTAACTTCGAAAGAGTACTCATTTCAGCCTTTAACGTTATGACACTCGTCGAGCTGATAACTGTGTTTAGGTTTAATCCCTCGAACACTTCATACCACGTTGACATGGATGGTGATGGTGTACTATGCATGGCCGTCGACATTCTACCCACAGAATTTGCAAAAGAGGTAAGAAGATTACAGTTTTGAGTGCATGTACTGATGCTACAGTTAAAAATTACTTTGTATTGATTTGGGAGTTCTTGTGTCAATGAAAAAGGCATCCCAGCATTTTGGAGATATTCTTTCCGAATTCGTGGGTAGTTTGGCTTCGATGACTGAAATTGCAGATCTACCGGCACATCTGAATAGGGCTTGCATAAGCTACAGAGGAGAGTTGACATCTTTGTATGAGTATATCCCACGCATGAGGAAGTCAGATCCAGAGTATGTTCTGCTTCGACCATTCATTTATATGCATATTATCTGAAGTGATTATTATTAGGCTTCTTCTCTAAACTATATGTTAAATTTTATACACTTATATAGCAGAGAGGTACAAGATAACATCGCCAACGGGGTTTCCAACCAGAGAACATACAACATATTGGTGAGTTTTGAAGAAGTTAAGGTGAATTAAGATGATTTGGATCCCAAGACTTACCGTTCACGAGATATTCATATATCTATCAAGTTTTCTGGACCCTTAATGATACGTTTTCGAGATCTGTCTCAGCTTCTTAAAATGATTTTGACTGAGACAATGATTTGTAGGTATCTCTAAGTGGACACCTATTTGATAAGTTTCTGATAAACGAAGCTCTCGATATGATCGAAGCTGCCGGTGGCTCCTTTCATTTGGCAAGATGTGAACTGGGGCAGAGCGCTGACGCTGAGTCATACTCAGAACTTGAAGTAAGTTTTTTCTTCTGGATTATAAACAAGTTACAGCTGTCAGACATTTAATGTCAGGTTACGGTTTGATGTCCTTCTCACCAAGTGTTCTAAGTTTTTAGAACAAGTAAACCAACTACAAGCCAAAAAGAACGTGGTCCCACTTTAACCTCTTCTCACTTGTTAAAGATTCCTTCATTATTTTGTTAGGTTGGGGCGGATGATAGGAAAGTATTGGATCAAATCATTGATTCATTAACTCGATTAGCTAATCCAGATGAAGACTATATATCTCCACGTAGAGAACCAAATAAGATATCACTCAAGATTGGAAAAGTCCAGCAAGAAAACGAGGTAAAAGAGAAGCCTGAAGATATGACGAAGAAATCAGCGGTTTTGATTCTTGGCGCTGGACGTGTGTGTCGCCCGGCTGCTGAGTTCCTATCTTCAGTCAGAAACATTTCGTCACAGCAATGGTACAAAAATTATTTAGGAGGAGACTCCGAAGAACAAACGGATGTTCATGTGATTGTTGCATCTCTTTATCTCAAAGATGCCAAAGAGGTATGGTTAGCTTTTGAGCTTCTTCATCCTAGGAACTATCAATCTTTTCAAGTGTCATTTTCTTAGTTGTTGTTGCTAAAGTGGTAAAAGTATGTCGCAGACGGTTGAAGGCATTTCAGACGTAGAAGCAGTTCAGCTAGATGTGTCAGATAGTGAAAGCCTCCTTAAGTATGTTTCTGAGGTATTCTCTTAAATCCTCTGTTCTTAGACAATCCTTACTCCAAACTCTACTGTTTAAATCCCTTAAATCTTATTTTCTTTCGTACAGGTTGATGTTGTCCTAAGTTTATTACCTGCAAGTTGTCATTCTGCTGTAGCAAAGACATGCATTGAGGTACTGTACTACTCTCAAAACACTAGACTTTGACTCCCTCTGCGTAACACATATTCTTTTCAGTGGTTTCCTGATTCTAAGTGCCTCCTCTTCGTCTTTGTGATTCACTCAGCTGAAGAAGCATCTCATTACTGCTAGCTATGTTGATGATGAAACATCCATGTTACATGAGAAGGCTAAGAGTGCTGGTATTACGATTCTTGGCGAAATGGGACTGGACCCTGGAATCGGTATGACATCTCACAACATAGCCTTTTTTATGATTTAACTTTTTCACTAGCTTAAGCTTTAGTGAATTTAGCTTGACATTTTTTATTGGATAAATGAGAAGGTGATCCCTTTAATGAGTCTTTCAGATCACATGATGGCGATGAAAATGATCAACGAGGCTCATATCAGAAAGGGTAAAGTGAAGTCTTTCACCTCTTACTGTGGTGGGCTTCCCTCTCCTGCTGCAGCAAATAATCCATTAGCATATAAATTTAGGTATTCTTGTCTTTTACGTCATTACCAAACAGATTCTCCTTTGCTTCCTCATCAAGACATCATTTCCGAATCTGTCTTACTTACTCAGTCTATATTCTCAGCTGGAATCCCGCTGGAGCAATTCGAGCTGGCCGTAATCCCGCTAAATACAAAAGCAACGGCGACATAATACATGTTGATGGTAATTATAGACACTAAATAATGTATACACGAAGGGGACGTTGGAGTAGTTTAGCTTCACTAGACATATCATTTCTGTTTGACCGAGACACGTAAATCGCAGGGGAGAACCTGTATGATTCAGCCACACGATTCAGAGTACCTAACCTTCCAGCTTTTGCATTGGAGTGTCTTCCAAACCGGAATTCCTTGGTTTACGGGGAACTTTATGGCATCGAGAGCGAAGCATCAACAATATTTCGTGGAACCCTGAGATACGAAGGCATGTATTCTAATCATCACAAGTCACATCTCGACATCTGAAGTCTTAACACTTGTCTTCTTTCTGCTTTTTTTACAGGGTTTAGTATGATAATGGCAACACTTTCGAAACTTGGATTCTTTGACAATGAAGCAAATCAACTACTCTCCACTGGAAAGAGGATTACGTTTGGGGCTCTTTTAGGTAACATTCTTATAAAGGATGCAGACGATGAATCTGCAGAGCCTCTAGCCGGAGAAGAAGAGATCAGCAAGAGAATTATTAAGCTTGGACATTACAAGGAGAGTGCAGCCAAAGCTGCCAAAACAATTGTGTAAGCTTCTCCATGAAGATATATCTCAATGTTGTTGTGTGATGATACCAAATGTTCTGTGGAAACATACTTAATGCCGATTCTGTTGTGGTGTCTTAGATTCTTGGGGTTCAACGAAGAGAGGGAGATTCCGTCATTGTGTAAAAGCGCTTTCGATGCAACTTGTTTCCTAATGGAAGAGAAACTAGCCTATTCCGGAAATGAGCAGGTCACTGTTGCAAGTTTCTCATTGATAACTTTGCTTTACTCTTTCTGGCACTTGATGTTGATTTGCTGACATAAAACCTGGACGATCTCTTACATTATATGTTCAGGACATGGTGCTTCTGCATCACGAAGTAGAAGTGGAATTCCCTGAAAGCAAACGTACAGAGAAGCACAGTGCGACTCTATTGGAATTTGGGGAAGTCAAGAACAATCAAATGACGACTGCTATGGCCAAGACCGTTGGAATCCCTGCGGCCATTGGAGCTCTGGTTCTTACACTGATCACCACTTTTCAGTCTTTGCTTCTCTCTTAAGTTACACTTTTAAACATATGATTCTGTTTTTGTGCGTTGCAGCTTTTAATCGAAAACAAGATCAAGACAAGAGGAGTTTTAAGGCCTCTCGAACCAGAGGTCTATTTGCCAGGTATTTTAGGATTTCGACTTCAAAATTAGCTAGTTATGTGTTTGCAGATGAACACGATGATGTTTAATCTCTTGTGTTTGGGGGTTTTGTGGTGGTATGTACAGCATTGGATATATTGCAAGCATATGGTATAAAGCTGATGGAGAAGACGGAATGATTTTCTTTTGTCGAACTCTGTATACTGTTTCTCTATATCTTGAAGACTAAGCCGAAGAAGATTAAAATCAGCGATAAATCTCAAATCCTTGGATTGCGAGAGGAACTCTGTATAATATGTATATGAATGTGTACAGGAGAATTCGTGTCCACAAATCTCAATGGACGTATCGTATAGTAAAGTAATTGATCATAGTGTATGTATATACACGTTAAGAGTAATTTGAAAAGTGAATAAATAAAATTTACGTAAATGAGTTTCTTTTGTTTTAAAGAAAAAAACCTAAAGGTGATGAAGATGTTACTATACGGTACTTTAAAAGTACAATCACATACTATAATTGTAATTTCCAAGTGTCATTGAACACCAAAGTAGCTTTCCAAGACAAGAGTCTTCTTGCCCTTTACCGATTCAATTTTCTTCGTATTGTTTTGAAAAAAAGTGGTTTCGTTGATGTAATCTTGGGAAGTGTTGATTCTGACTAATTTAATAAAATAAAATCCCATCTATAAATTCACCCACCTTTGCGACAGTCTTGTTCTCATTCCAAATCAAAATCTCAATCCACTCCTCATACTAAAACTACACTCATATCTTTAATAGATCAAGAAAATGGACAAGAACAACGGTAGTGGAAAATCTGGCAATGTGGTACAAACCGGTGGCAATGGATCTGGTTCGGGGAATATGGTGGCGCCAGGGACTGGAGGTGCAGTTCAAATACCTCGAGATGCTTTCGAAGCTAACACTAAGGCGTATTTTGACAACCTTCATGCTAAGGACAAGGCAACTAAGTGATAAATGTTTAGTAGTTAAAAGCATGATCAGCACCTTCATTGTTTATGCTTCTATGATGTGATTCTCCTATGATGATGATCACAAATTAAATAAAATGAGTTATCTCTCTTGCTTTTTCATTTCATGTTCTATAACTTGTCGGGTACTAAGCATTATTCTATAACGCTACCATTTATCCTTCTTGGTCACCTGGCAGTATAACATTTTAACGATGATATTGTTACTCTTTAACAAAGTTTAAATTGACCCTTTAAATAAATAAAACAAGAAAGTTTAAATTAATTTTACAATAATGACGATTACTTTGTACCAGGCTTAAGTAAAATTTAGATTAGTTTTTACATATTGATTGATAGTTCACGACTTCAAGTTTTCCCCTTGTGTTTGATAAGTTTTCGAACTGTCGACTATTGCGCTATATAACTTTCGAATGATGACTTTATAAGTTAACAAAGTTCAGATTAATTTTTACAACAATTGAGTGTATTTTGTGTACTAAACACATCTATTGAGGTCATTGAGATGTATAACACTGTTCATCTATGGGTTACACGTATGACAAGTAGAGGCGGAAAAAGGAAGGAACATATTGACATAAAATTTACGAAAACATTTAATTTCACTAGTAGGCTAGTAGCTTTCCAAGGCAGTCTCTTGCCCTTTTCCATTTCAATTTCTCTTGTAATTAACTAAAAATGCTTTTCACGATAAATGGTAATAATCTCGGGAAGTGTTAATTTGACTAATTTGAACAAATCTCATCTATATAAACACTCCAGCCCCTCCTCATTTGTTATCACTACAAAATAAAAAAATATATATTCTCTTTCCCTCATACTAATCAAACTCACATTTCACGAGAGCTCAAACAAAATGGCCAAGAAAGACCTTAGCGCAAAAGCTGACTCTGTGGCACAGAGCACCGGTTCAAGCATTGGCACAGCTGGTTTGGGGAATATGGTTGCGCCCGGTTCTGGTGATTCTGCTAATATTGCTAGAGATGCTATTGAAGCCAACACGAAGGCCTATTTTGACAATCTCCTGCAAAAGAGAAGGCAACGAAATTGTTTTCGTTGGAATTAATAAAGCATAAACACTTGTTTGTTTATGCTCTTATTATGAATTATCATCTTTAAATAAATGAGACTCTCTTCATTCGATTTCTTCCTATAATCATTTGCTTCTTTTACGTTTTATTGCGTCGATCTACTTGAGTATTCTCTCTCAGCAACCATGAATAAACCTTGATCGCTTCCTTAATTCCTTAGTATTTCACCATTTTTACGACTAATCCCTTTATTATGCTATCTTGCAAGTAACAGTTTTAATATTTGTCACCCACAGTTTTAAAATTATTCGGCCATTTTATACATTTCTTAATAGGGATCCCTTTTGAATATAATTGTTACCAAAATTGAGGTTTCAATTCAACAAATAGACTTACTATCAGTGTCAATTCTGTTCGAATGAATTGATCCAACTTAAATCAACTTTAAAATTAACCGATTAAAAACGCAAACTGGAAACTTGAAACGAGTCATTTATTCATATATATTTACATCAAAGAAAATTTTAGTTGAATAGTGGGAATAATTGGATACCAAACTAAATTTAGCAAAAAATAACATAAAATTTGATGCTAAAAGGTGACAGTTTTAGCTAATTCCATCTCGGCTTTCTACTTATTCCACCCCATCCCCCATCAAGCTTTCTTGGTTTGTTCGCCTTCTTTCATGTTTATACAATACAGTGCCACTTTAAAACATCAATACTATAATTTTGCAGTAGCAAAATGACATTTTCAATTTGCAGAAATGTTTCAGCACTTTGTTACAACCCAAGAGAGAATCTGCTGCTCCACCTCTTCCCAATTATGAACTCTAGTCACCAAAGGATGTCTATCCACAGACTCTGTTTTAGACCAAGGGTATGAACTTTCATAGTCAAAGAGGAGAACCTTCATTCCAATGTTGGCGCATTCCTCGGCATATCTCGGGTTATCATCAATCAATATCTCTGCTCCAAAGGATCTGCAGTTCCAATTCTTGGATTAGCTCATCAAATCATATGAAAGATAATAAAGTGTTTAAGTTTTAGAGTAGAATATAGCCAATCACGTAATCAGTTTCAATCTGCAAATATTCATGAGTTGATTCTGTAAGCACCTGCAGATTTCAGACTTGGGTTTGGACTCTCCATGAAGAGCAAAATGGTTCCCGAAATGAATCTGTTTAAACAGTCCTGGAAAATGCATGTCGATCCACTCAAGTGTGTGATCCTTTATCGCATTCTGCCGGGACCTATCCAATGATATCCAAAACACACACATACGGGTTTTTAGAATGATCTGGTCAACCGTTCAACAGAGAGAAGATCACACTGCATGCCACTTACGTCACAACTGAAAGCTCGCAATATCTTGATAGCTTGTGAAGAGTATTATGGGCACCTGGAAGAGGATGGATCCCTTTCTTGAAATATGGTGACTTAAAGAATTCATGAACACGTATGTCAGCTGCGGGACAAGAATAGTTTAAACATAGCAACATTATTAGGTACCAACGTATCCACCAATATTGCTGACACACAAAAAGTCTTCAGAGCAAATCTCAGCAAGTCCCTTAATTAATGCATATAGCTGCAAGTAGGCCAAAGAAAATACCTTCCTTACGAGAGCAGTTCCATATCTGCGACAATAGAAATAAGACTTAAGTTTACGGGGATATCATAGACAAGAAAACTGTGACGGGAAGCCAGCAACTTTGTTTCCGAACAGGCAAAAAGGGGGGTTCCTGATTTTTGTTTTCTTATGCTTTTGTGATAACTTGACAACAGAAAAGCTGGAGCAGACTTCTATGAAAACTCTTCACCCATTAAAATTTCTGAAATCAAGGCGCGATTTTATACAAAGTAATCAAGTGCATGTAGGGTACTGTGCTATATAAGTGAAGCAGTTAATTCCTATCCTTATCATAAAGCCAAAGATAGCAATTAATAGCAGTCCAGCTCGTATATGAACTTCTCCTTAAAGGGTTTATTTCCAAGCTAACTCAAATGTATCACCCATTCATCCCAGCATAGGAGGTCATAAACCAGAAAAAGAAGATGCACGACTTGCGGAAACCTCAAAAAGAAGCTCTCGTTTCGTACCTTGAAGAACTCATAGACATGGTATTCTGAGACAGAATGGTTTGACAAATAGCGGTCCGCGATGAACCTGTTAAGGGCCGAGACAAAGTTTCCAAGAACTGCGTACATAAAAAAGACCAAAAGACGAAGCAAAGCTTAAAACAATGGCTCCACATAATGATGCCAGTGTAAGAAAGCAAGAGATTAAAGTGAATTGGTAAAGAAATTACAATAAAGATTCCCATCAGCCATCAAAACCAAAGACAAAAATTAATCACGATACTAGTACACACCATCCAGAACATTTATATGATTCTCAGATTACGATTATAATAATCATTTGATTCCAAGTAGCTAGCTTTTCTAGAACACCTTAACATTTTGGAAACGATTTCGCCCAAAAAGACATATCAAAGGAGTAATAAAGAAGCATCACATACCCTCATCAATGTCAACAGCGACAACAATTTTATCTTTGGCATGGAACCTGGTGGGGTTACTAGGCAGGTAGGCACCACCACGGGCATCGGGAAGGTCGGTGGTTACGCCGGCGCGTTCTTCCGTGGGGCCACGGAGAAGGCGACGATGGTGAGCTAAAGCTCGAGCCTTTTTGTGAGAAGAATCAAAACAGCTTCTCAAGGTTAAGAATCCATTGGGCTTTCCGCCATAAGAGGCAGTCTTGTTGTTGTGGTTGTAAAACTCAATGGGATTGAGTCTGCACACGAAATCTGCATCGAATCTGTTGGGGATGGATCGAGTGTGGAGCGATCGAAGAGAAAAGGGATCGGTAGAAGCAGACATTTGGGTTTGTGAATCGAATCGTGCGATTCTGTTGAGAATGGCGTTGGTCAGTCTCCTCTTTAACATAACGAACTTTCTCACATTACACACACCATCCAAAGCATACAAATCCCACCAAGAAGAAAACCCTAAAATCCCCAGACGGAAAAAGGGAAACAAATAATTAAAAGTTTTTAAGACAAAGAAAAGCAATCGAGACAGGCTCCAACGTAATAATAATAATCATGCAATGGAGTTACTTTTGCTGGGACTTAAAACGAAGATTAGCCACTTAATTATAATTTTAAATAAGATAAAACCAACAGAAAATACTAATAGCTATTATAGAATATGATGATCTTCCCCCTACATTTACGCCGTAGCCTCTACAATTTGAACGGCGATAAAAAGACACACATCCTAGGTCGGTCTAATTAATAATCGTCATGATTTGATCTCGGTTCAGTTGGTCGAATCGGTTTACTCAAATTAATATGGTTCACTCTTTGATTGGAATCTTACATCTTGTCATATATGTATGCAGTCAGGTCTTTTATTTTTTTTGAATCCGATCCCGATTTCAAAAGTAAAAGTTAGATATATTTCACTGTCTGTATATTAATGTTCGTCATCATTTTCTTTACTGTTTTCGTTGTTGTGAAAATATTTAAGAGAGTAAATGAAAATGAGGAGCACCGAGTCAAAGTGTCTGGGACACGAATAAATTCCTCTTTTTTCCCTTTTCAGCTTTTTCTATTTATATTTTGAGTATTTGTTTTCGTCACAAATCATAAAAGCGACAGGCCAAAATAAGGAAAGAGAGAGAGAGTGAAGTGTGTGTGAGCCCAACCAAATTCAACAAAGGTTTGGTCTTGCTGCTGTTTCTCCGCTCCGTGACGAACGATGCTCTGTCTCAAATCGGAAGCTCTCCATGACGATCAAACCTTAGCTTCCTCTTCTTCTTCTCCCAGCACCGATCGTAGCACCGGAAATACCACTTTTCGTCTTCCCCTCAACTGGTACTCTCTCTTTCTCTCTACTCTCTACATCTCTAAATCTTCTTCTTCTTTCACAATGCTCTCTCTCTCTCGACTGTGCTCATGTCTTTTCTTATGTTTCCTCTTTGGCTCTGTGTGACAGGGGAAGCTCGATCCGGAAGTACTTGAAAAAGAGTGGGACTTTCTCAAGAAGATCTTACTCCTCTGGAGATGGGTCTTTGTACTTCCCTGATCTCGATGTAATGTACCTCCCTCTTTACTCTCTATATATCTGCTGCGCCTTCCGTTATTATCTCTTTTCTTGCTTAGTATGTGGGTATGCACTAAATCTAGGGTTTTTGAGGGTTTAGGCCTCACACCTAATGGTTTCTTCCGTTTTGGATTTTGGTATGTACTTTTGCAGCAGGAAGGCAAGACTCTTGATCAAACCAGTGGTAGATTTGAAGGAAAGAGCAGAGTATGGTACAAGTGTGAGCTTGAACAAGATGTAAGTGACTCAGATCCCACTCTCCGTTTTTCATTTGCTCCTCCTTGTGGTAATGCTTTTCTTCTTAACCATCTCGTTGTCAAGTGATCTGTTGGTTTTTGTTTATCACATTTCACAAGTCTTCTCATCGACATGCCACTTCAAAAGTTTGATACTTTTGGCTTCATCCTTCATTCTTCTTCATGTACAAACCAGTAAAGGTTCTAGATTGTTTTTGGGGATGATGATACGTACAGATTAAGAAGCTGCAGCAGCAGTTACAAGAGGAGATCAACTTACGCTTAGCTCTAACAAGCGCAGTTGAGCACTCTAGTTCACCCTTCATGGAATCACCTTGTGAACTTCCCGACAAGGTCAATATACTTTCTCCAACGTTATATTATTTTCTTTCTTGTTTTCTTAGGCTTTTTAATCTCCTCAAGAAAAATGTTTAAATGCAGGCACAAGAGCTTTTGGACAGCTTAGCAGTTTTGGAAATCACGGTGTCGAAGCTTGAGCAAGAATCAGTCTCCTTGAGATATTTACTAAGGCAAGAGAAGAATGAGCGGCGTCTCACTGAGATTCTACAAAAGAAGTCTCATTATTCTGCACCCTCAAAGTTCACTAATGCACAAAGTTTCCCTAACAAGTTGGTACGATTCTCTCTCTCTTCAAAAGTTCTTTTTTGTGTATTCTTTGGTTCTAGTATCTTAATAGATTAATCCTTGTGATTTCACAGGTGACAAGGAAAAGAGAGAGTAAACAAGTGGTTTCTGTGGATAATGAAGCTTTACAAGTAGAATGAAGAAGTAAAGAAAGATGATGTGATCTTAGCCATAGTCAGATTGCTTAATCTATAGTCCATGAGCAATATCTTTCGAAAAATCAAAGAGCCTTGTAAGTTTCTTCATCACGTTGGTGCTAGAATTGCCTTTCATACTCGCCAAGTTGGTCGGTCCCTGAGCATCTTTACATCAAGACTTCTGAAATCTTTGGAAGAATACACGGCTCTTCTACTGCAAGCTCTGTTCTCTATTTGTGTAGAAAATCTGGCAGACATCCGAGGAGTTGAACGTGGAGTAAGGTTGTGCTCTGCAGGAGCAGCGATGAGAAGCTCATGTTCTGTATTTAAACATAGAATTCATTGTTAAAATCTCTAGTATAAGCTGGCGACTCAATTGATCATTTATTCTATAAAATAAAAAATGTAAATTCTTTTTTATTTGTGATCTACTTATCTAGACTTCTTGCAGTTTCATTCACCCTATTGTATTCATTATGCGGCAACCTTAAGTCCGACAACGAACGATCATAATCTTCATGGAACCCAAGTACAGCTGCCTCAGAATCAAACTAACTGGAAAGCTTGAAATAGGTCCGTTTGTTTCGAAATGTTGGAGATGTAAATGTTGCAGAATGCCAATTTCGAATTTAGCATACATGTAATGTAAAAGGTTGTCCCTTTCCGAAATTCGTTTTGAGTTTGGATTCATTCTATATTTGTGTTATGCAAAATTGTGAATTTGTATCAACAAGCATGTATTTACGTTAACAAAGTTTGTTCCTACCAAATTAACTTTCCAATGGAACAAATTATTTTCTATGTTTGGATAAATAAATGAAAATGTTGATGGTGATTGGTAATGATGGGAATTTACAGATATATAAATCAAATGTATACGGGTTGTTAACTTTAAATTTAAATTTTAAATTTTTACTCACTTAATAGATGGATTTAATTAAAAAAAAAAACTATGCTTTAGACCATAATTATTGGGAGATATTTAAAGTTTTTTTAACTTTTGGTTCCACCAAAAACTCGAAAATATATTTTAAAAGTTGCCAGATAAGAAATAACTGTGATGAGTTTTTTACACTGTTTGTGGATTCCACAGACACGTGTCGACCCATAATTAGTGCACTTTTTGTTTTTTATTTCTTTTTAATCAGACAAAAAAACATATTTTGAAAAAAAATTAGGAATTTCAAAGGTAATCATGGTCTTAATGCATTTTGCTGAGTAACTTTAATTCCAATTGTAACATTTTGGGCCTTTGAGCCTTTTAACTTTTTAATGGATATTGGTTGAGAATAAAAGAATATTGTGGTTACTAACAACCATATTGATCGATGAGTATTTAGAGCATGAATAAGTTGGCGACGTGAAGAGCATATCCAGCTATCCAAGTTTCCGATACCCTTACAAAAATTGGATAGCTACGAAAATCTAGATATGATTTCAAGTTATTGGTTAAAACCTATTTTTTTTTGTTGAAACCTTGAAATGCTACGAATACTTGCATTGGTAGTTATATTAAAATGCTATCTTATCAGATATCAAATTGCTCACTAATATTGTATCAGGGTTTTGAAAACATAATTAAAGTTCTATTTTCTTACATGATATTCACATAACAAGATTAAAAATTGATTCATATTAACGTTTGATGTGATGTATTTATACAAGAAAATAGCATGTGATTTGATCGCGTTATATATATGTAGCCATGTTATATTACTGAAAACATTTCATTTTGTGTGAAGATTTTAAGTAAAAGCTTGTAAAATTTCAGACGTATTAGTTACATTTTAATTTTAATTATTATTATTATTTATCTAAATAAGGAAATTTTTCATACGTATTTTACGATGCATATCCTAAAGTATAAGAAGAAACTAGAACCATCATGATTTTATGTTTCTCTTTTTTTGAACTAGAACTATCATATGTGATGTTGACAAATGAAAACAAAGAAAGAGTTAGAAGCATCATATATACATGTAAATTGTAATACGGCTCTGTTATATTTTCTTTCTTATCAAAATAGTGATATTCGATTAAGAGAGACAGAATAAGTAATTTCCAAACGACAGTATGAAAATCAAAACGTAAATTTAATATCTATACGAATAGTATATTCTTAAGACTAAAATAAATTATAGTGCTATATTTTTCTGAAATCTTAAAAAGATCCGTCATTAGGTAATACACGTAATTAAAAAGGCGTGGTAGGTTGGTAAAGCCGTGCCTATATATATCTTATTTGTCTCCACAGAGTACACTACTAAGATCCGTAACGACTAACGTGAAAAAAAAACTCAAGAGACGGAAAAAGAAGAGGCGAGGAGAGGGAGAGATCAGAGTAATGGAGCAAATTGTTAAGACAGCTTATGACGCATCCGTGAAGACAGTGTTGACGTTGTTGGAGAAGAATCTGTTACCGGATGTTGTCGTAAGGCGGCTGACGCGGCTGCTTCTTGCCGGTCGACTTCGTTCCGGTTACAAATCCACAGCGGAGTTACAACTTTCCGATCTCCTCCGTTTCATCAACTGTAAGTGACATACCTAATTGATCCTCATGTTTTGGTTTTTAAGTTTTTTTTTTTTTAATTAATTTTGATTTTGTTTATTGAGTTGTGACGGTCACGGTCTTGTACGAACTGGTTGGTGTTTGGTGTCACATTTTAAGTACGATGACCATTGATTTTGGGGTTTAGTTTCGTCTGTGATCAGACGACTTTAATGGCCCACAATACTTTGCTGTTGTGAGTAAGATTTGTTACATGTACGTGTAAACTACCAAAGATACTTTTTTCATGTTTATAGAAATCAATAGGAAATCTTCTAATTAAAGATGTACTTATATCTTTCTAGTTTCGATATTGTTTTCGAGATCCGCGAACACAGATTTTCTTTTTCTTTTTCTTTTGTTGATTTGTATAAGTTAACTGGATCTCCGGGTTCTAAGCATAGAAGACCACATCAAGGCCGTAATTATATGATAGTTTTGTTCGTGATAGATTTTGCGTCTTGTCTTATGCACTGTCCACAAAAAATACAATCTTCGTCTCCAATCATAGATCGTTTAATACTTTATTATTTACACGCTCATTGGTTTCCGTCCCTATAAAATCTTCAAAAACAAAATTTTACATTTAGAAAAGACAAAATGTAAGCATAAAAAAAAACTAATTCATTTGCGAAATAACTTTCTCCTTTTAATTGCCTTTACAATTGACAAACGAATTTCAACTAAGATGGTCGATTTTTATCTTTTATTTATTAAAGTAGACAATAGTCTAATATGTAAACCTAATAAACAAACATTCGAGGTCATGAACTCATGTTACCTTAATGTTTCATATATGATATGTATTTTAGCTATAAAAGAGATGCCTATAGCGATCAATACCGAGAAGCCGAAGACTCAACACTACGAGTTACCAACCGCGTTCTTCAACCTTGTTCTTGGAAGAAACATGAAATATAGCTCATGTTATTTCTCAAACGATTCAAGTAGCTTAGAAGATGCAGAGGAAGCAATGTTGGCTTTATATTGCGAAAGAGCTAAAGTGGAAGATGGACAAAGTGTTCTCGATGTCGGATGTGGCTGGGGATCTTTGTCGTTGTACATTGCCCGCAAGTATAGCAAATGCAAGTTAACCGGTCTCTGCAACTCAAAAACACAGAAAGCATTTATCGATGAGCAATGCTGGTATGTAATGATCAATGTCCTCATCATTCCATCCTAAGCTTTTTCAGGTTCCATTATATGAGTTAGACTCTTTTTTTATAAATGGTTCCCTTACTTGTCATGTGTTTTCAAGGAAACTCGGGATTCGTAATATCGAAATAATTGTTGGGGATATTAGCACTTTGGAGCATGAAGGGACATATGACCGTGTATTCTCCATCGAAATGTTTGAGGTTAGGGATATTTTTTCGGATCTAAGCTGTATTATGTTACTTTTATCTAAGTGAATTATTTAGCACATTTAAAGTGTGTGTGACTGAGCTGTGATTTCACCAAAGAGAAAACAAATATTTTCTTTGATTATTTCAATTTGATTAGCATATGAAAAACTACGGAGAGCTTCTGAAGAAAATTGCAAGCTGGATGAAGGATGATAGTCTTTTGTTTGTTCACCATTTCTGCCATAAGACTTTTGCTTACCACTTTGAGGTATAAATAGTGTCAAATTTGATTAATTAGTAACTTCCCACTTCTACTTAGCAATAATGCAATCTTTGGGATTATATTGATTCACTATAGGATGTGAACGACGATGACTGGATCACAAGACACTTCTTCAGTGGAGGAACAATGCCATCGGCGAATCTTCTCCTCTATTTCCAAGTAAATATAGACATTATATAACTTGCCATGTTTGTCTAACTTAATTGTCATCAATCCAAACACATATTTCATTATATGTTCAGGAGAATGTTTCGGTTGTGGGTCATTGGCTCCTAAACGGGAAGCACTATTCAAAGACCAGGTAAAACCTCTAAAAACTGTTGTTATAACCTATGAGAAGATTATAATTATATTGTGATGCTTGTTACCTTATAATACAATTTTATTGTTGCAGTGAAGAATGGCTGAAAAGAATGGACAAGGAGATAGTTGCAATAAAGGAGATAATGGAAATTACTTATGGGAAAGAGGAAGCTGTGAAGTGGACGGTTTACTGGAGAACCTTCTTCATTGCGGTTGCTGAGCTTTTTGGATACAGCAATGGAGAAGAGTGGATGATTTCACACTTCCTGTTCAAGAAGAAATGATTATATCTTTCTTCTCTTGACAATCAGTTTTTGAATTCTTGTGTTCCACAAAAAGAATAAACATTTTCCTTTTACTTAAATTGCCTTCCTAAGTAAAAAAATCTTATGCTTCAAAAAAGTTGTTCAATGGATCTGTTTCAAAGAATGTTGTTGAGAAACATTTAAGGGTCAAGTATATATCATTGACTAAAACCTGTTTTGATGCTATTTTAAAGAATCCTAAGATGAAATGACAGTAATTTATCCATCTATTTCTAGTTAATAGATATTTTAGAGTTTTCACATATATTAGTAAAATAATTTAAAACATGATTAATGCATCATCTATATGATTAATAAATTTTAATCAATAGTAATTCAACAAATTCAATTAATTTTCTTGAAGTTTATAATTCATCATTATTAATTATCAAAAAAATATATAGAAAATTCAACATCAATCTTTATGAAACTAAAATAAAATTTAGAAAATATTTCTTTTAGAGTAATTTATATTTAGCTTTTTGTAAAAGTACATTTGCATGCAAGTTAAGTACAAACGGAATCACTTGTAATGGTTGTAATGGTCATCTTCATCTCGCATGGCGTAACATAAAACAGTTTTCAGCATTTTAAATAGCAAACCTTTTATCAAAAAGAAAACAGAAAACACTTGCTCCTTAGCTGCAACTTTTTTTGTTTTCTTTCATACTGAATTAAAAAGAACGTGGATCAACTCCGACAGAGAACAACGAAAAAATATTTGCATAATCTTAAACAAAAATGGGTCAGTATCTTTCAAAAAAGAAAAAAGTTAAACAGAACGTGGATCAGATTAAACAGAACGTGGATCAGTTCAAAGGTCAGACTCGTCTCCCCAAGTTCGCCGTTCCCAAGCGCTACGATCTCCGTCTCAAGCCCGATCTCATCGCCTGTACTTTCGCCGGGACCATCTCCATCGACCTAGATATACTTGCCGATACTCGTTTCATCGTTCTCAACGCTGCTGATCTCTCTGTCAACGATGCTTCCGTTTCCTTTACTCCTCGTACCTCCTCTACGGTATTTACACTCCGACCACTTTTCTTTTTGTAATGATGTGCATTCGGATTCCGACAATGTGATTTCGAATTACGTGCGGTCTTGATGCTTTGGTCGTTGAGTAAGTAGCGCCGTCTATATATATGTATTTTCAGTGCCGTGCTTGGTTATGATTCTAAGACCACGTGCATTAATAGAGTCTTCCAAACGTTTTTGAAAAATTATAAAATACTTTTAAAAGTTAAAAATTCTAGTGAGAGATCCTGAATGCATATGGTCTAGCCGTCTAGGGTTCAAAACGACTAAAATTGGGACTAGCAAGGTAACAAAATATTCAAAAAAAAACATAATCTTAAAAAAGAACTATGACGTAATCTTTTTTTCTTCTTTTTAAATAAACTCTTTCACTAGATTCTCATTCCTAGCTAATTTTCTTTCGATAGAGTTGATAACTAGTTTCCTAACAAAACTATAACTAACTTTCCCCTCTTTTTGTCTCTTCTGTGTTCTCGATACATATATTCTTAGAGGCACAAATCTAAAATCAATTATCAAAATAAACATATATCAAACCGCATTATCATAAGGAAAATTGGTTATATAGATAAAGTAGTATTCGATGCTAAGTTAACAAAGATTTATAATTACTAGCACTAATGAAGAGGGTTCGTTACTTTAAAAAAAAGTACAAACAATATGTATATGAAACAAAGAGGTGTAACAATAGCATAGAAGAAGAAGAAACAGCACTGACGCGGTGGTGGAAGAAAACGGTGCTGCAGTGGACGCGCGGTCAAAGGAGGACTAGCTTCTCGATTTTAACCTTTAGCTATAGAAAGCTGTCCATTGTCTCGGATTTGGATTGAATGGTTATCTTCAGAAGTAGGATAACATATTGGATTGTGATGAGTTTATCTTGTTGATTCTTATGTTTTGTTTCATGCTATACATTCCTTTTTTTTTTTAAGAAGGCGGTTGCAGCTCCGAAAGTTGCACTCTTTGAAAAGGATGAGATTCTGGTGCTCGAGTTTGCTGAGACTCTTCCCCATGGAGTGGGAGTTCTACAACTCGGATTCAATGGAGTCCTCAACGAAAAAATGAAGGGATTCTACAAAAGGTTTATTTTTGTGTTTCTATGATTAGTTATAAATTTACTTAGATAATGGTTTAGTCCTCAAAAGTATATATCTTGTTTACTCGTGGCGCAGTACCTATGAGCATAATGGTGAGAAGAAGAACATGGCAGTTACCCAGTTTGAATCAGCTAATGCTAGGAAGTGCTTTCCATGCTGGGATGAACCTGCTTGCAAGGTTTTTTTTACTTTTTCTTTCTCTTTGCCTCCTCAGCATGAGGATATATATCAAAGTAGCATATTGTTTTGCTTCTATGTTTTTATCTAGTCCATATTTGACACGTTTTGCAACAGGCTACTTTCAAGATTACACTAGAGGTGCCTACTGAATTAGTGGCTCTTTCCAATATGCCCGTTGTGGATGAGAAAGTTAATGGGAATCTGAAGATCGTCTCTTATCAAGAATCACCAATCATGTCTACATATTTGGTAGCTATTGTTGTTGGTTTGTTTGACTATGTAGAAGATCACACATCAGATGGTAAAATTCATTTTATTACTTATTATGTCCCGTCTAGTCAAAACACTAAATCAGGTTTATCTTTTGCTCAGGAATCAAAGTCAGAGTATACTGCCAAGTGGGCAAAGCTGACCAAGGGAAATTTGCATTACATGTTGGTGCCAAGACTTTGGATCTGTTCAAAGAGTAGGTCCTTCGCCTGTTCACCTGCATGCATATAGCCTTGCCTTATACGTTTAAGCATGCATCATATTCATTGCAAAAATCATTCTTGTAGGTACTTTGCTGTGCCATATCCTCTTCCCAAAATGGATATGATTGCGATACCCGATTTTGCAGCTGGAGCTATGGAGAATTATGGCTTAGTTACATACCGTGAAACAGCTCTTCTCTATGATGAGCAACACTCAGCAGCTTCTAGCAAACAGAGGGTACTACAAACATGTCTTTTGGTACTCTAGAGGAGATTTTTTTGTGGGTTTTTCTGAAATTATACCTAAAGCAATTAATATCTGCTGCTAGGTTGCGACTGTAGTTGCCCATGAACTGGCCCACCAATGGTTTGGCAATCTTGTCACTATGGAGTGGTGGAATGATCTATGGCTGAATGAGGGTTTTGCTACCTGGGTACATTGGAACTCTAGGTCTTTGGTATTAATTATGATGAGTTTGAGTTCTGTTGTGAATATATTATTTCTCTTTATCTATTTCAGGTCAGCTACTTGGCTACTGATAGTTTGTTCCCTTCGTGGAAAATCTGGACCCAGTTTTTAGATGAATCTACCGATGGTCTAAGGCTAGATGGGCTTGAGGAGTCTCACCCAATAGTGGTAACCAAATTTAGTATCTATGTTATTAAATGTGACAAAATTCTGAAAACTGTTGTAAATATATGTGTAAAATGAAAGTAGCGCCTTCTTTCCTTATATTCACCATCTATCTCACAGATAACCTATTGCCTTTTATCGTAAATCTGAAACTTTCCTCAGGTGGAGGTTAATAAGGCTGCTGAAGCTGACGAAATATTTGATGCAATAAGCTACAAGAAGGGTGCATCTGTCATCCGCATGCTACAAAGCTATCTTGGCGCTGAAGTTTTTCAGGTTCTGCTCATGCCTATTTTATGTTGTTACAAAAGAAATTATAGGACTCTTTCGCTCTGATAACTCTACTTGCACACAAAATTCATCATTCTTGCTTCGACCACTGTGAATTCAGTTAGCCGTAGACATCCTAGTCAGGGTAAAGGACAAAAAAAGGTTCACTGGAGACCACTTCATCTTATGTAGACAGCTGATTATTTACATTTATTTACTATGATGAAAGGCATCTTATGGTTAAGCATAAAATCCACTCTGCACCTTATCGTGGATGTGAAAATAACCATGTGTTACATCCAACTTACTCATGTCGATAATAACTTTTCTGAGTTCTAGCATGTAATCAGTTATATTCTTTCTTGGATTTTTAGAAAACCAAATTTAAGTCATGAGAATTGTAGCTTTTATCTTCTTACGTTAAGTATGGTGGCTTCTATATTCAGTGACCGTAGTGTCTCCTAATATTTCTGACCCTACTTATATGGTTTTGGTGAGCAGAAGTCGCTTGCTGCATACATTAAAAATCACGCTTACTCAAACGCAAAGACAGAAGACTTATGGACTGCTTTGGAAGGAGGATCAGGAGAACCTGTGAACAAGCTTATGAGTTCTTGGACAAAACAAAAAGGATATCCTGTTGTCTCAGCCAAAATTAAAGATGGAAAATTGAAACTTGAGCAGGTTCACAAAACTGATTTCCCTTGACTGAGAATCTACTTATGCCCCTTTTAGATGCTATTATGATATCTTGTGCATGATCAACTAACAAAATGCATTTTAAAATTACAGTCTCGTTTCCTGTCAAGCGGTTCTCCTGGGGAAGGACAATGGATTGTGCCAATAACCTTGTGCTGTGGTTCATATGACAAGCGCAAAAACTTCTTATTGGAATCCAAATCTGGAGCATATGATCTAAAGAAATTATTGGGATGTTCCATTGCCGATGCGACATGCTCTTGGATAAAAATCAATGTCGATCAGGCTGGATTCTATAGAGTGAAGTATGATGACAGCCTTGCGGCTGGACTCAGAAGTGCAACAGAGAGCAAAAGCTTGACTGCTATTGATAGATATGGTAATTAAACCTTGCAGAGTTTTGTTTTCTGGTTGACTAATGGAATTTCTTTGGAGATGAAAATCTTTCGTTTTCTTTGACAGGTATTTTGGATGATTCTTTTGCACTTTCGATGGCTCGTCAGCAACCTCTGGCCTCTTTGCTCACTTTGATTAGTGCTTACAAGAAGGAACTTGACTANAACCTGTGAACAAGCTTATGAGTTCTTGGACAAAACAAAAAGGATATCCTGTTGTCTCAGCCAAAATTAAAGATGGAAAATTGAAACTTGAGCAGGTTCACAAAACTGATTTCCCTTGACTGAGAATCTACTTATGCCCCTTTTAGATGCTATTATGATATCTTGTGCATGATCAACTAACAAAATGCATTTTAAAATTACAGTCTCGTTTCCTGTCAAGCGGTTCTCCTGGGGAAGGACAATGGATTGTGCCAATAACCTTGTGCTGTGGTTCATATGACAAGCGCAAAAACTTCTTATTGGAATCCAAATCTGGAGCATATGATCTAAAGAAATTATTGGGATGTTCCATTGCCGATGCGACATGCTCTTGGATAAAAATCAATGTCGATCAGGCTGGATTCTATAGAGTGAAGTATGATGACAGCCTTGCGGCTGGACTCAGAAGTGCAACAGAGAGCAAAAGCTTGACTGCTATTGATAGATATGGTAATTAAACCTTGCAGAGTTTTGTTTTCTGGTTGACTAATGGAATTTCTTTGGAGATGAAAATCTTTCGTTTTCTTTGACAGGTATTTTGGATGATTCTTTTGCACTTTCGATGGCTCGTCAGCAACCTCTGGCCTCTTTGCTCACTTTGATTAGTGCTTACAAGAAGGAACTTGACTATACCGTGCTGTCAAACCTCATTGCTGTAAGGATCACTTTTCTGTCTTTAATTTTCCCTGGTTCATAGTTATACTTCGACTGTGGCTCTTACTCTTGTTCATACAGATAAGCTACAAAGTTGTGAAGATTGCAGCAGATGCAAATTTAGAAATGATGTCTGAGGTTAAACAATTTTTCATTTGTGTTTTCCAATATGCTGCTGGGTAAGTTGTTCTACTCATCTACAGAATAATTTATAGACTTATTAACATAAAACAGATTAGAGTAAACTAAAGTTTATATTTACCAATGAAAAAATATAATCAATGTTGTAACAATGTTCATTGCTCTTACAGGAAACTTGGTTGGGACCCAAAACAAGGGGAGAGCCATCTAGATGCTATGCTGAGAGGGGAAGTCTTAACTGCACTTGCTGTGTTTGGGCATGATAAGACACTAAAGGAAGCAGTTAGAAGATTTGATGCATTCTTAGCTGATAGGAACACTTCGCTTCTGCCTCCTGACCTTAGAAAGGTTTCGTTTTCTATTTTGTTATATAAACCCAATTACGGACGTTTTGAAACTGGAATGGTGGCCTTTAAACTTTGTATTGGTTGTGTGTTTCGCAGGCTGCTTATGTTGCTGTAATGCAGAGAGCCAACAAGTCGGACAAATCTGGTTATGAGTCTCTTCTCAGAGTTTATAGGAAAACAGACCTGAGTGAGGAGAAAATACGAATCTTAGGTAACTGATGTCGCCAGAGTCTAAACTTATATAAAATGATCATTTCAAATACTAATGTTTCCTTTGTGGTTTTTCAGGTTCTTTAGCATGTTGCCCAGACCCCAGTCTAGTTCAAGATGTACTTAACTTTGTGTTGTCTGATGAGGTAATAATATAGTATGGATTTTGCTTTCAACTCTGTAGAGTTGCTGGATATTCTTATCATTAGGCTTGAACTATTTGATGTTGAAACGGGGTTTCTTGTTTCTCCAGGTCCGGAATCAAGATGCAGTTCATGCACTTTCGGGTGTAAGTTGGGAAGGACGTGAAGTAGCTTGGAAATGGTTACAGGAGAAGTGGGATTATATTGGGGAGACATGGGGTTCTGGATTTCTCATAACACGCTTCATAAGTGCACTTGTATCTCCGGTGTGTTCTTCTTTTTAAAAAAAATCTTCATTTATAAAAACCTAGTTTTTGATCTTTCTGGCTTGATTCCTCATATCATATATCCAATGTCTCAGTTTGCGTCGTTTGAGAAAGCGAAAGAAGTGGAGGAGTTCTTTGCAACAAGGTCAAATTCTTCGATGACAAGAACCTTGAAGCAGAGCATTGAAAGCATTCATATTAACGCTAACTGGGTGGAGAGTATCAGGAAGGAAGACAATCTCATACAGCTCGTTGCTCAGCTCTCTTAAAACTAAAAATGTTGTTGGATTATCTTCTGAATTACCTAAAATATCTGTGACTATGCAAACCTTTGTTGTTTCTTTTTCAAACTGTGAATTTGCCATCAATGAAGTTTCCTATTAAATTCTGGCCAGTGCAGGGATTTAGATAGCTTTGAGGATGATTAGCGCTACTGATTAGTTCTAGTTTTAGCTAAGCCTTAATACGAAGATATTAAATCTGTCTTTTGGTCTACATCTGTAAGATTCATACACTTTGTTAATAAAGTCCTCACTCCTCGGTGGGTCTTCATGTCGATAATGGGTCATCTGTATAAAAAAGGAGTATACCCAATGAGCATTTCGTACATAAATTCCCCTAATGACCACCTGAGAGACAAGAATGACGATGCCTGGGATCACAAGACACTTCTTTAGTGGACAAACAATGCCATCGGCGAATCTCTCCTCTATTTCCACGTACATTATAACTTACAATGCTTATATCACTATGATCAATCCAAACTTATCACTGTATATATATGTGTGTGTGTTCAGGAAAATGTTTCGATTGTAGATCATTGGCTCCTAAACGGGAAGCATCATGCAAAGACCAGGTAAAGACTCTAAAAACTGTTGTGATAAGCAATAAGAAGATTATAATTATCTAGTGATTCTTGTTACTTTATGATACAACAATGTAGTAACAGATTCGTATGCTTTCCTATCAAAAAAGTAGCTCAATGGAGCTGTTTGAAAGAGACAAAAGTTGTTGAGAAAACATGAAGGGTCAAGTCAAGTATCATCGAGTGGAGTCTTTTGAGTCAGCTTGGTTTGTCGGATTCAGTTCAGCATCAACCTCCAAAATGCGAGCTAGAAGTTTACCATCTAAATTCTCCTGTTTGAGTACGAGAAAAACCAAAAGCATATGAAATTGATTAGGATGAAGAGAGGTGAAAGAAGAGATGTAAGTAGGGTGGTGAGTTACCGAGAGACATTCTCTGTACTTTTCCCACTCAGCAACACACTCTTGTTTATCCCATTGTCCTTTGACGAAACTTTCCGAATACCATCTGCAGAAACAGAGTTAAAGGGTGCAACTTTTTTATGGTCTTGGAGAGATATGAAGACCAACGAAATGATTTCATACAAAGATTAAGAATTTTGAAACGAAAGAGGAAATTTCATCAAAGTTCCAAACTTTAAAGATGAAAAGACGAGAAATCCATCAAAAACTGTAATCCGTGTGAAAGGAGAAAGGGAACTCACTTATTGAAGCAATTGTTGTAAGCGTTACGTAAATCGGCGCAAGTGGAGGTAGTGGAGCGAGCAGAAGCTGAATCCTTTTTCTTCAACAAGCCCATCTGAGATCAGAACGGGATGGCGCAATTTGATTTTGACCGGATAAATCAAGCACAGCTTTTACCCAGGCGACGACGACGACGATGCAAGTTTCGGAATCGGACGACGTCGTTTTCGCGATAGACAAAAGCCCTAGCCAAGAACCCGGTATTCTGCGGTTAAGCCCAATAGTATACCGAGCCCAGACTGTTTTAGGCTTGTTATTTTCCCGGGACCAATAACCACGGCCGGTTATAGAAATAATTACGCTAGGACCGGTTTATGTATAGACTTACGAACTGTGTATAGCGTTATAAAACTAATAAAAATCAAAGACAGTAATTATATAGTCGATTTTTGCAAATTGTATGTAGCCAATACAGAAAAAACAAAATTTTTGGTAGGGATAAACTGAAATCTAAAAAGATAAACTTTACATGGAAGTTATAAATCAAGTTATGTTGAGCCTCTTTGGAAAAGTGGATTTGGGCTTTTTTAATTATTCGCAAGTTACGTACAAACGGGATCATCACTTGTAGTGGTCATCATCATCATCATCATCTCGCGTGCGTGGCGTAACATAAAACACTTTGCTCTCCCTTTCATTTATTTTTTGATCATATAGTATATTCAAGGATCCGAGTCCGACAGAAGAAAAAAAAAACCTTAGCAAGAAAAAGCTCGTCTCTCTTTTAACATAGTAATGGATCAGTTCAAAGGTCAGCCTCGTCTCCCCAAGTTCGCCGTCCCTAAGCGCTACGATCTCCGTCTCATTCCCGATCTCATCGCCTGTACTTTCTCCGGAACTGTCTCTATCGACCTTGATATAGTCGCCGATACTCGTTTCATCGTTCTCAACGCTGCTGATCTCTCCGTCAACGATGCTTCCGTTTCATTCACTCCTACTTCCTCCTCTAAGGTATTTACAACGCTCCCACCATTCTCTCTTTGCCCTGTGTGTTTTGTACTAATGTGGATTCGGATTCCGACAATGTGATTGGGAATTACGGTCCTTGATGCTCTCATGATTAGCTTCTCGATTTTGAGAAGCTCTGCGTCTTCTCGTGATTGTTTTGAATGTTTATCTTGGATTGTGATGAGTTTATATTGCTGCTTCCTTTTGTTTCGTTTCATAATATACATTGTTTTGTTTGTTTTTTTTGGTTAAGAAGGCGGTTGCAGCTCCGAAAGTTGCACTCTTTGAAGAGGATGAGATTCTGGTGTTCGAGTTTGCTGAGGTTCTTCCCCATGGAGTGGGAGTTCTACAACTCGAATTCAATGGAGTCCTCAATGACAAAATGAAGGGATTCTACAAAAGGTTTTTTTTTGTGTTTTGATTAGTTGTAAATATGCTTAGATAAGGGTCCTCAAAAGTATTTAACTTTTTTACTCTTGGGTTCAGTACATATGAGCATAATGGTGAGAAGAAGAATATGGCAGTTACCCAGTTTGAACCAGCTGATGCTAGGAGATGCTTCCCATGCTGGGACGAACCTGCTTGCAAGGTTCTTTATCTTTGTATTACATCAGCACGAGGATAGCAAAGTGGCGTATTGTTTGTCTTCGTATTGATCTAATCCATATTGACACATTGTGCAACAGGCTACCTTCAAGATTACGCTAGAGGTGCCTACTGAATTAGTGGCTCTCTCTAATATGCCCGTTGTGGATGAGAAAGTTGATGGGAAACTGAAGATCGTCTCTTATCAAGAGTCACCAATTATGTCTACATATTTGGTAGCGATTGTTGTTGGTTTGTTTGACTACGTGGAAGATCACACATCCGATGGTAAAATTCATTTGAGTCCTTATTATGTCCCATCTAGTCCAAAGCACTAAATAAGGTTTCATTTTCATCTTTTGCTCAGGAATCAAAGTCAGAGTATACTGCCAAGTGGGCAAAGCCGACCAAGGGAAATTTGCATTACATGTTGGTGCCAAAACTTTGGATCTGTTCAAAGAGTAGGTCCTTCACCTGTTCACCTGCATGCATATAGCCTTGCCTTATGTATTTA
This sequence comes from Sisymbrium irio, assembly GCA_000411075.1. Taxonomy (NCBI): domain Eukaryota; kingdom Viridiplantae; phylum Streptophyta; class Magnoliopsida; order Brassicales; family Brassicaceae; genus Sisymbrium; species Sisymbrium irio. The sequence continues at coordinate 733,090 of KE155936.1, forward strand.
AGCTTGCGTCATATTCATTGCAAAAATCATTCTTGTAGGTACTTTGCTGTGCCATATCCACTTCCCAAAATGGATATGATTGCGATACCCGATTTTGCTGCTGGAGCTATGGAGAATTATGGTTTAGTGACATACCGTGAAACAGCTCTTCTCTACGATGAGCAACATTCAGCAGCTTCTAACAAACAGAGGGTACTACAAACATGTCCTTCTCATACTCTAGAGGAGATACTTTTGTGCGCTTTTCTGAAATTATTTCTAAACAAACTAATATCTGCTGCTAGGTTGCGACTGTAGTTGCCCATGAACTGGCCCACCAGTGGTTCGGCAATCTTGTCACTATGGAGTGGTGGACTCATCTGTGGCTGAATGAGGGTTTTGCTACTTGGGTACATTGCAACACTAGGTCTTTGTATTAATGATGAGTTTGAGTTCTGTTGTGAATGTATTGTTATTCTTTCTCTGTTTCAGGTCAGCTACTTGGCTACTGATAGTTTGTTCCCTGAATGGAAAATCTGGACCCAGTTTTTAGATGAATCTACCGAGGGTCTAAGGCTAGATGGGCTTGAGGAGTCTCACCCAATAGAGGTAACCATATTTAGTATCTATGTTATTAAGTGTAACTCAGTAACTCTACTCTGAAAAGTGGTGTTAATAGTATTTCGAAAGCTTAGTGCCTTCTTTCCTTATATTCACCATCGATCTCACAGATATCCTATTGCCTTTTTATTGTAACTTTCCTCAGGTGGAGGTTAATCATGCTGCTGAGATTGACGAAATATTTGATGCAATAAGCTACAGGAAGGGTGCATCTGTCATCCGCATGCTACAAAGCTATCTTGGTGCTGAAGTTTTTCAGGTTCTGCTCTTGCTAATTTTGTTCTGTTACAAAAGCAATTATAGGACTGTTCCGCTCTGATAACTATATTTTCACACAAAATTCATCATCCTTGCTTCGACCAATTCAATTGGCCGTGCACATACCTGTCACTGGATATTGCACTTCGTCTTATGGGTTAGGGAGTGTGGAACAGCTGAATATTTACATTTGTCTATTATGACGAAAGGCATCTGAAAGCACTCTTTAGTGAAATGGTTAGGCATGACCATTCAGGATGGATAGAAATTATAAAATGACTAGTATATCTGTCTTATGTCCATAGAATCCACTCCGTACCTTCTCGGGGATGTGGAAATAGCCAGCTGTTACATCCAACTTACTCATGTCGATCATAACTTTTCTGAGTTCTGGCTTAATTAAGTTTTTAGAAACCAAATCTAAGTCATGAGAATTGTAGCTTTTATATTCTTATGTTAAGTATGGTGGCTTCTATATTCAGTGACCGTAATGTCTCCCAAAATTTCTGACCCTACTTATATGGTTTTGGTGAGCAGAAGTCGCTTGCTGCATACATTAAAAAACACGCTTACTCAAACGCAAAGACAGAAGACTTATGGACTGCTTTGGAAGGAGGATCAGGGGAACCTGTGAACAAGCTTATGAGTTCTTGGACAAAACAAAAAGGATATCCTGTTGTCTCGGCTAAAATTAAAGATGGAAAATTGGAACTTGAGCAGGTTCACAAAACCTTTTTCCCTTCATTGATATGATAATCTACTTATACCCCTTTTAGATGCCATTATGATATCTTGTGCATGATCAACTAACAAATTCATATTAAAATTACAGTCTCGTTTCCTGTCAAGCGGTTCTCCTGGGGAAGGACAATGGATTGTGCCAGTAACCTTGTGCTGTGGTTCTTATGAGAAGCGCAAAAACTTCTTACTGGAATCCAAATCTGGAGCATATGATCTAAAGGATTTATTGGGCTGTTCCATTACCGATGGTAGTGGTCAAAGCAATGCGACATGCTCTTGGATAAAAATCAATGTCGATCAGGCTGGATTCTATAGAGTGAAATATGATGACACCCTTGCGGCTGGACTCAGAAGTGCAACAGAGAGCAAAAGCTTGACCGCTATCGATAGATATGGTAATTTAACCTTGCAGAGTTTTGTTTTCTAGTTGACTAATGGAATTTCTTTGGTGATGAATATCTTTGTTTTTCTTTCACAGGTATTTTGGATGATTCTTTTGCACTTTCGATGGCTCGTCAGCAATCTCTTGCCTCGTTGCTCACTTTGATTAGTGCTTACAAGAAGGAACTTGACTACACCGTGCTGTCAAACCTCATTGTTGTAAGGATCTCTTTTTTGTCTTTAATTTTCCCTGGTTCATAGTTATACTTCGACTCTGGCCTTACTCTTGTAATCTTGTTCATACAGATAAGCTACAAAGTTGTGAAGATTGCAGCAGATGCAAGTTTAGAACTTAAGTCTGGGGTTAAACAATTTTTCGTTGGTGTTTTCGAATTTGCTGCTGGGTAAGTTGTTTTACTCATCTACAGAATTTTAACTTAATTTTATATTTACCAATGAAAAAGTGTTGTGACAATGTTCATTGTTCTTACAGAAAACTTGGTTGGGACCCAAAACAAGGGGAGAGCCATCTAGATGCTATGCTGAGAGGGGAAGTCTTAACTGCACTTGCTGTCTTTGGGCATGATGAGACACTAAAGGAAGCAGTTCGGAGATTTGACGCATTCGTAGCTGATAGGAACACTTCGCTTCTGCCTCCTGACCTTAGAAGGGTTTGTTTCTTATTATATAGCCTAATTACGTTCTGAAATTGGAAATGGTGACCTTAATCCAAACTTTGTATTGGTTGTGTGTTTCGCAGGCTGCTTATGTTGCTGTAATGCAGAGAGCCAACAAGTCGGACAAATCTGGTTACGAGTCTCTTCTCAGAGTTTATAGGGAAACAGACCTGAGCCAGGAGAAAACACGAATCTTAGGTAACTGATCTCACCAGAGAATAAACTCATAGATAATTTTGTCATTTTAACTATAAACGTGTCCTTTGTGATTTTGCAGGTTCTTTAGCATGTTGCCCAGACCCCAGTATAGTTCTAGATGTTCTCAACTTTGTGTTGTCTGATGAGGTAATATATAGTATGGATTTTGCTTTCAACTCTGTAGAGTTGCTGGATATTCTTATCATTAGGCTTGAACTATTTAATGTTGAAACGGGGTTCCTTTTTTCTCCAGGTCCGGAATCAAGATGCGCTATATGGACTTTCCGGTGTAAGTTGGGAAGGACGTGAAGTAGCCTGGAAATGGCTACAGGAGAAGTGGGAGTACATTGGGGAGACATGGGGTTCTGGATTTCTCATAACACGCTTCATAAGTGCAGTTGTATCTCCGGTGTGTTCTTCTTTTTAAAATCTTCATTCGTCCATGAACAGATCTTGATCTTTCTGCTCATTGATTCCTTCTCTCTTATGTCCACTGTCTCAGTTTGCGTCTTTTGAGAAAGCCAAAGAAGTGGAGGAGTTTTTTATGACGAGATCAAAGCCTTCGATGGCAAGAACCTTGAAGCAGAGCATTGAACGGGTTCATATTAACGCTAATTGGGTGGAGAGTATCAAGAAGGAAGACAATCTCACACAGCTCGTTGCTCAGCTCTCTTCGAACTAAAAGTCCTAACCTCTTTCGTGTTGGGTTTTCTCCTGAATTAACTAAAACATCTGTGACTGTAAACCTTTGTTGCTTCTCCCTCTCTACACAGATTTTAAAGTTTTTTTTTTCAGACTTTGACTTTGCCATCAATAAAGTTTACTCCCGGATGTTTTGACTTGGGTATTTAAATTCTGTGCTGTTCAGGGACACAGACAGTTTTGCGGAGGATTGGCACCATTGATTAGTTTTTGTTTTAGCTAAACCACAAAACAAAGATGTTGAGTGCAATAGAAATTTCGAATAAGGCCTCCAAAATCTCAAATCCAGCTCTAATCAAACTCCTGTATCCAAGTTTGGTTAAAAATCCAAGCCCAACAGAAACTCAAATATACAATCTAAAGTCCTCACTCCTCGGTGGGTCTTCAAATTTTTAGAAATAAAAGTTTTGATTTGATACACACAGACAAAAGGTAAAAAGAGTAAAAAAGTTGCAATAAAACTGCCACTAGAGAAGGCAACATTACTACAGCCAACCTGGGCAGCTTTTATATAACACAAGGACTTACTCAAGTCCTCTAAATCTCTTTTCCCCCTTTTCTTTCTTCTTCTAATACACAGAATCATCAGGAAAGGCTAACCATTTGTTAATCTCCCAGCTTCTCATTTTCACTCTTCTCTACCCATCATTTTGCTCTTCTTCTTTTCTTTGTTCTTACGGGCTTGCTGTACATTTGCTTTATAAATAGAAAGGCTTAAGACGAATTTCCCAAACCTGAGAAAGACGATATATCTTGCATCTTTTTTTTTTCTTTTTCTTCATTACTAGTTTTGGATATTTCAAATTAACATCGGATCATCCATCGATGATACCATTTGAGCCTCTGCTGTTTCCCCGCTTATCCGCTCCACAGGTATCGCCTCAGCTGCAACACAGTTCTGATTATATCAGTTTTCAGTCTTTCTTTTTTGGAATTTATAATGGTATACACGCATATGCATATGTATATGAGATTGTCATTAAGCCGTATCTGTGAAGGAAGCTTTCGGATCCGAACATGCAAAAAGGCAAACAAAAGAAGCATGAAATTTTCCAATGGATGAAACACAACTCACCTGGTGATCGATCCAGGGACATAGTTCTTGCCATCTCTACAGAGTTGAAAAAGAAATTAGTCAGATTCTTTCTAGTGTCTGTATCTTTACTTAAAACAGATTATTAGGCATTTCTAATTGACTAGAAAAATGCAGGAGTCAAGGTTTGTCGTTGAAAATTATTTAATTATAGTATGGGCTTTTGAACCTACCAAGTGAATGACGCAACCCTTTCACAGCGTCAAAGTTCTTGTATGTATAGCCAACAAAACTTAAATCCTTGGGAGCAAGATGCTGCACATATTGGAAGAAAAGGATTTGTCATTCAAAAGTGAAGCATCTATAGAAAATAGGTCTCTTTTCAGATATATATATCAAGCAACAGCATTTAATAATGCTTTCTTATATCCATCAGTTCAGCACAACATTACTATGCTATGGAGTATCCACATCCATTCACTTAACAATAATTACAAACCTTCCTGGAGGTACCCGATTTAGTTCTTTCAGGTGCAGGAGAATTCACCTGAGATAATATCAAGAAATTCAGTAAGCCCCTCACATATCATAGAAAAATTGCCCAAAATTCTACCTACAATATCCTAAAGGGGTCAAAGAGTGGCTATTCTTCATCAATTCACAAACAAACAATTCCTAGGTAATAGATCAATTCACTTAGTACAATGTGGCTTATGAGAATTGACAATCACTCCCTTGAATTCTAATATATTTTCAGCATCCACATATTTGCTCGATAAGGCAGTATATATTAGGAGCCACAGGTATAAGTCGCATAACAGGTATGATTTGCGGAATAACTATAAGATATGAACGGTCCAAATTTATGTAGAACCTCTATACGGATATAAATTATGATATGATAGCTCTTAAAGTAATATGAAGGAGAAAAGGAAGAATTAATGGCATACTTCATCAAACTTCATAAAGTTTTGTGTATCTAGCTCGTCGTTCACTTCTGGTTTGTAAGCAGCCTCCATTTCATAAAGCTTTTCCCAAACAACATCTTTGAACCAAGGATGAACCTGATGCAAATTTAAGGTACAAGTTAATAAAGAAAAATGACGAAGCTTATCACAAGTACTACTTAATCTTCTCATAAAACATCCTTACCTTGATTTGCTGGGCTCCTCCTCCAGTGCCAAGTCTATGGTCAACGTTGCACAGCAACCTACAGATAAGATCTTTTGCCTCGAATGACAACTTAGCATCCTCGGGAAATTTCAAATGATTTCTCCAATGGACAATCTAGCAGGAAGAAATAAGACTTCATGAAGATGATTACTGTACCTTACAAACAAAATGTCTAGTCTTCTTTACTCCATTTACAAAGTACGAATACAAAAGAAACTGACGATAGATTTTCACCCCCCAATCAATGCATAGTCGACAAAAAATATATGAAAAAAAAATTGGACATAAGATTTTAACATTTTGCCGCACATAAAATTCAAGTAGGACACCAGTCAAATTATTTACGGACAACTCTTTAATACTTTGCACAGAGAGAACTAACTGGATAATGAACATAAGAGCAGAATGCCATACCTTTCTGCATGTCGATATTGGGTCATCTGCATAAAAAGGAGGATACCCAACGAGCATTTCGTACATAATTGCACCTAATGACCACCTGAGAGACAGAAAAGTATTTAAAAGGTATATAAACACATTGGAAGAAATGCGGAACGAAAAATGAAAACGACTTTTATGAATCGGTACAAATGGTTGCTACTTGCTCGCACAGAAAAATTAAGCAGCTACTGCACTATCAAAAGAAATGAAGGCATGAACCATTGTAACAGATCACTCTGAATTTATAAAAATAAAATATTAAAAATTGAACAAAACAACTAACCAATCACATTCCATGCCATATCCTTTCTTCAGTAAAACTTCAGGAGCAATATAGTCGGGTGTTCCCACAGTCGAAAATGCCTTTCAAAAAAGGAGGAACCAATCAGAGAACAATATCGCCAGTTGTTGCCATGCAAATTTAAAAACAGGCAGTAGAAGTGATGAGAGTTTGAAAAGTGTTCTCATCCAATATGAAGAATACCCATGTTAGTGCTCACTCAGGTCACATTTTGTATATACAGGAATCAGCACAGAGGGAATTTTCCACTCCAACAAAAAGACATACTAGTTTTCTGCGATTCATCTGCCAATGCTGAAGTTGTTCCTGGGGACTACGCCAGCTTCTTTTGTTATCAGTGTCGGGAAAACATCCATCAACATCCATAGGTTCTGTAATTGCTTCGTCATCGGTGGCCCTATTCTCCTGAATCGAAGGTAAAGTTCTACAATCAAGAGGCTTACAAAGCCCAAAGTCTGATAGTTTCATGTGGCCATCTTTGTCCAAAAGAAGGTTGTCAGGTTTGATATCCCTGCAAAAAGTGTAAAAAAAACAGGTCAACAAGATGTAAGTAGATATCACTGTTTACACAAAAAGCTTGCAAACTAAGATAATTTCCAAAATCCACCTATGAATATAGTTGTATCTGTGTATGGACTCAATGGCCAGGACACTTTGCGCAATGTAAAATCTGGCAACATCTTCCCGCAATGTATCCTCCCTCATGAGCAGAGTCATCATATCTCCACCAGGAAGGTATTCCATAATCAGATATAAATACTCGGCATCCTGAAATGAGTAGTAGAGTTTCACTATATAATGGCTTGCAACCTCAGCCAGCAGGTTTCTCTCTGCCCTGACATGTTCCACCTACAAAATGTATTATACTTTAATAAGATACTAGGAAGAGAAAGACCCAGGTAGGTAAACTTAGAGAGAACCATAATCAAATGTAGTTTAGACTGTAAAAGAGGATACAGTGTAACCAGTGTGCTTGTTAATTGATATGTTGGCATTTGCTGACATCTTATAATCGAACCATGAAGTTGAGGTATTGGTTGAACTTATAAGAACTTAACACATGAAGACTAATATACTTAACTCCGCAACAAACTGTCATCAAATTTACAGAAGAAAAAATACATGCATTCATCAAACTAAAGCTAAACTATACTGTAAGAGTGTAGCTGATAAGCAATAGAAACAATGATAACTCGTAATGACAAACAAGACTAACTTTGAGCTCTAGCGAGTAGCCAAGATATTGACACACTGCTCGAATTGTTTACGAATTTTACCTGTCCTCGCATGACCATTTCAGATTTCTTTAACTTCTTCATAGCATAAATATTTCCCGACTTTTTCTCCCGACATAAGCGGACCTGAAAGTTAGAACCAAACAAAAATGTATCCCGGTTAAGTTGTTTATGTTAGAACTGCAATAATGTGTAAGAAAATAAAAAGGCGCAGGCGGTATTTTGTTGTACAAACCTCACCAAAAGCACCTCTTCCGATGATTGTCAAAAGCTCGAAGTCATCAACACTTATCTTGTTTCTTTTAAGCCTCATAAACTCTGTCTCTTTTCTCTCCAGATCTTTAATCATGTTGATCTGCTCCTCCTTCGGCACTCCAGAAGAAGCTAACTTTCTTTCTAAGATCCACCGTCTGCAAGAAATCAAACAATGTCCGTTACACAACACATGCAGGATTTATAATAACTAATAGCGTAATACGGAAACGAAGATAGCTTCATTATGCTTTCTTATAAGAAGAGAAATGTTGAAGTTAAAAAATTGGATAAGACATGGGTGTATTCTTCAGTAGTGCAAGAAGCTTGTGCTGAAGCCTGTGGGTAACTATCTCAAGATATAACATATGAAAGAACTTTGGTAAAAAGTAGAAAACAGAATTCTGGCAACACACGAGACCATTGGAAATGAATACACATGCCCCTAGGAACACCGGATTCAATCGGTTTTAAGCTTTTCTAGACATAAACTTGTCCAGAAAGAAGAAATACGGATAACTCCATAATATATCATAATTTTCTTCTTACAATAAGTACCATTCGTATGCTTCCTTCAGAAGTGAAAGTTGATCAAACGATAACGACGGGGTATCAATCATTACACAATGTATGAAGGTGGGAAAGTATCGGATCTCTCCTAAAGTTTCCTTTTAGTCAGATCAATCATAGTAGTGAAGAAAAGATGAACTTAACACAGGCTTCAAATCTCAACTTCACTCAGCACAATTAAACAAATAGATACAGATACTTGGTTGCTTCACAAAGCAAAGAGGCAACATAACTAAACCGGATTTTTATTCCCAAAGCCAGTAAATGACTAAATCGTTGGCAAGTTACAACAGAGTTGATTATCAACAAGAAGATGAAAGTAATGGATTCGAGCTAATCAAGCTGACACAAGTAATTTTGCCCTAAACAGTGAGTCTCTCCCAGATAAAATGAAAAGCGATATTCTAAATCTCAAAAAACGGAAGAGGGAAATTGAGAGAGGATATCTACCTCTCTTTCCTCTCCTGAATGTTCTTCGTCTGAGCTCTGTAGTGATTCTCGATGTACTGCTTAGCAGCCGCCACTTTCTCCATGGTCAAGCTCGATCCCAGCACCTCCTCGTCCGTACCGTTCTCTTCTTCCTGTATATCCTCCATCTCCTTTTTCCCGAGAGAGAGACAGAGACTGTCTTCTTCTTCTTCTTCTCTCTTCTCTCTTCCTTTGGGGTATATATGTAAATATAAATAGCTCTCTCTCTCGACGTGAATGGCTATGGAAAGCACCTCTTCCTCTCTCTCTCTCTCTCTCTCTCACACACTCTCTCTCGCTCTGGAATTTCTTTATGTTGAGAGGAGACATCATGCGTTTACGATTTTACCCTCCCAACCCGGGCCTCTATGGGACACGTGTCGACTTTATATCGAAATGGCACTCTGTATATGGGAAAGATTCAGAAATATACTTACAATTTATACAAACTAGTCTCCGTAGATTTGTTTTCGATTACGAGATAAAGTTGTTAACGATTATTGTCAGCTGAGAAATACGAAGACTCGCGCGTGGTTCTAATTTCCAGATACGTTTGGTTGGAGAGAGAGAGAGTGTGTCGCTGTCAGGGGTATCATTGGAATTTTGTTCGACTTTAATTAAGTTTTCTTTATACTACAACGAAGCTCCAGATTTTAGCTTCGTGATTGGATCGTGCTCGTCACACGCGCATAGGATTCGATGGCTTCTCTCAAGCTTGTGATCTTGAGTATTTTATTATTTGCATCCCTTATTTATGTACAAAAAATCTAGCTACTCAAAATTATTACGAGTAATTATTTCTCTCAAATTATTTTGACAGAAAATTATCCATGTTTCAAACTAAGTAACCACGGGATCTAGATTTTCTACATTTTTACGCAGTTTAGCTGTCACATTAGGTAATGATACATTGTTCAAATTAATTACATGTCTGTTAAAAAAAAATTGTCACTCTGTTAAAAAGTTATTAACTTTATCATTTTTCAAAATTATGTGTACCAACTGTCAAAACAATAGTTATATATATATGTATTAATTGGAAAGAAAAATAGGACCCCAAATTATTATATTGCACAATGTTGAGAGCATCAAAGTAACGTGATTTCGCTCATTGCCTATATTTAGCCGTTTTAAGTTTGAATGTACAGATTATCCACACCTAAATCAATGAAATCGTAAAAACTCATTTCTATTGGTTGGTAATCTACGAATCCGTGTAGCTTAGAACGTTGTAAGATCATTTGTATTTCCTTTTTCAATCAAGGTGCGTAGTTTTATACTAGTATTAAAAGTAGTATGTCTTTTTAGCTCCTAATTTAGTCCCTCTAGTTTTAACACTTCAGTTACTCTTGTAATGTTTCATACAGTATGATTTTATCATTTTGCGTAGTGCTCCTAAAATACCTAAAATACCATTGTATCCTGTTAACCATCTGCTAACGTATTGTTCTTGCAATGAATGATAGTAATTTCGGTTTCATATATCGGTCAAGAAACCATATAATGTCAACCGTTCTTGGTTTGACCAATCATAGCCTTTTAAAAGCTATTGTATTTTTAAGACATTTATCAAGAATATATATTAGGTAGCGACATTATTTATGCTTTTCTTCTTTTGGGTATATGATGAGAGGATAAATCTATGTAAACTAAAAGAGAAAGGAGAAAAAAAATGTATTATTTCCTTTACAAGTAAAGAGAGAGAGAGGTGGTGGTGGTCTAGCTGTAAGAGGGGGCAAACCGTCAGAATGCTGCGTTGTAATCATAATTAGAGACAACGAAATTCACAACAACAAGAAAGTAAAAAAAGTGTTTTGTCCACTTTTTCACGTCTCACACGTGGAACCACATCAATGGCTGTGTTTTCTTAGAAATTATTTTTAGAACGCAAATGTTTTTGGAATTTAGTTCATCAGTATTTCAGGGATCAAAAAAGATAAAAAGAGCAAGTGGGCTTTTGTACTTTTGTTGCGGAATTGAATGTTAGGCACATGCGACTGCAGAGATTCACTATTCATAAGTACGCATATTTTTTATGTATTGTGTAAACAAGTAACACTATTATCTGCAGGAATAACTCTCTGGTTCATTCTCTGAAAAGCAATGAACAACCATGCTGCATTAAAGAAAATTGTCTAACCTTGAAAGTTTTTTTAATCGACAACGTTAACAGTTTTTACCAATAAAAATGGTTACAGAATTAGGATGAAGTCTTTCCATGGGATGACTGCGCGAAACAAGTTATATTCTTCATTTTTTTTTTTACAATTATCATATTCTTTCTTCTTGTTCCTGACTATTATATTCATGTTTTGTTTATGTTGTACTTGTACCATAGCATGTAAATGAATGGAAAATAAATTACTGATTTATATTATTCCAAGACGGTATGAAACCAAATAGCACAAACATATACAAATCTATGATAAATTCGACAACGGGAATGCGTATTTCAAAGTGTGTTGTCTACAAAAAAATTTGTGTTGTTATCAAACAAAGAAAAATAACCAAGAAGATATCGTTGAGAAGGATACGAAACGAGGTCGTGAAGACAGAAAAAGCAAAGAGAGAAAAGAGAGTTGAAAAAAAAAAAAGATGTTTTGGTTTTTTCTTCTTGTTGTATTTTACGTGACAATTGAGGTCATGCCAACTCAACGAGTTCCTTATATTAGTAGTTTATTAGCAAAGAGCCATTGTCGACACCAGCCGTGAACTACGAAACATCACTTTTAATAGCGAGACATGCCAGATTCTTTCTATAGAGACGTCTATCACAAATTCGATATTATAAAGCGGAGAATTTTAATAAGATTTCAGACAGCCAAGTTACATAACAAGAGTAGTACATGTACACGTTACTTATCTATTCGTTTGGCATCTGAAAAGTGTCAAACCTCCGAATTCGATGTCTTTGCCCTTGATGGTGCTTAATTTGCAAGTTTCAATTAAGATAAAATGCAAGTTAAAGGGTTTGAAACCATCTCACATAGTAAAATTTCCTACAAAACATCGATCTATTAACAATATTACAGCTACTGTATCAAAGGAGCGTATGCAATTTTAAACTAAGGAGTTGTCGACACTGACCGAGCATCTTAAGAATCAACAAAACAACAGAAGCAGAAAAAATTGAATTCCGACGATTTCAATTCTCAGGCAAGAGACTTTCCTGACCATTCTCGTTCCCTTCGTTTTTGTTTGGCTTGCATTCTGTTGAACTTTTCTTTTCCCTTTTCGAGAAGAGGGTCAACCACAACATACGCATCTGGATCATCCTTGCGCGACATTTTATCCTGCAAGATAGTTTCCTTTGTTAGTTTTTTCATAAGTCACAATAAACGTATACATATAGCTCAAGCTTCCGATGAAAACATTCGTTATTAGGCATGCTCTATCATACGAACTACTCGATTTTCCGATTTTTAAGTTAACTACGAACTAGTGTAGTACTAAGAACCTCACTCTCAGGTGAGATGGAACCTTAGAGATTTACCTTGCCACTCTCGGGTGCAAACTTGAGCTTTACTTTCTTCCAATCAGAAACGTCTTCTTCTACATCGTCTCCTGGTTCACTACTCGAGGCAAACGGTTTTGCAGAAATGGACTGCTTAAATTTCTCCAGTTTTGCCAACACCTGAAGAGCAAGAGGGAAACAATGACCAGTTAATGAAATTGTCTTCTAAGAATGTTTCTCGGACAGATTTACAAATTACTTTTCGGGAATAAAATCAGGCACAGAACCAATAAGAAAATAGATGTTTCAAATTTAAGCTACAAACTCTTGTAAATAACTTACAGCATCCTCATTTCCTTGGCGTCTGCGCTTTTTCAGCTTATGTAACTGCCTGGCGCGTTCAGAAGCGTTGTAAAGCTGTAAATCAGCGTCTCCGTTCTCCATTCGTTCGGCTTTGGCTTCTGAACCTATTCCCTTTTTCTTCAATGACAACTTTTCCATCTTCGGTTTCTCGTCTTCACTACTTGCAACATCAGACCTGTAAATAGCATAATCACTAATGAGTCAATGACTTGTGTTACTGGTTAGCCAACATGAATTAAAATAAACAGATTCAAACATAATTCCCTAAGAAAGCAAACTCATTCCAACGGTTTTTTCTCTTTATAATATGTACGAACATGATGAAACTACAATTGAGCATGCGAATAAAATTTCACTTACACCGCATGAGATATGAAAATCTTATACTTGAGGTCATTTGATAAAGTGAATATATATATAGTTATATATATATATATATATATATATACTATATGTTTTCCCAACTTTGAACACACAGAATTAGAACCAGACGTTTTGACTTGGCCACAAAAAATTGGAGGCAAATTATAAGAGACGAATAACTGTGGGTGTCGTTACCTTTTAATAGATTCTTCAGGGCCCTTCACACGTGAGCTCTCTGTTAAGAGGAAAACCACAAGGAAATCTAATTAGAATGTACAGAAATAACTAGATACAAACAAAACGCAGGAACAGAGAGAGCTATATAATATGCTTCTCTAGGAATACTTGGTGCCAAACCTAAAGGCATCAAAAGCGTGTAATAAACAGTTAACACCCCTAAGCACAGATATGAGCCGGTTTGAACTTTTATTATGTAAATCAAAATTACTATTTCAGGATAGAGAGCAATGGAAAAACGAATTACTTTTTTTCTGAGTTGGTTTTGGAGGAATATCTCCCATCTCTTTCCTTCTGCTAAGCACTTGATTCCTCATCTTTGCATCAAATCTAGTCTCGTCTTCATCATCGTCTTCATCATCATCCTCATCGTCTTTATCTTTTTGAGCGGCTTCTTTCTTAGAACCCAGAGCTTCCCGCACAGATAGCACCTCCTTCGAGTCCGATGCATTCTGAAATGTAAAATGTTTTTAATATACATCAGAAAGTCAAAAAAGACAAAGAAAGACACCAATAAAGAAAACCCTCATGAGTTTGGTCTCATGCCTATGATAGACTGCTAGGCAGACAACACAGCAACACAGTTAAGAACCAGGAGGAATAAGTACTACAGTTATTCGCCTACACTTTCACAGACAAGGGAGGAACAAAATGAAGCTAAATTGTAATGTTACCCTTTCTTTATTTGTAGCTTCTGCCTTGAGAAGTTTAGGATCGTTCAAGACGTCATGACTGCTCTTAATCTTTTGCTTTACAGCTGCGAGATCCTTCTCCTCTTCCTCAGCTTCTTCTCCGAAAGACAGTAAATTCAATTTCTTGGTGGCCTTTTTCGAGGGTTCCTTGGGTTCAGCAACAGGAACAAGTGACGCCTTTGCAGACACTCTAGGAACAATATCTTCAAAGGGGTTCCACAAAACCTCAACAGATAATATCTTAGGGACAGGATCAAGTGGACGATCATCTTTACCCGTGTCAATCTCTCCTAGCCTTAGAAGGTTAAAGATGGAATCACCCGTTACCTTTCCAAAGATAGTGTGCTTCTTATCAAGCCAATCACACTTATCCAGAGTGAAAAAGAACTGACTTCCATTCGTATTCGGTGAGCTCTCGTTAGCCATGGCCACAATCCCTCTGTGGTTGAATCTCAGTCTTGAATGGAACTCATCGGCGAATACACCTCCGTATATACTCTCTCCGCCTGTTCCTGACCCGGTGGGATCGCCGCCTTGGACGAGAAATCCGGGAATGACACGGTGGAAGATGGTGTCGTCGAAGTAACCTTCGAGGCATAGTTGAACGAAGTTCCGTACGGATTTGGGGGCTTCCTTCGCCCATAACTCTATGTCGATTGGGCCATGAGTTGTGTTCACGATCACCTTTCCTTTCGTCGGTGGCTCTAGCACGTATATCGTCGACATCTCTCCTCCGCTCACACCTCTCGCTTTTCCGTCTTCGCCTTTCTCTCCCAGAGCCACGCTCAAGTTTCCTTATGTCAACCCAGGATATCAAATTAGGGGGCCCAATTCCACAATAAAGCCCATTACCTTATTAAACTAAATATCATTCCAGCCCAAATATAGCCCAAAACAAGGATATTCTATTTAATGCATGAAAAATGAGAAAAGCCCACATGAGAAACCTAATTGAACCAAGCTATTATTTAGCTTTGGTAGAAGTGGCTTTGGACTATTCTTACGTGGAATATCTATAAATTATGGAAAGTCATCGACCTGTATAGTTGAGTCAATCCTCCAATGTTTGGACTTTTAGTTCATCAAGGTCCCCGACTCCGAAACCCTTCAAGTCCAGGAAAGTCTTCAGTAACAAACTAAACAAGTGCAATATAAACCACATGCACTCAAGACAAAACACAAGCGTGACCCGCACGCGTTGACAACTCATGAGTCATGACAGAGATATAAAAACACACATTTACGATATTTATGACCAGTTGGTAGTTATTGCTACCAGAAAAATCAAACTCAGAATATCCAATTAATTAATTAATTACTACATTAAATAAGAATGAAATATATTGTGTGAATTGTCATTTTCTCAATAACTTCCATGAAGTTACCTTCATTTGCCTCCATCTCTAATGGGATCCCCACATCCTCTTCTTTCTTCTAGCCTACCCTTCTTTTTTTAATATTATTCAAATGTTCAACTTTCTCAGACACACCAAGTTTGAATCTTCCGTCATATTTTTTGACATTCAAAGATTTTGTAAAATGACGACTTTTACTCTATTACTAGTCTTCATGCTGCCCACACTACTCCATATATATTTATATACGTCTTCTTCAACCTATGTTGGTCATATTCATATCTCTCGTTTCGTTTTCCCTACATTTTTTTATTCTTTCAAGTTCCTCTTTTTTTCTCTAGCCATTTATCTAAATCTTCTTCTATCTCCGGGTAAAAATATACAAAGGTTGATACTGATCGTTTAACGCCAAGGAACGTTTGTTGTGTTTGAAGACCGCAAGGTATTTGTCAAAGATGTCCGAGTGAGATATCTTTACCTATATTTGGTTGGTATAGTTATATTAATACGACGACATTTATGTTTAATAATTTAAGGCTGATACTGATCTGTATTGATGTGTGCAGGGGATTTCTATATTAATTATTAAGTTTTGGAAGTATACTCTCGCTTTATTGTGGCCATGGGTCTTGAAGTTGGCTTCGAACTTAAAGACGAAGACTTGACATCAAGAACCAACAGTTTCAAGAGAGTCAATACTACGCACCAGAATTCTCCTAAGATTAAACGGAGTACAACTATGGAGCGGTCGTTGAGTTTTAACAGCTGGGAGATTCCTAAAGAGACCAAGACTGATTCAGATTTTGAGGTTTTGGAGACAAAGAAGTCAACTCCTAACACTTTGAATGGAAGAAACTGTGAGAGAATCCAAATAATGAAACCCTCAGTAACTCTACCTGGGCCTTTTGTGTTCGTCTCCCCTAGACCGATCACTGAGCTCGATGCAGCTGCAACTACGCTGCAGAAGGTATACAAGAGTTACCGGACGAGAAGGAACTTAGCAGATTGTGCTGTCCTTGTTGAGGAGCTCTGGTGAGTTACAATGCTACATGATCCATCTTCTTCTTTTTTATAACTTTTAAAGATGTTTGAACGTAACCCTTGGTATTGCTTGAAACGGTGTAGGTGGAAGACTCTTGATGCTGCAGCTCTTGACCTGAGCTCTGTGTCTTTCTTTAAAGAGGAGAAACATGAGCCCGCTGTTTCGAAATGGGCACGAGCTAGAAAACGAGCCGCTAAGGTCTGACACCATTTGCACAAGTTTTTCTCTCCTCTCTGTTTACTTTTGAAGTCAAGGGAATATCAGTTTCACCATTTCTCTTTGTTATGAATTACCAATGAGGGTCTCACTTTTGTAGGTTGGGAAAGGTTTGTCTAAAGATGAAAAAGCTCAGAAATTAGCTCTTCAGCATTGGCTTGAAGCTGTAAGTCCTTTATGACCTCTCTTTGTGAGTTCTGATCGAAGACAAGTACAGTAGTTGATAGGGGCTTGTGAAAAAACATAGAGTATTGATGAATTTGGTTACAGAACACAAGATCAAAAGTTATGAGTTCATATTTAATGTTTTGAGTCTAATCAGATTGTCCCTCTCTTGCATCTACAGATTGACCCACGTCATCGTTATGGGCACAACTTGCACTTCTATTATGATGTCTGGTCAGGGAGCAAGAGCTCACAGCCATTCTTTTACTGGTTAGTCTTAAACCCAAAAATTTCATCTTGCATCTTTATGTGTTTAAATCTGTTCTAAACTTTGTTTCCACCCATTTGAAACTAAAGGTTGGATATAGGAGACGGCAAAGATGTAAATCTTGAAAAACACCCACGAATTGTTCTGCAAAAACAATGCATCAGATATCTGGGACCAGTGAGTTTTTTACCCTCAGACTCGACGATACTAGTTAGCTAGCTTTACCTTCTTGATTACTTATTAACGTCTGTGTTTCTTGAAAACCTGCAGATGGAAAGAGAAGCATATGAAGTGATAGTGGAAGATGGGAGACTATTATACAAACATAGTATGACTCTGATCAATTCAACTGAGGAATCAAAGTCGATTTTTGTACTTAGCACGACTAGAACATTATATGTTGGGAAGAAACAGAAAGGTCTTTTCCAGCACTCAAGTTTCTTGTCTGGAGGAGCCACAACCGCTGCAGGAAGATTGGTCGCCCGCGATGGGATCCTTGAGGTACTTAAAGTACATGTCTCACTTCTTACTCGCGTATGAATCTCTTATGTTATGTAAACTAAAAGGGTCTTACTCAAAATTTGTTTTCTCAGGCTATATGGCCGTATAGTGGACACTATCTCCCAACAGAAGAAAACTTTAAGGAGTTCGTAAGTTTCTTGGAGGAGCACAATGTTGATCTCACCGATGTTAAGGTAAGGAACATATATATATATTAGATCCTTTCGTGTTCTTGGCATCAAGAGAATTTATACGTATTAAAGAGGGGTAAATCTGAACTGCAGAGATGTGCTGTGAACGAGGAGTATTCGTCGTTCAAATCCACTGCAGATGAAGAAGAAGATTCAAAAGAAATCTCAGAAGAAGTTGAGAAGCCTTCAGAGCAAGAAGAGAGAGCGAGACCGGTGTTTGATCCTGCCAAGAGACTGTCTTGTAAATGGTCAAGTGGATTGGGTCCAAGGATTGGGTGTGTTAGAGATTACCCAATGGAGCTACAAGCACAAGCACTGGAGCAAGTCAGTCTCTCGCCTCGGGTCTCACCAGCTAATTCGTACGGGCCAATTCCATCTCCAAGACCTAGTCCTAAAGTGAGGGTTTCCCCACGATTAGCTTACATGGGTATCCCTAGCCCGAGAGCTGTAAAATGCTAAAACAGACACTTTTTAACTTGCTCTCCAAGGAAGAATGCGTTAGAAAGAGAAGAAAAACTAACCTCCACCTTTCTTTGTTCTTTTATATTGCGAATTGCAGCTTTTTTTATTTTTTTTATTTTTGCTTCGATTAGCAGTTCTTTGGATAATTTTCTTCTGTATTTTGGACTGTGCTAAAGATTGACACAGTCGGTTTTTGGGCTTTTGGCCCATTTAGGTCAATAATGGAAATTTAATATAAAAAATTAGTAAAAAATCAAAATTACATATTATTTTAAAATATTTATTTCAACATCTGTTTGTCAAAAAGTCCCATAAATAATTCACCCAATATAAGAACAGAAAAAATTGACGTAAAATAATAATAATAATATCAAAAATACAATGTAATTTCCAGTTTTAGTTCAACATATATATTTATTATTTTACTAAAGGTACATTCGAAAACAAGTTTTTTTCTTTAAATCAAGATTATAATTTTTTTATAAGAGTGCTACTCATGAGATTTTGCCTCTTTTTATTTTTGTTTGTGCTCTTTGACTTTTGAAATAACATGGGAATTTCAATCCATTTTCGTTAGTAAAGAAGAGAGCAACAATGAAAAACAAAGTTACTTATGAAACCATTTGTGTAAAAAGAAATTGCATGGAAAAAAATCATGATTGGTATATTGTACAGATAAAATCAATGTTATTCATCATGCCGTCATTAATAATAACTCTATGATAAGTACATGTACCTTATTGATCAATTTGCATGTGTAAATCAGTTCTTCCAAACTCAAACTCTCATGAAATCTATCATTAAACATGTAACCAGAGCCGTGCCTATAGTGTGTTGAGAAAGGCTTTTGCCTCAAGCCCCCTACCAAATATATATATTTTGAGGTCCCCATTTTCCAAGAATATGATGTAGTCTAGTGGTTAAAAAAGGATAACTTGACAAATGTGAATGAAGTTCGAGTCCACATTCCTGCGGATTTATTTTTTCTTTTAAGTTTAACCTTTTAAAAAAATATAATATAAAATAATTATCAAATAAAAATTTGCCTTGGGCCTCCTTATATCTAAGCACGGCACTGCATGTAACTATGAGTGCATACTCACATACACAAACATAAGCACGTCTATTTTCATGAGAATTTACATTTTTCAATAATTAATTTAGGTTTTTCTAATTTTATATCATTGTTTTAATTATATTTAATTTAGCTAACTTTTATGGATCATAAGGTTTGAAAATCTTTGATATCGGATTCTTGTCATTTCATGGTTTGAAATCTTCAATAAATCTTAATTTTCTAAACTTGAAAGTAGGAAAATATCAAGTTACAACATCTTAACCAATAACACTAGATGTACCTTTTTTTAGAGAGCCAATAACACTAACATATTTATTTAGTTTAGTTAGCTAGAGAGAAAACTCTGTGGGTAGGTGTAAATGCAGCTGTCTAACTATACAATCTACCGCAAACGCACTAACATTTCTTTCGAATCATTGACAAAGATTCGTTTGCAATTAATTGGAATATGGATGGAAATGGAATCTTACATATAGAATCTTAGGACATAATGTTTTAGGTGAGACCAATATAAAAGAATACGTCATGATCTTGGTGGACAACTATAAAAAAGACTAGAAGAGATCACAACAAAAGAAAATGGATCCACTGAAATAAAGAAAGGAGACCTAAATAAACTAATTATTATTACGTTCTCCAAAATTTTTAAAATAAAGATGGGCTTACGTGAGCACATGTGGCAGACACGAAGTTGAAGACAACACCATCAACGGTGCTCGTATAACCACATCTCTCTAAAGTCCGTTTCAGATTGGGCTCCATTCATCTATTTCCTAACCATGTATGCCTGTCTTCGTCTTCGTTTAGCAGTATTACTCACTTTTCACCAAAATGCATTCCGAACTTTGCTGACAGAATCATTTCTAAATTAAACTCCGTCTGAGTTGATTCAATTTGGATGACAAAAAGGACTATTAACTCTTCGTAATTGTTATTTTTACTCATCATTGTAAAAAAAAAACATTATCATCCAGAACTGAAATGATGTCAATCCACTTGAAGACCAATGTAGACGAAAAGTTTCTAAAACGACTTACTGTATATGTTCGATAAGTTACACTAGCATTTGATATCTTAAATTTGCGAATTTTCTTGGAGAAAGAAATAATATCACGCAGCTCCGTTATGACGGAATCGACGAGAACAGAATCTCAATCTAAGGAGCCTTGGGATTGGTCCCAGTTTTTTTTCTTTAATAAAATAAGCATGAAAACATTATGCTTAATGCTTTGTCATAATAGCAAAAGTGTAATCTCATAGAATATGCAATAACTCAGTTGTATAGGACTTCTAAAAGTATAATCACTAATATAACCCTAATTAAACAATCAGTCTACAAAATTTGAAAGAAAAACATAGTTTTAATAAAATGGAGATAGATTTAAACTCCATTACAATTTCTAGTTTTCTTTTTTTTTTTGTCTATCTGTTAAAGAAATACTACCCTATTTTTTTTAATCTTCTTTACCCCATTTGGTAATAATTACATAAAGATTGACGATAACTCTCCGCTGGTGCAACACAATCATTCAATTGTAACCCAATATTGGTTGCTACTTGCTATCGTGGTTTAAAGTTTATATGGTTCTTGCATGACACAACAAATAAAGATCTAAGTAATTTTCGTCAAATTATGAATGTCGCTTCTTAAACCTTTTCACCGTCTTGATCTTTATGTTTGTTCATTTTCTTATAAAAACTAGATAATTCAGGTATTTATTCGCTAGTCAGTTTATATGTTAGATATTAAAGATGAAAGATACTAGCTAGTTTTTTCCATAATACGTATCAACCAGTAGAGTCGGGTCGGCCCATACCCTTAGACGATCATTTGTATATATTCGATTTAGGCGTTCTTTTAAATTCTTACGATTATATATATAGAATATTCGATTTAAGGGTCTTTAAAAAGAAAAATCGAAGCTCTTAATATTTGTTTTTTTTTCTCACATTAAATTCAACGATCCCATTTCGGAATATCATTATTGGTGCAACCCATAGAAGTTTCTTAACAAATATTATAATAATTAACTGAATTTTAGAGATTTAGTTGGAAACCCTTATTTTTATATCCTTTATTGGTATAATCTCTAATGAGTCACTTGAAAAAATGAAAATTATAAAAAAAAGAAACATAAAAATGAAAAAAAACAAAATAAAAAGACAATAACCAATAAAATTAAGTCACATGGCATAAAAAACTTATAAGAGATGGTTTCTTATTGTCTCTAAATAAAAAACTTTCATTTATTTTTTTGTATTTTTAATTTATTTTCGTTTTGATTTTATTTTTAAAAACTCTATAAGAGACACCAATAATGATAATCTTAAACTTCATGTTGGAATTTGAGTTCGAGAGTTACAACAAACGTACGTATGACACATAACTCCCCGCCTCTGTTTCCCAGTACATAAAGCCTAACATGACTACGAAACATTACTCCGAATTTGTGACCTTTTCCATTGAAAAGGTCAACATCGGCACGGCAATAAAATTTAGCGCGTGGGTTTTGGAACTCCCATGCATTTAGGCTCATCAGAATAAACAATTTTCAGAAATACAAAAAAATACGGAAAGAAAAGAAAAAAAGCAAAGAAACACATCACGAGACAGTACTTTGTGATGTAAGCAACCACATACACCACTCCCTTCTTCTCCTCTCCATTGTTTGTCCTTTTCTTTTCCTTTCCCCAATAATTCTCTTCTTATATTATTGGCTATTTAATTTTCCCTTTTTTTAGTAAATATTATCATTTTTCTCTTATGATTCCTCTTTTTGTTTTAACCTCTTTTGATTCTTTCTATATATACAAATACAAAATCACCTCTTCCTCTTAAAAAAAGCTCTCAACGTTTCTTTCTCTCTCTAATTGTTGCCATGATGCAAGAATTAGGCTTAGAACGTTTCTCCAACGACGTCGCTGGCTTAGACCTCACTCCTCCTTCCCAAACTTCTTCTACTTCTCTCTCCATAGACGAAGAGGAATCATCGGAGGCCAAGATCCGACGGCTGATAACGGAGCATCCCGTGATCATTTTCAGCAGATCTTCTTGTTGCATGTGCCACGTCATGAAAAGACTCCTTGCAACAATCGGTGTCATCCCCACTGTCATCGAGCTCGATGATCACGAGGTTTCCTCCCTCCCCATGGCTCTTGGAGAAGAATATTCCGGCGGCGGCTCCG
>KE155936.1:764319-788571 GCA_000411075.1 Sisymbrium irio
TGGACAGTGGTGTCAGACACGTTGTTGTTTCTCAGGTAAAGACTTCTCCAGTTTCTCGTTTTTGGATATATATATATATATATATCTGCTTTTGACTTTTGAGTTCTTTTATTACATTTTCGATGAGCTTAAAAAACCAGTTGACTTCATTCATTCAAACGCAATGTAGCTATCTAGGTCGCTCTTATATTAAACAAAATCCCATTTACTAGACTTTTCTTACAACAAAGCCAAAGTTTCATACAATAAATGCGTACCGCACGTTAGTTCTTTCTATAGTAGAGCTGTTTTAGAGTTGTAATATTAACCGGATTGAAAATTTTCATGAACCATAAGTTTAATTGCTCACCAACACAACCTTTTATCATTGAAAATAACTACTTCCATCGAAATGCATTTGTAACAACTGATATTTGGTAGCATTTATAGGATTCATTATATGAAACATAATTGATAGTGAAACATATTAGCTTCGTTTTCTTCCAAAACTACGAATTACTAGTTGAACAATTTTCGGGAAACAAAGGCGTCTTGTGTTATTCTGACGTGTTGATTTTTATGAGGTGGTGCAATTAGATTAGTTAGACTAGTCAAACAATTCCGTTTATATAATTTATATCTATATAACTATATTGATGGTACTTTTCTTAATTTTTTTAATTCAGATACTTGAAATGGGAATAGTATCGCATTCGATAATAATAGGAATATCACTTGGAGTATCACATAGCCCATGCACCATACGTCCTCTCCTTCTCGCTCTTTCCTTCCACCAATTCTTCGAAGGTTTTGCCCTTGGTGGCTGCGTTGCGGAGGCCAAACTAACCCCGCGCGGCTCTGCCATGATGGCTTTCTTCTTCGCGGTTACTACTCCAATCGGCGTGGCTGTAGGAACAGCCATTGCCTCATCATACAACTCTTATAGCGTTGCGGCTTTGGTGGCTGAAGGAGTGCTAGATTCTCTCTCTGCAGGAATACTTGTCTACATGGCGCTTGTGGATCTGATTGCTGCGGATTTCTTGAGCAAGAAGATGAGTGTTGATTTTAAACTTCAAATTGTGTCTTATTGCTTTTTGTTCCTTGGAGCTGGGATGATGTCTGCGCTTGCTATTTGGGCTTGATCAGTTTTCACTTCTATTTTTTTCTTAAAAAAGCTTTGTTACCTCATAACAAAACATATTTTTTTCCTTTTAAATATTTTTGTACGTTTTGAATTTTTATTTTCAAGTCATGAGGTGTTGCTGTTTTGTCGTTGTGATTGTTTATGAAAGTATTCATTGGACTAGCTTTTTTGTTATTTGTTGTATACATATATACGGTTGTAATCTGTAACGAATAAGTTCTTGATGGTATGATGCGAAAACGAGCCAAATGGTAAACTTGATATACTTGTGGCGTTAGCAATTTTTCACACGATCTTATCTTCTTAAACCTTTGTAGCTGATAACGAAAATAAATTAGATTTTACATGCAACTGAATTTTGGCCAATCTGAAGGTTGGAGAATTTAACGTTTTGAAACACCCAACCCCTAGGCCTTAATAGTGACCATATATATTTGCAGAAATATAGATTTCTATAATGTATTAGTTAATGTGTTTAGCACTTTTAATGGACTTAATGCAACTAATGGATAACGATAATTTTGGCCAACTAAAAAATAATTGATGCATGATAGCAAAATCACGGGAGTATGATACTTATCCGATGTTGGATTTGTTAGCTCAAGATTCTGTTATTGGGACGCAATAGATAATCACAATAGTGACTTAGAAAGTTAGAATAAACGATTAGCGTACGTCCATATCGATTCTGTAATTAGTGAAGGATACATTGGTTTATTACGTCGAAAAAAGCCTATAGGCTATTTGTTTCGGACCTTTCGGCCATCATACCAGGTACCAAAATCATACATTGGCTAAATCAAATAATCTATTTACAAGAGCAATTAAGCAAAGTTTTGGTGTGTACATGAAGTTAGTTGATAAATATCTTGAGCTCCATCCACTGGTTAAGCGTATGTTACATCCTTTCCAGTTTCCACTATTCCAACCTCAAACCTTATAAAAGTATCACAATTCACAAAGTTTTGGCACGTATAGATGTTTTGTGTTTTTTTTTTTGGGGTAAAAGACCCAATAAATTCGGTGAAACTATATGTCACCTGGCAACCACATTATTTTCCTTGGAATACAAATCAAGACCGAAGATCAATAGGTTCATGACACCTTCCGACAAGCCTTGCCATCTTCTTTTAGTTTTTAATTTTTAATTTATTTAGGCTAAGTAAAAAGAGTTGCCTTTGCAAGTAACAGCATATTCTAATCAATCCTTTGTACATATCATTTTCTTCAAACAGAAAAAGAAGATCATGAATAAATTTTCCAAAAGGAATGGAACTCTTAAGATTTATTTCTCTTCAAGGGTCCAAAACGAGAATATTTCATTATAATCTGTCGTATGTTTGGAGGACGATGGTTCCCATGTTGTATGATGAACAGATGGCGAACCCTATATTCCTGTTTTTAATTATTTTTTCGTGGAGATAAACTCTATGTGAAACAGATCCCGCCACCTAATTATTTTATTGTTTCATGTGAACCAAAATATTTATAACTTCTTTGCCATATAATTTTTTGATTTTTTTTTTTTGTTGTTGCTATCTTTGTGATTTGTTTGATAAAGGTGACATACATTTTCGTCCACCGAATCCCAATCTCTTCCACTTTAGTTCCCTTCCTTTCAAATTTTATCTCGAGATTTTTATTGACAGCATTCTCCCACAAGCTGATATATTACTTCTTAGAATAGTTATATAAATTCTACTTTTCCTATAGTTTCTAGGTTTCTTTTTGTATACAATATTAGTCTTGAAAGATAAATACAGTATATTCTTATACTGTATATTACTAAATCTGAAGCTACATAAAATTGTTTATCAATGTTAGAGAATGCTCGAAAGAAACAACTACAGTAATTAAGAGATGTCGGAGATCCAATTTATTTATAAATAAATAAAATAAAAAAATGATTATCACAAAAATCGTACTATTAGTCTATTATTGATTAGTGTGCAATACACGTGTAATCAGAACAAATGGTTCGATTTCTTTTCACCAACCCCATCCCACAGCCCCTTTTCACCATTTACAAGAGATCCACGAAATTTGACGATTTAAAAAAAACAAAAAAAAACTAAAAATATCAAAAATATTCTGCAGTGGTATAGTGTATATATAAACACACCTTTTTCTTAGGACGTGATATACATTTTCTATCTACAACGTTCACTGATAATATAATACACATTCGCTGTTTCTATATATACTCTCTCCGATCTCCTCCTCCTCCGACGAACCTCTCCATCCATGGCGGAACACTAAAAGACATCACCTTTCTGCGTTTTTCTTAAGAGTGCAACCCATTTTCAATTTCCCACCTTTTTCTTCTTCTTGTGTCCATCATGGAGCGGGCAAGGAGGCTAGCTTACAGAGGGATCGTGAGACGTCTCGTTAACGACGCGAAACGACACCGTAACGGAGAAATCACTCCTCATGTTCCCTCTGTTGTTCCTCGCGCTCCGGCGAGGTATGTCTCTTCTCTTTCCCCTTTCGTCTCGACCCGTGGATCCGTCAATCCGACAGCATTCGGCAATCTTGGGAGACACCAGCAGCAGACGCGTCCGATCTCCGTCGAGGCTCTTCAACCCAGCGACACTTTCCCGCGTCGTCATAACTCTGCTACACCAGACGAGCAAACCCATATGGCCAAATACTGTGGATTCGATCACATCGACTCTCTCATCGACGCCACCGTCCCCAAATCCATCAGACTGGATTCGATGAAGTTCTCCAAATTCGACGGTGGGTTAACCGAGAGCCAGATGGTTGCTCACATGGTTGATTTAGCTTCAAAGAACAAGCTTTTCAAGTCCTTCATCGGGATGGGATACTACAACACGCACGTCCCCACTGTCATTCTCCGCAACATCATGGAGAATCCCGCTTGGTACACTCAGTACACTCCTTACCAAGCTGAGATCTCTCAGGGTCGTCTTGAGTCTCTTCTCAATTTCCAGACTATGATCACTGACCTCACGGGCCTTCCCATGTCTAACGCATCTCTGCTTGACGAAGGTACCGCAGCTGCTGAGGCCATGGCCATGTGTAACAACATTCAGAAGGGTAAGAAGAAGACTTTTCTGATTGCTAGTAACTGTCACCCTCAGACCATTGATGTTTGTAAGACTAGAGCTGATGGGTTTGATCTCAACGTTGTCACGGCTGATCTTAAGGATATAGATTATAGTTCTGGTGATGTTTGTGGGGTTCTTGTTCAGTATCCGGGAACTGAGGGTGAAGTCTTGGATTATGCTGAGTTTGTCAAGAATGCTCATGCTAATGGTGTTAAGGTTGTGATGGCTACGGATTTGCTGGCTTTGACTATGTTAAAACCTCCTGGGGAATTCGGGGCTGATATCGTCGTTGGTTCGGCTCAGAGGTTTGGTGTTCCCATGGGTTACGGTGGTCCTCATGCTGCTTTCTTGGCTACTTCACAAGAGTACAAGAGAATGATGCCTGGGAGGATTATTGGTATCAGTGTTGATTCATCGGGAAAGCAAGCTCTGCGTATGGCGATGCAGACTAGGGAACAGCATATTAGGAGGGACAAAGCCACTTCCAACATCTGTACTGCTCAAGTAATCACTTCTTACTATCTATGTCGATGAAAATTTCATGTCTTTCTCTTGTTGTTTTTGCCATTTTGTATAACGTTTTTCCTTTTCTTGCAGGCGTTGCTGGCCAACATGGCTGCCATGTATGCTGTCTACCATGGACCTGCAGGTCTAAAAGCTATTGCCCAACGCGTTCATGGTCTTGCTGGCATATTTTCCTTAGGATTGAAGAAGCTCGGGGTTGCAGAAGTCCAAGATCTTCCCTACTTTGACACTGTTAAAATTAAGTGTTCGGATGCACATGCAATTGCTGATGCAGCTGCCAAGAGCGAAATTAATCTGCGTGTTGTGGATTCCAACACTGTGAGTCTCCTTTGCTTTGACCTTAAAAGGTTTTTAATTCATGTAGCCGCATAGATATTTGTACATGACTACTGGGCGTCTTTCAGATTACTGCTTCTTTTGACGAAACAACCACCTTGGATGATGTCGATAAACTTTTCAAAGTCTTTGCTTCTGGCAAGCCTGTGAGTGTTGTGCAATCCTCTTTTATTGTTTACTTATTGGTTCTGGAATTCTTGCATGAAATATGAGTATCTCCAATCCATTTTCAGGTTCAATTCACGGCTGAATCTCTTGCACCTGAGGTTCAAAATTCCATTCCGTCTAACCTGACAAGAGAGACCCCTTATCTTACCCACCCAATCTTCAACATGTATTTTTCTTTTCTTTGAGTTTCGACAGGTTTATTACTTGTGGATTATCAGTATCTCATATTTATTTCCTTTTTAACAATGTGATTAGGTACCACACAGAGCATGAGTTGCTCAGGTACATCCACAAGTTACAGTCTAAGGATCTCTCATTGTGCCACAGCATGATTCCGTTGGGATCTTGCACAATGAAGTTAAATGCAACAACTGAAATGATGCCAGTCACATGGCCAAGTTTCACTGACATCCACCCATTTGCTCCAGTTGAACAAGCACAAGGTTATCAGGTGAGCCATTTTCTTGATTCATCTGAGGTTTGATCTGAAAAATTGAACAATGAATCTGAATTCTTGTTGGCATTTGTGTTGTAGGAAATGTTCAACAATTTGGGTGATCTCTTATGTACAATCACTGGGTTTGACTCTTTCTCATTGCAACCAAATGCTGGTGCTGCTGGTGAGTATGCCGGCCTTATGGTTATCCGCGCATATCACATGGTAAAGGCTTATATCGAATTCTTGATCTAAATACTTCACCTTTAACAAATTCTTTTCAATTGTATAAACTGAAAAATAAATAAATGAATGCATCATCCAGTCAAGAGGAGATCACCACCGAAATGTGTGTATCATTCCTGTCTCTGCACATGGGACAAACCCTGCAAGCGCTGCTATGTGCGGAATGAAAATTATTACGGTTGGAACTGATGCTAAGGGAAATATCAACATCGACGAGGTAAGAAAAGCTGCTGAAGCCAACAAAGACAACTTAGCTGCTCTCATGGTGACATACCCTTCAACCCATGGAGTCTATGAAGAGGGTATTGACGAGATTTGCAACATAATACACGAAAATGGAGGTCAAGTGTACATGGATGGTGCCAACATGAATGCACAGGTGAAAGATCTGAATAAGACAGGAAACAGAGATCTCGGGTTTTGTCTAATTTATAAGAGCATGGTGTTGTGTTCGTGTAGGTTGGTTTGACGAGCCCCGGTTTCATTGGAGCGGATGTGTGCCATCTCAATCTCCACAAAACCTTCTGTATTCCTCATGGAGGTGGTGGGCCTGGAATGGGTCCCATCGGTGTGAAACAACACTTAGCACCATTTCTTCCTTCTCACCCTGTGGTGAGTCTTTAATCTTTCAACACTGTTAATGTTTCTTGGTGATTGGTGATGTAGTTAATCTGTTTTTTGTTTTTGTCAACTTGTTTTCCCTCAATTTCTATGTATAAAGATACCCACTGGTGGTATCCCACAACCCGAGAAGACAAAACCGCTGGGTGCTATTTCCGCTGCACCGTGGGGATCTGCACTTATTTTGCCAATATCTTACACTTACATTGCCATGATGGGATCTGGTGGACTCACTGATGCCTCAAAGATTGCAATTTTGAATGCCAATTACATGGCGAAGCGTCTAGAGGTACCTTTACTTCTTCTTGTTATCAAAATATTCGATGGGGATGAGTCCAAGACTAAAAGAGATATTGATTTTTTTTTTAACAGAAGCACTACCCAGTTCTATTTCGTGGTGTTAACGGAACAGTAGCACACGAATTCATCATAGACTTGAGGGCCTTCAAGGTATTCAATATGTTGTGAAACTGAAGTTAGAAGTAATGTTTGAATCTTTGTTTTGCGGGGTGCATGATTATGAAGCTTTTGAAACATGTGTTTTTTCTAGAACACTGCTGGAGTAGAACCAGAGGATGTGGCGAAACGGCTAATGGATTATGGATTCCATGGACCCACAATGTCTTGGCCTGTCCCTGGAACGCTTATGATTGAGCCGACCGAGAGTGAAAGCAAGGTATAATATGTTATATGCGAATCTCTCTTTGACTCTTTTTCCCTCAATGTATCACACAACTAAGTAATAAGCATCGTTTGCAGGCGGAGTTAGACAGGTTCTGCGATGCTCTCATTTCGATTAGGGAAGAAATTGCACAGATTGAAAAAGGAAATGCAGATGTCCAGAACAACGTTCTCAAGGTAAGTTTTAAAAAACAAACAATAATCCCACTGCCCATAGTGTTCTTCGTCGAAATTGAGATTGAGACATTGGGGGGTTGGTTGTTTGTGTTTTCAGGGAGCTCCACATCCTCCATCGTTGCTAATGGCAGACACATGGAAAAAGCCATATTCCCGAGAGTACGCTGCTTTCCCTGCCCCATGGCTCCGCTCCTCCAAGTTCTGGCCCACCACAGGTATTACAAATCATCCTAAGATAGATTGTGGCATTCAGTTTTGAAAACCTGATTTATGACAAATCATTGAAAATGTGGAACAGGGCGTGTGGACAATGTGTATGGAGACAGGAAGCTGGTGTGCACTCTCCTCCCAGACGAAGAACAAGTCGCAGCTGCAGTATCAGCTTGATTTGCATTAATGTTTTACGTTATCTCTCCCCTTCTCTTTTCTCTTCTCTCCCTATTTCTGTCCATAGTGTTCTTATAATACACTTTCTATCTCTTACTTCCGTAGCTGTAACGTTTCCATTAGCTATCTCACCATCCTTCGTTTCCTTTACTAATTTGATTCTACATTCCACACATAACAAAAACAAAAGACATAAATGATTAAATTAAAACCAAAAAAAAGTTAACTGTGTTATAGAAAACATGAAAAACAGTACTTATATATATTTTTAAATAATATGAAAATCTAGTAAACTCAAACGTGGACAGAAGTCATGTAGTAGTCTGTTTCGGTCTAACTTGAATTTGACCCAAGTGTTTCGGTTTTATCGGATGACGTCGCATGATTATTCATGCCGCAACTTTTGATCATATTTTGAAAGTTTCAGATAAATTTCTCTGCCTCTCTCTCTGTACATGATCATATATAAGAATTTTCATATTATTCTTTCTTATCTACAATCATTAGTCACGCCCCAATACCATTTGTTGCTGTTGTTTATCCTTTCCAATCTTTCCACACAAGATACGTCTGAATCACTGGTCGATAGTATGGCCAAAGACGCAAGACAACGTTTGAAAAAAATGCTTCATTACTTTCAATGGAACAGTCTACAAATGAATGCATCAAAAGATATCAATAACCTCACATTTTTACTTACAGCTAACAATAATCTCCAACTAATTTGGGTAAAATACAATACAGAAATTGGTTTTCATACGTAAGAAACCAAGCAGAGAGAGATAACCGGTGCTGTTGCGTCAGTCTTCAACCTCAGTGTTGAATATAAAACTTGGGAATGCCGTCGTCACATCCCTTCAGAATTCATAACAGATATGTTAATGATCGTAAAGTAAAGGTTATCTTTATATTGAAGAGTTAATGTAACAAAGAGGAGAAGATTTGGTACTTGAGGTAAGGAAGAGTCATATTCTTCAGTAAGGTGGGATGCTTAAGCACGTAAACTTTCCATTCCTCTTTGCTTATTTTACCATCTTT
Organism: Sisymbrium irio; assembly: GCA_000411075.1. NCBI lineage: Eukaryota > Viridiplantae > Streptophyta > Magnoliopsida > Brassicales > Brassicaceae > Sisymbrium > Sisymbrium irio. The sequence continues at coordinate 773,129 of KE155936.1, forward strand.
ATCAGAATCTGCATCAGCAAATGTCTGGCAAAAACAAATCAGAGAAACTGAATTTGCCGAAAATGATTATTCAGTACTAAGAGAAAGGATTCCAAATACACTTACTTTATCAATAATCATGGTCAAAAGTTCCTCGGACAGAATCATATCAGATTCCATTAAAATAGCAGCCACCATTTGATGCACCTAAACATTAAACAAGTTCAACTTTAAGTTAAACTCAAAAAGACTTGTCTCAACTTGCAACGAACAGATTATTTTACCTCTTCTCGCTCAATGAATCCGGTTTGTCTAAGATCATAAAGCCTAAATGCAACTGCAACAAATTAGAAACATATGGTTGAGACTCATCCGTGGACTACATATATGATAAAGCTTTGCTGTGCATGATTATTAGTACTAGGACACTAAATATCGTTTCCATGATCCTTACAGTCGATCTTCTCCTCGATAGGCGCATAGGGATGAAAGACACTCAACGCATGGATAAACTCCTCAAACTCAATAACCCCATTCTTCTTCTCATCAAACAAATCAAAAACCTACCAAAACATCAAAATATATGTAAAATCATAACTTTTCATCTCATCATGAAATAAAAAGCTATTCCGTCTCTCTAAAGAAAACACTCACCCTATCAAGAAAGAGGTTCTCACCATATGGAGCTTGGAAAAGCGCTAGTCGAAGCTCTTCCTACAAACAAACAAAAGTAATGTCGATATCTGACAAAACTGATCAACTTAAAAACTATATGCTTTGCTTTGAAAAAAAAAACAGACCTTGTGAATCAATCCGTCATCAATAAGTGAACAGCTCAATTTCTTGAATAACTCATACAATGCTTCCACTTCATTAACTGAAACTGCAAAAAAAAAAAAACACATTCAAACTTAAAAAGTTTAAGTCTTTAAGGTCCCAAAACAGAGAAATTTGAAAAACCCATTAAGAGAGAAGAGAAGAGAGACATGGAGATCCGTGGGCAAGGCGAGCGAGATCGACGTGGTGACATAACTGAGGGGAACGGCGACGGCAATCGAAGCATTGTCCAACGGTGGAGAAGAGGAAATCAATAATGGCGAAGAAAGGTATGAAGACGGCGCAGATTTGCTCTCCAACAGTAAGAGAGCTTGATCTCTGCTTTTAAAACCAAAGGAAAGAATAAGAAAAGAGCCAACCTTTATATAAACAAATCAAATGAGAAAATCAAAGTATACAAAATGTCTTTTACAGAATATTTACAGAGGAAACTTTCGGCCAGTCCATGACTCACTGGTTCAACGAATCCCTTCCTCCTCCTCCTCGTCTTCTTCGTTGTCCTCAGAGATTGGTGTTGGAATCACATGACAAGTTTCGAAAATCCTTTTGATTTTAAGAGGTAAGTAAATAAACAAAACAAAAGAAAAAGAAAGACCCTTTTGATTTTGAATCTATTAAGTTTACCACGTCTTCAAATCTGTAACGCAGAGCAGATCCAATCATTAATACTTTTCATATTTATCCAATCAAATGGACCGTCTCTCCTCATCTCTCCCATGTGAGCCCCACTTTTTTTTTTAAGGCCTACTATATATAATTTGTTTTAGAGAACTTATCTACGATTATTTCGACTCTTAACTTATGGAATAAATGCTTTTTATTCATGACAATGTTATTTTCTCTTTGAGAAATTTCATAGGATAGTCACTTACTACCTAAGAAACCTTTGAAACTAGTGGCCGACCAACACTATCGATGATCATATCAAATTCAAGAGCTAATTGATTAAATTAGCAATCTAAGACATGACAACATTTTCACACACAAATTGAAAACCCAAAAAAAAATAAAAAAATGAAGAGACTCGAATAAACTTTGGATGTTCACACAATAATGCAAAGAGTAGATTCACTTGTTACAAACCTTGAAGAAACAACAAACCCAAAAACATGCAGCTATAGAGTAACCCTATGCAAACATGAAGCATCAAGTTGCATCGTTAGTGGTTTCTTAAAATCAAACATTCTGAAATCCCAAAAGAAGTTGGGTTGGGCGGCGATTTGCATAGTACACAACAAAGACAAGATTCGCTTGTCACAAACCTTGTAGTAAGAACAAGCCCAAAAGGCCAACATCATGCAATATGCTTGTACATTTCCAAGCCAACAAGAAACGCCACTTTTTTTTAGGATGACAGCGTAAGGTCCTTATTCAGCCACAAACGTAAAAAAACAAAAGGCTCTTTATTGCAAGAGTCAGACGAATTCTAGAAGTTCAAACTTAAAACTGTTTTCTCCTCAAATTTGACCAACAAAGTCAAACCTTTCTTCTTGGTTCAGAAGAGAGTATCTTTCCAAAGATTTTTCTAGTTTTAGGTGAGTTTTACAGCCAAAACTGCATCTCTATTTATACTAAAAACATTAGCAAAAACCTAACTAAGAAAGCACTCCTAGAGTCCTAGTTAACAAAGAAATGGAAATCCAAAAAAAAAACAATAAATTAATAGAATATGCATCGCATAGCCAGCCTAGTCATGGCGTCGATGCAAGCTTCCAAATCTTCACAATTCCATCGTCACTGGCCGAGGCAAGCAACCGGCTTTCGTCCTGCTTTACCTTTTCAATGACCAGAAGTCATCAGTACAAATCAAATCTCGAAATCACAGTCTATATCAAGAGATGATTATATGGTATATGCTAAAACCATTTACGAATAGAAGACAATGCTTCAAGAGATGAACTCTCAGTACAAAAAAAACGAATAAGGTTAACCTTACCCTTATTAGGTGACCATTGGACCGAGTTTACATCCGTATTATGTGATTTCTCCGTCTTCAGCAAGAGCTTGTATGAAGATCCATCTACCTGACACAATGATGATCAACATTTCAATTTGGCTGTAGCATATAAAGTATATGAATGTAATAAACATATCTCTTGCCAGAAAGCCCCGAGAAAAAAATATCTTAGTTAAGCACGAGCTTTGGTTTCGAGTGTTGTGCTATGTAGATGGCACGGAACATGCCAAGAAGTAAACCGAATCAAAGTATAATATAGGATATTTCTGCATTATGAGCAATGTGGTTGCAGGTAAACGAAATATATACGGACATACAGAGTCTTTTTTGCTGTCCACATATAACCCTATAGCACCATCGCCTGCTCCACTGGCAATGATATCGTCCCTGACATGATAAAAAGTTATTACAGCTGGTCAATAACTCTAAAGATAGCATAGGCTCGATGACCAGCGAGGTGTCTATACATACCTTGACCAATGAGCTGAATATATAGTACTGTCGTGATAACCAGAGAGTGTACAAATATGAGTCCTACAAAACTCAACCAGGCATAAATTTTAATCAAGAAAATCAGGCGAATGAAGAAGAATGTTCTGCAGCATGCATCTTACGCCAAACACAGAGCATAAAGAGATGAAACCTTCGATATGCTGAGCTCTAAAAACTAAAAATTAATTGGCATTGTATTCTCACCAGGGTACATATCCTTCACCAGACTGCATCTTTTCAATATCTGTCCCCCATATCTTCACTGTTAGATCATCACTACATTCCATACAACCATAATGTTGTCAGACCATTAGAGACTGGATACATAGCTTTAAGATTTCTAATAAGAAACTTGGAGAAATTCACCAACCTACAAGTGACCATCTTGTCCCCTGTAGCATTAAAGGAGATGGCCCAAACTGTAGAAGAATGACCACTGTGTGAAGATAAAAGGCAACATATATTATTATACGCACAGACGAATCATAGCAATAACATCGTAGTAGGAAATTTTTGAACGTTTAAGAAAGAGACAAATAGAGGACATACTTGTTAGATTCACTTATGGTTTGGACACAGTTATAATCATCATATTCATCCTCAGACCACCAAACCTATTAACAGAAACATGAAGCATTGCAGTGAAATGCTTAGGTATGGATGTGACAAAACGTTTAAAAGCTTCGATGTCCGATTCACAAAAACACATTTGAAGCATTCTTCTCTTTACCTTGATAGTGTTATCATAACTGCAAGAGAACAAAACATCCATGGTGGGATGCCACAGGACCATCTTAACATCTTGTTTATGACCATGTAACACTGAAGCACAATCATATTCATTCTCCGATATTACATCCCATATCCAGACAGACTTGTCTCTGCTACATGTTGCGATAAACGAACCAGACGCATTCCATGACACACATTTGACTTCGCTTTCATGTCCCTGCACACAAAGTTTTCAACAACTCAAGAAAAGCAGAGAAACACATGAAAATACTAGCATCTGCACATGAGAAGGCTTGTCTAGTTTAGTCAATCAAGAAACGGAAAAAATTCCCTAAGGCAATTTTAGGAAGTCGATATTGCTTATTATATACCAACTAGGACCACAAACTCTAATCTAAGCACATCACAGCTGATTGATTTCAGAACTTCTCCATGCATATATATTCTTTTTCTTGCTCCAGTATTACCAGAACAGAACGAGTAGTTGTTTAGTGTATCTGAATAAGATAATAGCTATCAATGAGTAGTGGAGTTACCTCTAAAACGGAGACACACTCGAACTCAGCACCACAATTTTTCCAAACGCAAGTGGTGCCATCAAAACTTGCAGTGGCCAATAAATTCCCAGAAGGTGACCAAGCACACGACCTCACGCTTCTTGTGTGCCTCTTTTCCAAAACTGCCTGACCATTCACATATTCGTATTGGAGGCAAAAAGCTCTTATCGTTCGACCAAAAACATATCAAATTTCGAAAAAGAAAAAATAGAAGCTATTAAGATACCTTGCAGGTCAAGGAAGTAGAGGGGGAGGTCTGCTCCCAGATTCGTACGGTGTTATCCCCACTGCATGACGCAAGAACACCGTCGGCGGTGGGATTCCATGCGACGCTCCAAACACGATCGGTGTGACCTTGTAGTTTCTGAACCTCCACGAACTCCAACTTCTTCTCCATCAGTTTCATCTCCAAAAAACTCTATGGAACAACTTCAGCAGAGAGAAACCTAGAAATTCGATGAGAGTTAGTAAAAACTGTTTTCCTTTTTTAAAAAATATTGGAGAAATTAATTTAGTAAAAAATTGTAAATTCCTTTTTTGTGATAAAAGTTACATAAATTCTGTTGGGTAATACGATAATTTCGCCCATATCAATCAAAAATATGTTGATGACTTAAACCAATAAACCTCCTTTAATATATGTTCGATGCCTTTTATAAGATTCACTTAAGTACATTTTGTTGTGCTCGTTACGTTTTGCTTGCATATAGAGGCATATGTTACGTGGGTTTTATTATATGTAGAGACGATCAAGCGATGGAGATAAATTTTGATACATATTGGCATCAACGCGAACAAGAAAATATATATTTGTATTTGAGCCACGTGTCGTTTTAGCTTACGTTTTCCAAGGTAGCTAGCTACTTGCGAACCGGGAATATGATTGTGTAGCGAACCACAAACCAATCTTCAGCCTTTTGTCTCACGAGACTGTAACTGTTCAGTTGAGTCAGCTTTGGGTCCTCTCTTTCGTGCTTTTCCTTTTCTCTCCCTTCTTTTTGCTTATCGTTCAAGTTACAATCGTTTAATTTAATTTGGAAAACAAAATGCCGTTTTCTTGTCTTGGGGGCTCCAAGTCGACTCGATTTGTTTTCTCTCGTTTTGCTTAGTTTCTTCATGTATGGGTTTTTCGCAGAAAAATTGGTATGGTTTACCCCAAACGTTATGATTCTCAAGTAAAAAATGAGTTTAGCAAGGATATATAGAGCATAATCTGCTAGTACTGGAGTCAAGTAGCTCCATAGCCAAGTACATTTTTCACTTTATAAGGTGCTTTTTACGACTTCTTGATTAGCTTTCTTGTCCAAGCGGACCATCATAAAGCTTAGGATTTAGCTCATAATGTTAAATTTTTGATTTTTGTTGGTACGTGACATTTCGTTTATCTTGTCATATTCTCTTGTTGTATTTTCTTTTTTTTGTCGGACTAGCAAATGTTGCATAATCTAGGAGCAATTAAAAGACTAACCAATAAATAAGTTTTAGTTTGAGATTTCGTTATCTTATCATAATATAGATATACTTTAAGTTTTCACTTTTCTAGATATATTTCTAAAAACTATGATAATAATTTTTGGTGTGAGATATACTTCAAATTGAAAATTTAAAAATGCCACAATTTAGATTTATAAAAGTTCATAAAAATCTATCCATCAGATTTACTTGATCATATATGATGCATTCCTAAATTTTTAGAAATTCTTTTTTTGTTACAACTATTTTTAATAAAATACATACAGAAAATATTAACTGTGCCATTCTTTATCAAAAAATATTTTTAATACTTATTTATAACCTATATTATGGTGTACTTTTCTTTCTTTTTATTTTGTTTTATAAAATATTGTTTTTTATGTGGCCTACGTACACCCGAAAAGTCCTAAGACAGGATCCCCTAAGACATGATAACAAAGCACTCTAGCATAGCATCAGTAAGTAGTTCAGTACGGTACTTCGTAGTGTTGTTGATACTATCGAACTACATAAAGATTATCTTAAATGATACAGAATCAGAAACAAACTATAAATATAAAGTTTCCTTAATATACAACAATAACTATGCGCCAAATTAATGAACTTATAACTAGAAATGGACATAAATACTTGGGATACATCGATCTTGTTAGACAAACTGATGAATCATAAGTTTTCATTCTGAATTCAAATTTAATTAGTAAGAATTAAAATATTCATATGTATAGGTAATCTTTAGCTATAATATAAACTAAAAATAACTTTGTGAGAGCTTTCAGCCGAGTTAAAACAAGAATACAAGATAAAACGATTGTTACCGCTTTTTTGAACTTTTTTCTTCTTATTAGGTCCAGTAAATCTAGACATGTTTTCAATAAGAATAGCATAATATCAGATGTGCATATCTATTATAGTCTACGACTATAGAGTTAATCATTATTAACCGTATAATAAGACGTTGCATATAACGACACATTGAACCAAAAGAAAAGTAGATTTTGAAAAGAAAGGAACAATCAAAGAAAAGGCCAAACTTGATTGATATTTTTTTTGTAAAGGTTACGTAAAACTCAAAAACAAAATATATATAAATAAATATACGTAAAATGGATATGAGATTTGATGGCACAATACAAAGACACGAGTGGTGAGAAAAGAAAGAAGAAAAAGCAATAACCCAAATGGATCACACATCTCATCAATTCTCCTTAAATGGCTAAAAAAGATCTCACCTCTCTTTACTTTTTTTCCCTCTTTCTGATTTTTGATAATTGAAACCAGCACATGAAGACAAAACCAATTTTCTTATTATTTAACCGAATTATATATATCATGTACCTTTTTTTTGTCTATACACACATACATATATATAGGGACATGCAAATAGTAAAATGTAGGGTCTCTTCCCTAATTTAAAGCCTGCAACAGAAATGAGTGCACTTCTCTGTAGTGAACAGTAACACATCGGTCTTCTTCATGTCTTTGGATTTTATTTTTTGGATTTGGTTTCAACCATATATTTCATGAGCTAAATAGAAGAGATACGTTTCTCTTTATGATCAACAATTTTTAAGTGACAAAAATTATATAATATGGAAATGTATAAGATTTGATTCTGGTTTATCTTTTTTGAATTTTGTTTTTGGTCGGAAGATCTAATATATATTATATGAAAATGGATTCATGTCATAGACAGAGGGAGCTCCGTACGTGGTTTGGCCCTCCTTCTTTTCCACAGCTCTCTTGAATTAAATTTCTTTAGTTTTTTTTTTGTCAGAGAAATAGTGTATCTAATTATTATATATCTTACTGCTATTTGTTGGTCTAGTGCTCTGAATCTTTTAGTGACGCAGACGATGAAGGTGCTGGGTTTCTTCATGAAAATGTATTAAAGTAAGGAGAAAATCAAAACTTTTTGTATTGTTCGCGTTTCATGCAAAATAGATTAACCAGTCTCACTTTTATCTTTTCCAGGTTTGTTGTATCATCTTTTTCTTTTATTTATATATATAATAATTTTATTGTTGATTTCTCCTTTTTGGCTCTCTTTAGGAACACAGAGAGCTGGGGAGTGAAAGTACAGTGTTCTTTCACGGAGAAAGAAAGGAAACAAACACTTCCATCTTATTCAGTTTTAACAAACATTTTGGAAATGCTGATGTAAAAATTCTGTTTGCAACGGCTTGTTATCTGAGATCTGCCCAGAGGTTCTATCAGAAGAAGAAGGATAAAGGTAAGTTCAACACTTTTTATTGTTCTATAGACATTTGTAGTAATCTAAAGCTTTCTTCTTTATTAAACTAGTTTCCTGTTTTCACAGATATCTTTAAATTATTACTGGTCTGTGCATCATTGAGCCTACTCACTGTCTCATTAATTCATGCTTCAGTTCACATTTACCTTTATGTTTACAGAATTACATAATGTAACATTTAATGATATAGTTTTTACATTGAAGTTCTCTGTGGTCTCTGCAGCAATTATTTACATTTAGTACTGTTCTCCAAAGATTTGGTTTCTGAGATCTTCTGAAAATACTTTGTCTGAGTCTTAAATACTTCTCTTATTGTTAATGCAGTTTCATTAGACACCCAATGGAGAACGACAGCACTTTTACTTCTCTGGATAATGTCATGACTAACCAAAATTCACTTCACATGGATTTCATACCTTTACGAGAAGATTCCACTTCATTTTCAACAATGCTTCCATGGAATTCCATCAGACAAGATTCTCTACAAATGGGTGGAATTGATATCTTCAACTCTTTTCTCACTAATACGTACTTATCATCTACTTCAAGATCTATCAATGTTCAAGAAACCCGCAATATCGAAAGCTTTGAGGTCATGGCTCCTCCTCCTCCTCCACTTCATCATTTGGATCTTTTAAGACCATATGATGATTCCTCAAACAACATGTGGAGTATTGGAGAAAATAGTGAATTTCATGCATATCCATGTGTAGAAGGTGGTGTTGGTCCTAGTGAACCAATCATGTCTACATTAGGTGAGGAAGATTTCCCATTTCTGGTTTCGAATAAAAGAAACGAGCTCTCGCTAAGTCTTGCCACAGATGTTTCTGATGAGTGCTCGGAGATAAGTCTTTGTGCTGCCACTAAATCTACTAGAATAACTTCAGAGCAAGCTTCTTCCAGCAGCAAAGACATGTCTAATAATGTCTCTCAAGTTATATTTGGCTCAAAGTACCTTCACTCTGTTCAAGAAATACTATCTCATTTCGCTGCATACTCGCTCGACGGCTTAGATAATGATCCTCAATGCTATTTTTCATCCCGAGGAACCGAGTCAGGGGGTGCCACTTCAGCCTTTAATTCATGTTTTGAGAATCTAAATGAGTTTCTAGATGGTGGTTTGAATAACTCGGAGGCGGGTTTGGGATCTACATCGCAAAGACGAGCATTAGAAGCAACGAAGACCCATCTCTTGGATCTACTTCAAATGGTATATAATCTCACACATTTCTACATAAAGCTAAGAAATGATGTTTACTGATTTACTGAAGTTGTTGAGTTGATGTTTGTCTTCAGGTGGATGATCGGTATAGTCATTGCGTTGACGAGATTCATACGGTTGTATCAGCGTTCCATGCTGCGACCGAGTTAGATCCACAGCTACACACCCGGTTTGCACTCCAAACCATATCCTTCTTATACAAGAACCTGAGAGAGAGAATCAGCAGGAAGATACTTATGATGGGATCGGTTTTAGAGAGAGGCAAAGAGAAGTCTCAAGAAAACTCAATCTTCCACCAGCATTGCATTCTTCAGCAGCTAAAACGTAAGAACCATCAGATCTGGAGACCGCAACGAGGTTTGCCTGAGAAATCAGTCTCGGTTCTACGGACTTGGATGTTCCAAAACTTTCTTCACCCGTAAGAATCCTTTACTCTTTGTTAAGTCTGCTATGTGATGACATTATGTCAAGCAAAATTTTGTTTGTGACATTAATGTATCCTCTTCAGTTACCCGAAAGATTCAGAGAAACATCTTCTTGCTTTACGAAGTGGGTTGACAAGAAGTCAGGTAATGCATCTCTCCAAATATGTCTTGTTATATTGTGTAACTCAAGTCTCAAGATTTTAGTGGCACGTATGTTTTGTTACTCAGATCCAAACAGCAAGTGATAAAAGTGTGCCTTGTTTGTTGTGTTTGTGTGAGATAATAGGTATCAAACTGGTTTATAAATGCGCGGGTAAGGCTATGGAAGCCGATGATAGAAGAGATGTACGCAGAAATGAACAAGAGGAAGCAGAATAACATTCACCTTCAAGGCGGCAACGGAGGAAGTCTTAGAATGAAAAAGTCCACTATGATGAGCCAAGAGAGGGACATATAAATAATTGTGTGCGACAACTTGTTTTACGCAGTCGCCACTATGATTGTCAGACCAACTAAAGCGATTACTACGTACTATGATTGTTTTATGTTATAATTGTATATACAACTTTGTCTTTTATCTCATTTTGTTTTTTTTTTTATGGATTTAAATGGTTTATCATCGTCTAAAAAATCAACAAGTTTTTTTCAAAAAAAATTAACAAATTTATGAAATAGAATAAAAAAGCGAAGGTGTAATAATACTAGTGAATACGATTCAAAGATACGTAATACGATTCAGTAGTATTATTACACCTTGGCTTTTACCCAATATATGAAACGTTTTCCCTTCAGACTTACGTATGATAAAGGCCCAATATGAAACTTTGTTGGGCCTTCTTTACAGTTATTACGTGGGCTGAACCGAAAATAAAACGAAAAACGCAGCGTTTTATAACATCTCTCTCGGACGACACAAGTAGAACTGATCCCGGAGGGAGGAAGAGAGAGACCGATCTCAGGCGAATGGAGGAAGAAAGAGCGGGAGTTGGAGCGTCACGATACGCGCTGAAAGCGGCGCGTATAAACAGCGAAGACATACTAATATGCGTAGACGTAGATGCGGAAACGACGACGGAGATGAAGACGACGGGAACAGACGGGAGACCGTTGATGAGGATGGAGTGCGTAAAGCAAGCCATCATTCTCTTCATCCACAATAAGCTCTCCATCAATCCCGATCATCGCTTTGCTTTCGCCACCCTCTCCAAGTCAGCCGCTTGGGTATGTATCGCCTCACTTTCTCAAATCAGATACATGTTTTGTATAAAAGTAACCGCCTTTAAGGTTTTATCGCCTTCTTGAAAGAATTAGTCTTTGTGAGATTTCTCTCTAGTGGCTGTTTTGTAATTAGATCCCTCTCTCCTGACCATTGACCAAGCCATGTGTTGTGTGTTGTGTTTCAGCTTAAAAAGGACTTCACCAGCAATGCCGAGTCTGCTGTTGCGTCTCTAAGAGGACTGTCACCTTCTAAGTCCTCTTCTCGAGCGGATCTCACACTTCTGTTCCGTGTAGCAGCTCAGGAAGCCAAAAGATCCAGAGCACAGAACCGGATTTTGAGGGTGGTAAGTTCTCTTTCTGTAAGAGATTTTACACTGTACATAAGCTAGTTTTACTGATATCTCGCTTCAGATTCTTATATACTGCAGGTCATCCGTTAGACCAACCCATGATTGGCCCACTAAGCAGAAGCTCTTCACTTTGGATGTCTTGTACCTTCACGACAAACCCAGTCCTGATAATTGTCCTCAAGATGTGTACGATTCTCTTGTTGATGCTGTAGAACATGTTTCGGAGTATGAAGGTTTCATCTTTGAGAGCGGTCAAGGGCTTGCGCGTTCTGTTTTCAAGCCCATGTCAATACTATTATCGCATCCTCAGCAAAGATGTGCTCAAGATGATCTCGATATCCCCAAGTCCCTTGCAAAGAAGGTGCCTGTCGTTGAGGCATCAAGTGCTGAAGATCATCACACTGGGAACACAACAATGAGCCAGTGACGATCCTGTTTTTTCTATCTTTGGCCATGGCATTGAAGCACATCACCAACCTTATGTATATCATCTGTAATGCAATGAAAACAGGCTTAATTTTGGCCTTCTCTTGAGTTTGTATTCCTTATAGCTAAATGCAACGGTCTTGTTCCTAAGCTTGTCTTCTGTATTAGCTCGTGGACCATGTGTCTTTATTCACACAAGTTTTAGTTCACGCCTTTAGATAACAAGTCGGAAAGCAAGCTCTTGTTTGACGACGGCACTAGAACAGGGTCGCCAAATTCATGCAAATGCCCTCAATTTGAATTGCACGGGTGATCCAGTTCCTTGGAACTTCACTTGTGGACATGCATTCTAAGTACGGAAGCACAGACGATACGTATTCTGAAATGAGGAACATCGCTGCCTGGAATGCCATGTTAGTAGTAGGATTAGCTCAACATGGGGGAAGGGAAAAGAAGAGCTCCGGCTTTTCAACCAGATGAAATCGTTGGGTATAAAGCCTGATAAGTAAACATTTATTGGCCTTCTCTATACTTACCCATTTGTTTAATTTGGGCCATAATAACCCATTACTTTGCTGCTTTGTTATAATTTACTCTTATCATATACAAATTTAAGGAAATTAGGAGGTAAACACAAAAAAGAACTCTTTTTATTTCTCTCCACCACTTTTGGCTTTTCTTGGTCATTTAACAAATCTTATCATAAATATATCACTGCGATAAACTCAGATAAAGGGTGGTAACTGATTCATTGTTTTAAACTTTTAAAACGCAATGGATATGCAAGCAAGCAAGTATTTGAATTTTTTAGTGGATGGTTACAATTCAGATAGTTTATAGAGGCTTTTACAAAAATCGGTAAATTATATTTTTTTAATCCAAATTTGGTTTTTTGATATTAAGTCAATGATTTCATAATTTGAGTTGAAATACGACTAATAAAGTGATAAAATTATTTTATTGTATTTTTTTGTGCTGTGAAAAAATGATAAATTTATTGTGCTGTAAAAAAAAGTGATAAGTTTATTTTATTATAATTTTTTTTCGAAAAAATATACATGAAAATTTTTGTAAAGAAAATATTTTCAAAAATACTATTTATATACACTGTTTCAGTTATATGTCATCTAAATAATTGAATCGTGTAACTGCTCTTATCTTTTATCTCGATAAGCATATCAGCAAACTCCTCATATGTATATTCTGCACAAAGTACAACACGTCACTTAGTGTTTTGCTTGATCGACCAGCTTGACAAAACCATTTTTAATTTCCTATTCCTTGTTAATTTATTTTCATATAAATTATTTGGTCGCACATAATACATGGATATAGTTTATGGAAAATATGTGGTTCTGAGAGACGATGAGCTTTCAATTATTATAAATCGTTTCGGGTTGCAAAGTCAACAAACCAAAAACTATTATGCCGTCTCATGTCAGTATGATATAGTGACAATATTAAAAAAAAGTTGATATAAGAAAATAACAATGGTAATGTATTAATTAGTGTGTTGTTATGATCAATCAATTGTTACAACTTACTACGAAGGCGAGCGATGTGGTTGCCACTTGCCACCCAAGTTTAAGTCGCTGCTGCCATATTTCCTATACGCTTCTTCTTGACGCCATTGAAGTTTATATTGATATCAGTATCGTACTTCATGTAGCTTCTAATAAATTTTAATCCTTTTGATGTTTGGGGGGACGTATAATTACTATTTAGTAGATAGATGTTCATATTGACGGGCAGCCTGGTCGTTGATGTTTATTTATAAGTTAGGATATAACAATCATTTACAATTCCGTCGATCGAATAGATTTCACCAGAACTCCCATGTGGCGTTCCCAATATTTTCAATTAATTAAGAAAACTTTTCATAGATGTATAGCTCTAGCCATTGCAATGAACAGAAAACAAAATGCTTAGTTCGGCCTTATATCTTAATTCTGTATGATTGTAATGTATCCTCATAGCTAAAGCAACGGTCTTGTTCGGAAACTTGTCCTCTGTGCTAGCTAGTAGACCACATGGTCGGATAATCTTAGAACGTGTCCGCTGTACTAACTAATGGACCACAATGGCCGGAAATTTTAGTTTACATCATATTTATGTCACAACGTTAGGTTAACGTAAAAATTACCAAAACAATAAAAAGAATGTTGCCATGCATGTGGCTTTAGGATGACGATGCCAAGCTGTACGACATTCGTTTTCTCACGATATCTCTCTATATAAGAAATTAAGAACCCTTTGGTACGGACGGTGTGTATTTTTAATACAATGAGAAAAATGAAATTTTATTTATTTATAACGTTTGACTAAATTATTAAATTGAAATCCATTTAATCAAAGATTGGAATCCTACCAGATGACACATCATGTGTCTCTCTAATTGAGTAGCGGGGTAGTCTATGAACATAAAACAAAAATTAAAATAACGTCGAATTGTTTGTTAAGTTGACTTTACATCTCAGAAACGGGTACACCACCGTGCCAGAAGAATTTAGTCTACTTGTTATATTTTTGGAGACAATTAGGTAACTACGACTAATATAATAGACCGATACTAATGTAACCGACGATATACTGTTGTCTTATAGCTAATAAACATTCTAGAAATATATGATAAATAAATTATAAAAGCGTGGGTCAGATTTATAATATAAAAACAAGGAAACTGAAGCAAAATATTTGGGTTAACTCTACTTCATCGGTAAGTTTTTTTCTTCTATATAGCTTACCTACAATTACGATACATAGTTGAATATAGTTCTGAATTAGAGACCAACTAGCTCGTTAATATACAAATATAACTATACAATAATTATTGAATAAAAAGGATGTGAGAGTTGACGAAGTTGTATCGTTTGATATGTCCAAAAGGCCAGGAATGGCCGGTCTGATTTGTACTTACAAAGTACATACGTCATTTTTTTAACTCCTCCGCCTGTTTATAAAAATTCAAAGAAAAAAAAAATTTGGGTACGAGTGTTAAATATATATAAAAAATTTCAATTCATTTAAGTTTATTTTAAAGTAAATTATTGATAAAAGAGTATATATTAAAGACACGTCACCGAAGATAGGTATAGCCGTATAGACAACATTTTTGCAAAAAAATGCTATCACTTGCCGTCTTGGGCTTTAGTATCGTGTTGCGAATTCTCTTGCTGCTTCCAGGGAAATGAACTAGGGATCAGTTTTTGATTTTTTGGATCAGTTTTGCTTACTATCGTCGGCTTCTTTGGATCTTAGTTTCCGGAGTTAGTTCGTAATGACATAATCTTTCGTTCCTAAACTCGTCAGTGTTAGCTCGAGTTGAAAAGCCTACTCATATCAGTTTTCTGACCGCTTCAAAACTTCCGAGTGCGATTGAGCTGACCTTCAACTACATTTTTCTCTCTTCTATATTCTTTATATGTTCTTGACTTACCTCTGTTACGTTAGATCATGTCTCTCTGTCATTGTTCTTCTTTCATTTTGTGTTACTATATATATATATATATATATATATATAT
>KE155936.1:788766-820853 GCA_000411075.1 Sisymbrium irio
TTTACCCAAAATAAAAACTATAATTAGTAACTTCTTTTCAAGAATACCACTATACATACAAGGTTACGATTTATATTTTTTGAAAAAAAGTTAAGAATTATATTTTTTATTTTGGGTTAAAGGTTTTCTAGAATTAATCGAAGTTAAAAGGAATGCATATACAGTATATAGTAACACAAAACGTGTCACTATACATACAACAAGGTTACCACTATGCATACAAGGTTATGAGTAAACAGAAGTCTTATGTAGACAGTGTGTCATTTGGCAAGGTTTTGAAGTTCTAGATCGAGTTATGCATGAACTGTAATCGGGGTTTGGTGTGAGTTTGTTCCATTAGTACGTTTATTTTTCACGTATTCAATATAGTTGATTTTTCATCGAGATATTAACTTCTTAAGAACTTTATTAACATCTAAAAAATCCATAAATTTGATTAGGTCGATTCAACGTTTTACTTCAAAAGATATCGTGGAGTCAAATCATACACTGAACTTTCGTTTCACAACCAGAGCGTATAACTCAAAATACTAAAC
Source organism: Sisymbrium irio (assembly GCA_000411075.1). Classification (NCBI taxonomy): domain Eukaryota; kingdom Viridiplantae; phylum Streptophyta; class Magnoliopsida; order Brassicales; family Brassicaceae; genus Sisymbrium; species Sisymbrium irio. Next base: position 789,303 of record KE155936.1, read on the forward strand.
TCTATTGAGAAATGAACAATTATATAAAAGCAAAAACAAAATATCAAACCCAGTAAGTCATTAGGGATTTTGACATTTTTTGCATGAAATAAATTTAACCAAAACCGAACGAAAACTATTAAATTAGAAAAGGCACAGCGATCTTGGAAAAGGCCAATGAGTTTGTCGACTGCCAACGCTTACCTCAAAACTTTGGAAGATCATATTGTTTGATAAGTAATTAACCATACTAATAAATTTGATTTGTCTGATTTTCATTGGTCTATGTAATCAATCAATTCTATATTACTTTTTCTTTAGCAAACTTTCTTTGTTTGCATATTTGGATGCATGACTTTTCCCTTAAATAATCAAATATTTGACAGCCAGAAATACAATAAACGGTTTGATGCGTCTAACTTGTTGATTGTTGGCAATGACAAAGAACAGGAATCCCGTCGGTAAATTTTAATAATAATTGAAACTCCTAATAATATTCTCGAATAAACCAATTAGTAGTTTAATCAAGATACTAATCATACGTCACGCCACCGTACCGTGTGCCCTTTCAATAGAATATTGGGATGGTCCAGATAATATATTTCAACTAAATAATTAACTACAATTTTGTAAATTGTAATACGTTGTCAGTGCCACCAGGAGCCACATAGTTGCCTTATAGTTACAGAAGCTATATTAATTTCTTAAATTACTATGTCAAATAATTCGGAGTATCTCATTTGCCACATGGTCGACTCATTATCCCTATTCTTTTATTCTTATTGGCATCAATTTATTTTTATAAAATCCTTTATTCTATGAGCTAATTGCTTTGGTATTTAAAATTATGTTTGCGTTTATAGATAATTTGTCTAATATTAATGTTGTTAGCTTTTTGAATATATGTATATTATAGAAGCTATGATCTTCGCACAAAAAAGAAGAAGTTATGATCTTGTTTTCTGAAAAAACGTGAAAGACAAACAAAAATGGATTCGATCCAAAAAAACCATAAATGAAAAAGAAAACACACATGTGTACTCTGCGTGTCATGTTTATATATGATGAAAAAAATATACTTACATGTTAAACGTAAATGCTACATCTGAAATAAGTAAGTATTGTTCTAAAATATATCATTTAGAGATTAATCAAATATATATATATATATATATATGTGATCATTAGCAAAAATATTAAATTTAGCCCAAAAATGGTATCAATAATAGAATATAGATCGCCCGCCTTAGAATTGAATCCTTCTTTCTAAATGCCTAAAGATACAAGTCATCGAGATGAATATATAATCATATAATATAATATTGATATACTCCTGATTAAGATTCACAAAAGGCTATATAAATGGGTATATGCATAAGCAAAGTCGTGTATCAAACTCTTTCATTGTTTTATTTCCTTTCATTTCGCATACATCGAAACCAAAAAAAAAATCAAAAAACAAAAGAAGAAGAAAAAATGGGATTTTGTTTATGTTTATCGTCAGGTGGATCAACAGCTCGAAATCAGATTTATGAGATAAATGATTATGGACAAGAAAATGCAGTTTTATACTCTGAGCAACATGATGTTTCTCAGGACTCTGGCTCTGTCTCTTCTCTAGCTGGAGGGAAGGGATACAACCAAGATGCTGCCATTCTACACCTGGTAATTAAAGATAATCATTACTATTTGGAAATGTTAATATATATATTTGTCCAAAGTAAACATTTTAAGAATAAAATGAATAAAAAATTTATAGGGATATGGAACAGAAGAAGGAGCGTTACTTGGAGTGTTTGATGGACATGGAGAGAAAGGTGAATTGGTGAGCAAAATCGTGAGAAACCAATTGCCATCTTTATTGCTAGGTCATATGAATAATAATTCGGTGACCCGAGACTGGAAACTCATTTGCGAAACTACGTGTTTGGCGATAGACAAAAGAATTCTTAAACTTAAGAATACTCTTGACTGCTCTTCTTCCGGAACTGCTGCTGTTTTTGCCGTTAAACATGTAAGTGATGATGGTTTGGATAATTTTTACTTTTTTATTTTAAGTGATGATGTTTCAATACGTAATTAATGCAAACTTTTTTCCTTCTTCTAAATGCTATATGATATATAAACGAACTACGTACAGTCATTTTTTGTAATACTAACAACAATATCTGAGCAGGGAAATCAAGTGATGGTGGCAAATCTTGGAGATTCAAGAGCTGTGATGATTGGAACAAGTGAAGGTGGAGAAATAGAGGTGATTCAGTTGACCAATGACCTTAAACCAAATGTTCCAAGTAAGTTTGTACTATTTTGGATCAACTGATGCTTACAGACAATAACAACATACCGATTTTGTTATAATTAAACATTTCTTGGGTTAATAAAATTTGTAGGCGAAGCGGAAAGGATAAGAAAACGTAACGGAAGGGTGTTAGCTTTAGAGTCGGAGCCTCACATTCTAAGAGTATGGCTTCCAAATGAAAACCGGCCCGGTTTAGCCATGTCTAGAGCTTTGGGTGATTTCATCCTTAAAAGCTACGGTGTTATTGCAACTCCTCAAGTTTCTACGCATCAAATCACTTCTCGCGACCAGTTTCTGCTCCTTGCTTCTGATGGGGTATGTATATATATTTTTCATTATGGATACACTCCACCAGGATGATATAACCGAAACAAAATAACCAAAACAAAATCTTATAATCTATTTAAATTTATAATTGTTGTCTCTTTAGACCCAACCGTTTAAGGCCTTTCTTGACTACAAATTAAAGCCCAAATTTAAAATAACAATTTAACTATTCAGGTAATAATATTTTCATTTTGTGTCTGGTGTCTTGTAAAGGTGTGGGATGTACTTAGTAACGAAGAAGTGGCTACGGTGGTAATGAAATCGACGAATGAGGCAGGAGCGGCCAACGCGGTGACAGAGGCGGCTGCTAATGCATGGAAACAGAAATATCCGACAGCGAAGGTTGATGATATCTCTGTCGTGTGCCTCTCTATCAACAAGACACAATTTCCTCAGCGTATATAATTAAATAAACCAACTTGACGAAAAGAAACAAATAACTAATCAAAGATGGATGACACGACAGCTTACTCCGACTTCTGTGTTTTGCCTGAGAGTGACTGTCTGTAGATACACCGTTGTATGTTAAATCGTGTGATTATGAACTAGAAAATAAATGATAGAGCTGTTAGGAGTGGTGTGTGTCGTGGGATAAAAGCAACAAATATTTTTGATATTTTGGGCACACATCATGGGAATCTATGTATAATTATTGGAGCTTATCGGAATAATTCAAATTTATTTTCAAGCTCTGTGATGTAACTGCTTTATAAGTTTGATAATAACATCTAACAAAGATGATATTGGTTCGGAGACAGTTAGTTTTATTTTCTTACGACGATTCATGTTATAAACTTATGAATATCGATCTAAAACAATTATCTTATTATCCTAGATAATTTCCCGAATCCATAGTTTGACATAGGGAGAAAAATATCATTTATGGATGCCTTGATTTTGATTGCTTAGATAAGTGGAGGTAAACAAGTGGAAGATAGAAACAAAAGCCGAAATATCCAAAATTAATCTGTTGCTTGCTAGAGATGTAAGGAAAAGATTCCATTCACTCTTTTGTAGTTTTTGTGATTCTCTCACCTTCATGTATATCTTTGTTGCCCCCACAAAATTTGGTAATCCATTCCTGACTAATAATAGTACAAGAATTTTAGATTCCAAAAGATGATCCTACGGTTATAGATGACCCTAGTGTCTAGGAATTTGGTCAATGAAGAACTAATTGTGGGTCTCTATGACAACAATGGGTTCGCTACTCTGCTGTATTGGAATGTTCAGTTGTTAGTAATTTTAATTTTTTTATAAATATGGATCTTCTGATTCGAGTTATCTAGAATTTGTTTTTCAAAAATGACCCAACGAACTTCAAAAGATTAGAAATTCACAGATTTACTTTTGTTTATTCTAGGTTTAATATCAAAATCCAGACTAATTTGTGGGATAATTTTGCATCATATAGCTATCAAGCAATTTTTTCTGAAATATTAAATTTAGTATATAATTTCAGGTGAATTTATTAAAAAACTTTGAAAACATGGTCGGACATATAACCTAGATGTCAACATAAAAACATTAAATCAGACACGATTAAAAACTAAAAAAAAAAAAGCCAAAATTAACACCATAGAAACCATTTAAAAAAGATTTTAGAAAGTAATCTTTCAAGACGCTCAAAATTAATCAGAATTTTTACAAATCTTTTATGGAAAAATAACTCTCTTGTTCAAGGAGGAGTCTGTATCAAATTTACAAACAATATTTAATATGTCATTTTGCGGTAAAAGTTTCAAAATGTGTCTAAATGTGCAAATTTACATATACTAGAGCTAAGTTAGCAAATATATAAGTTTCGGTTGTGTGTTTATAAAAGCAAACTAGTTAGGCGAGTTCTCGATAAGAAAGATTCATTATTTTGATTGATTGGTTGACAAAAACAAAACAAAAAAACAGACTTAAAGATTCATTCTTATCCACGTCACCATTACGGCGGCTAATATCCGAACAAACGATGCCATCTGTCACCGTCGCCGTTCCCCTTTTCCTTCTGTTGCTCTCGTTGATCACCGTCTCCGCCGCAAGACAAAGTCCTGACGATGTCATCAAACTTCCCTCGCAAGCTTCTAGGTTCTTCCGTCCTGCCGAGGACGGCGACGATTCTTCAGGCGGCACAAGGTGGGCTGTTCTAGTCGCCGGATCGAGTGGATATTGGAATTACAGACATCAGGTACTGTCTCGATTCTCTCTATATCGATAAAGCTTGCTCCTTTTTGATAACCCTCGAATGCGTAGTGCTGAGCATTCCTACGATTATAGTTCTGAGCATCTAAGTTCAAAGGATCCATGAGCTTACCTTAGCTTAGTGGGAACTGTTAAAAGAGTCTCTTTTTTTGTTTGGTTTTAGATAATTGCTTATGAGTTCTTGACTTTTCAGGCCGATGTTTGCCATGCTTATCAACTTCTGAGGAAAGGTGGATTGAAGGAGGAGAATATCGTGGTTTTCATGTATGATGATATTGCAGATAACGAAGAGAATCCGAGGCGTGGGATTATTATCAACAGCCCTCATGGAAGTGATGTTTATGAAGGCGTTCCTAAGGTCTTTTAGCTAGTTTTGATATCGTTAGAATCTATCAAATTTGGGTTTAGGGTTAATTGGTTTGGGATCATTTCGTATGGCAGGATTACACTGGAGATGATGTTACTGTTGATAATCTGTTTGCTGTGATCCTTGGAGACAAAACTTCTGTTAAAGGGGGAAGTGGGAAGGTTGTGGATAGTGGTCCAAATGATCATATCTTCATTTTCTACAGCGACCATGGTGGTCCTGGAGTTCTCGGTGAGTTTTGTAAAACGTAGAAAGTAGGATGCTTTTGGCCAAAATATATTGATGCTTTTTGTCTTCATCTTTTATTTGTAGGGATGCCGACTTCTCCTTACTTGTATGCAAATGATTTGAATGATGTCTTGAAGAAAAAACATGCTTCCGGAACCTACAAAAGCTTGGTAAATCACTGAGGTTTCGTATGATATGTTTTTGTTGTTGGTATTGCCTCTGTGAGTAACACCAAACAAGCAAACCTGCAGGTGTTTTATCTCGAAGCTTGTGAATCTGGAAGTATCTTTCAAGGGCTTCTTGAAGAGGGTTTAAACATCTACGCCACAACTGCATCAAACGCAGAAGAAAGCAGTTGGGGTACCTATTGCCCCGGAGAGGAACCTAGCCCTCCACCGGAGTATGAAACTTGTTTAGGTGACTTATACAGTGTTGCCTGGATGGAAGATAGGTAAGCTGAATAATCGCAGTACTCTTAATATGAGTAGCGGTGTTCTATTTCTCAAATTTAGGGATCTCTATTTATTTCCTATATTTTCATTCTGATACTTTGTTTAACATGCAACAGTGGTGTGCACAATCTACAAACTGAGACTCTGCGCCAACAATATGAACTTGTAAGCTTCTAGTTTCTCAGCAAAGCCTGTAATACTAATGATAGAGCTGAACTCTGTCAACTGTACATTAAATTGTTACCAAATGTGTGTGTAATAAGTGTGTCTTTGTGTTTTCAGGTGAAAAGGAGGACCGCAGGTGGTGTTGGGTCGGCTTACGGTTCTCATGTCATGCAATATGGCGATGTAGGACTTAGCAAGGATAAGCTCGACCTTTACATGGGAACAAACCCTGCCAATGACAATTTCACCTTTGTGGATGTGAATTCATTGACACCACCTTCAAGAGTGACGAACCAGCGTGATGCAGATCTTGTCCATTTCTGGGATAAGGTTCTTTTTTTGCTCTCTTCTTTGCTTATATTAGATACACAGTTGTTTCTCTAGTTTTGGTGTATTTCTTAATACAACTCTTTTGCATGTTATTATTTTCGTGAAGTACCGAAAGGCACCAGAAGGTTCCATAAGAAAAACAGAAGCTCAGAAGCAAGTCCTTGAAGCCATGTCTCACAGACTTCATGTTGACAACAGTGTGAAACTCGTCGGCAAACTCTTGTTTGGCATTTCGGAAGGTTCTGAAGTGCTAAACAAAGTACGGTCTGCTGGACAACCACTCGTGGATGACTGGAACTGCCTTAAAGATCTGGTAAATAAATACTTCCCTTGCCTCAGCGAATCTCACTGTCTATATATGGGGTAGTATTGAAAACCGTAATGATATAGTCATAGAATTACATCGATCATAATATAAGATAGAAAAGTCAGTTTAAAGCCCAGCACTGCATTATTGGCCAGGCTGCTAGGAAATCAGACACTTGCGTTGCTAATGACGTTTCAAATTCTCTACTCGTCGGCGGATGTTAATATAGATAAGAAAACACATAACCTTCATCGTATGTGTAGGTGAGAGCTTTTGAGAGACACTGTGGATCGCTGTCTCAATACGGTATCAAGCACATGAGGTCATTCGCAAACATCTGCAACGCAGGGATCCAAATAGAGCAAATGGAAGAGGCAGCTTCACAGGCTTGTACCTCAATCCCATCTGGTCCTTGGAGCTCTCTTCACCGCGGATTCAGTGCTTAAAACCCTGAACCCTCTTAGCGTTTGTTTATACTACTAGTACCAATTCCCAAACATTCCTATTTCGATTTGTAATGTCTGAATCATTAATCTCTGTGTATATCATTTCCCTCTTCAATGTGTAATTACAAATTATCCATTTGCTCTGTACAGATGCGTGTAGAAACTAAAGTTAATGTATATGAGGATTGTTTTTATTATACATTCTCCTTGCAAATTCTAAAACTTTGGATGGCTTTTGTATCGGAAACAGCTGAAGAACAAAGGAATTGAGTTTTCAGAACATGGGAAACTTTATTAGAACTTGAGTAATGATCCGATCTTCTCCTGGTTTTTACATACACCAAGCGTGCAGAGAATCAGAAAATAGAACTACAGACACCTGACTTTACTTGGTGACGCTGAAGCTTGCACGAAAGTTTGATATCATAACCGGGCACTCGCCCTTCTCATCGTACTCTGTGAATTCCTCTCCGCTGGACAAATCAATTTCATCAAATTTGGTTCCAGATTCCTGTGTGTAGGCCTTAAAACGTTACTCATGAGATTTTATAGGTATTGAGAATCAACAACTACACTGGTAACGAAGGTGGAGTTCTTTGTTGTAAGAAATCAGAAGACTAAGTATGAACGTTACAACTTACAGCTTCAGCTTTCCAAAATCCACCAAATCCGAAATCAATAGGTTCATAGCCTCGACAGTCAAAGACCATAAGAGGAACATGTTCTCCAGCCTCAGAATCTTCGAGAGTGACAGGTCGACCTTTTCCCGGAATCATTGTCACATTCCCTTCCCTTCCACAGAACTTACACTAGAACAACTCATGGAGACAAACCATTAAATTCAAAGTACTAAGACTATAGTGCAACTGGAGCAATTAGTTAAAAGCAAACTTTACAACAAAAAAAGGTAATCATTGAGCAGAGAAACAGATCAATTACTACTACCAAAACTCATAGCAGTCAGTCAATAGGCAAAGAATAGATTACAACCTAGCGAGCAACAAAACTTAAGCTGTATAAAGACCGTGTCTAGGACATAGGATATGTTACGAAAAAAGGTCTCATCCCTTACAACACTTGGATATTGTGAAACGAGCATGAAAGAGTGAGGAAGAGCATTACCTTCTGAACAAGATGACAAGTACCCCTACCTCCCGGAGGAGTAAACGTCTCATTCAAATTCACACATGTTTCTTTCTGAGTCACCTCTCCACATCTTTCACATTTCAACTAATACCCACAGAAAAAAAGAAGTAACATTTTAATAAATCATACTAGATATGAGAGGAGAACACAAGAAAGAAGCATACAAGAGTTGTTTGTTATATTCTATCAATGCTCAATTGAAACCCTAAACAGGAAAAGGAGCTAAGAAGCTTTACAAAAATCCTACAAACACCATGAGAGCAGTCAACAAACGTTATCAAACCCAAAGCAATGGAGAAGAAGCGTTCAATCATACTCAAGTGAAGCAAAAGAACGAGGGAGGGAGAATCGAAGCCTGAGAAAATGGAGGAAACCTTGAAGAGGTAAGGGAAGTTGGGATCGTCGCAGCCACCGGAGGGCTGGAGATTAGTGAGATTCTCGAGATCAGCCTTGATTTTAAGCACATAGTTCACCATTTTCTTCTCCTCCTTCAAAAGATTCTTCTCCTTCTTGGCTGCTTGCTTCTCCTCTCTGATCGTCTCTGTGGTTTAGGGAAATTAGAATGGGAATGCTTTAAAAATTCGGACCGGCCGATCGGACCAGTAAATTCGATCCGGTTATACCACTAAAACTAACACAGTTTAACGAAATAACACTAATCAAACACGATTTGTTCCTAGATCCCACTGTCAAAGACCAAGAGTTACTATTCATTAATCAACATGGTGAAAATGCAAAAACCAGTGAAAAATCAAATTAACCAACTCATGGTTATAATTTTTATTCCAGCGTTGGAGATTTCCCTTTCAAAAAAAAAAAAAATTCTCAAGGTCGACTTCTGTTACAAGGCTGGTGGGCTACACAGTTATTGAATGTCGTTTGTCATTGGGTTAATAGCCCAACTCCGAAACTCAGCCATTTATCATTTTTAATCTTTTCAAAGTCACCAATAATAACTTTTTTTATTTTAAATGTTTTTTTTCATATATAAGCTAATTCATTTTTCTTTCACAATCGGACAGGACATAATGATTTTGATTTTTCAGACAAAATTCTCTGGCAAACAATAGCTAACTAAACCGTGTGAGCACTTATTAATATATGGGGTTGTGAATATCTTCACTAAAGTTCTGAAAAGAAGAAAATTAGCCGATGGATTCATTTTGAAGTTAAACAGTAAACAATAAATATCTTTAGTCTGCGAGCATCTTGCAAGTCAGAAAAAAATTCGGTAAGATCCAACATTTTGTTCGCTATTATAAAAAAAAAACACACGTTATAAATCTATTCAAAACAGCAACACAGAGAAAAGCTTGCTCCTATGCTACGCTTTGTTGGTTTCTGACATATAATGTCACCGCAAGAAAGAAATAAAAACAATGTAAAGCTCGTGCGAATAGTGGGAACGCACCAACACGCAACCTCTTTCAGGAATCCCTCAACAACCAAACACGTTGAACAAAAGTCAATATATTGTCTTGCCATTTGGCTCGATGTCGGTTTCGAAAAGCCACACGTACGTAATGTAATACTATACATAGCTTCATGCCCAATCAATCCCTGAGTATCCCCTTTAAGTCGATCCGTCATTACTTCCACATAATTGTCGTCATTATCCTTTTTACTTTTGTAATCAATAATTTATCAGTAAACGTCACAGATACCATCTATTTCTACATTAATCTCCAACACATAAAATACAGCCCGAAATTAAATAATCAGAAAGATTAATATACTCTTGGCCCCTCTTTCTCTAACCGTTAAACTATCACTTTCACCGAAACCCCTTGTCATTACTTTGATATATACGTACATTAAATTTATAATTTTCCAAACTTAATTTAATCTGGTATGTTTGCATATAACGCACAACAAAAATATCTGGTACGTGAAGCGAGAAAAGTATATGAAATGTTGAAAATTATATTGCATAGACTTGAAAATGTATAGTGAAACTTTATCCCATACTTGTAGACTTGTAGGAAAAAAAAGAGACTTTATCCCATATGGTCTACGGTCAACAGCAAGTGGATATATAATTAAAATATTGTGTTCTAAGTGTAGTAATTTTCTTTGTCTCCTGGAGTATTTCTATTTTCTTTCATCATATGAAAATGACATAAAAGACATGATTTTGCAGGATCAATTTTGATTTATGAAAACTATAAAACAGACGATTAATGAAATAACAAAATCTTTTCTCTTAATAACGGGAGCATTGAGTATTTTTTACTATTAAAACCAATGATATTGGTCAATTATGAATAGATTTATGGTAATTTGTAGTGAAAAGTCTCTAACCATGAGAGTAAGAAAACAAAAATACTACATGCTACACACGATTACTTTTCACGAAACCAAAATAAGATTCAGAAACCCAACCGATAAAGAATTGAGTTCATAATCAAACCCAAACCTAAAATTAAATGATCTCTCATAATTGCAATCGTAACTCTTAGGTAACTTAAATAACCAACATAAGGCCTAAATATTTTGAAATACTGACCATCTTCTTCTAAAGTTCTAAAACCATAAACGTCCAAGACCTCCAAATGCACAGAAGCAAAGTTTCCATAATACAAAGAGTTGCTTAATAATTTCTACAAACTTAGATTCTTTTTCTAAAGTTTTGGATAGTATAAGAATCCTTTATCATGCATTTTCCCTTTCCCTCAACTGAAGTTTTCCAAACTTTGTTTAAAACACAGAAATTAATTAAAGAAAAGGTTAAAGAACCCAAAAAAAAAAGAAGATATTAATTCAGTTTGGTGGTCTCTTTTAAAAAAGAACACATGTAATAAACTGATTCGCAAACATAAAAAGAAAGTCTCACGTGTAACGCGAAAGCTAAAAGCTTTCCTAAAAATCTCTACACCATTTACCAAACAAAGCGCGCCTCTCGCTTCCTTTCAACCTCCTCTCTCTCTCTCTCTAAGACAGAAACAAAGTTATCTTCTAGTTCTGTCTGTCCCTCCCTCTCCCTCTGTTTAGACACGACGCAGATCACCACCACCATATGTTCAAAAGCCTCCTCTGTTCTCATTAAATCCTCCCACTTTCATATTTTCTTTAAAAAAACTTGAACTTGTCGTGTGGACAGACGCAACGGTTATATTAGTTTGTGAATCCAAAAACCATAAAATGTGTTCGTTGACGTGGAATCATAGCTTCTCTCATCTCTAGATGATTTTGATTCTGGTTCGATGATGAGATTCTTCTTCGCCTTGTTCATCATCCTCCACGTGGTAACTGCACACGCGTCGTGGGACGAGACTGCGTTTCGATTAGACGGAGAACACAATCCTCACACACCTTCTCCGGCGCCGGAGCCTCATCCGGATGATGAATCTTCGGTTTCTTGCGTTGATGACTTAGGTGGCGTTGGGTCTTTGGATACAACGTGCAAGCTCGTAGCCGATTTGAATCTCACGCGTGACCATTACATCTCCGGTAAAGGTAACCTCGACGTCTTGTCCGGCGTTAGATTGGTTTGTCAGTTTCCTGGATGTTCCATTACTGTCAACATCTCCGGGAATTTCTCATTGGCTGAGAACTCGACGATTATCGCCGGAGCTTTCCGTCTCGCGGCGGATAACGCTGATTTTGGGATTGGTTCGGTAGTCGACACCACCGGATTGGCTGGGGAATCTCCGTCGGGGACTAGTGGGACGCCGGAGGGAGTGGAAGGAGCTGGTGGAGGATACGGTGGAAGAGGTGCTTGCTGTTTGTCTGATACGACGACGAATCTCCCGGAGGATGTGTGGGGTGGCGAGGTCTACGGTTGGTCGTCTCTTGAGAAGCCGGGTGTTTATGGTAGCCGTGGTGGGTCCACTAGCAATGAGGTTGATTACGGTGGAGGTGGCGGCGGAACCGTGGCCATTGAGATTTTAGGGTATGTGGGGCTAAACGGCAGCGTTTTAGCGGATGGGGCCAGTGGAGGAGTTAAAGGTGGTGGTGGGTCCGGCGGCAGCATCTTCGTCATGGCTCATAAAATGTAAAAATCAACTCTTTTCTTTTTTTTTCCCCTTTTTGTCTTTTTCACTCTTCTTTAATGAACCTAAGTGGTTTCTTTCTTTAATCGGAGAGTGTTTTGATCACTTGAGGCTTTGCATTGGTTTAGTGATGTCAAGAAAAAGATAAATAAAAGAGTTGACTCTTCAGCTTCCTCATTGTGTGGTTGGTGGTAACTTAATGCAAAGGTTGTTTAGGAATAGTAAAAGCTTTTTTTTTTTTAAACTCTGTTGAATTGTGGCCAATGAATCCTTCAACTATTGCTGCGAGATGCCTTTTTTGAAGCCACGTTTGTTTGCTTTCCTAGTGAAGCGTGAGAACTGAAGCTTAGAAAGCTTCAAACTTCTAATGAGAGTTTTAGTTACATTTATTGTAAGAAATCACTGGTCTACGTATTGTTTTATGCTATCCACATTTTATGGGTTGATAGATTTTTTGTATGGCTTTGGTTGATCTAGGTGCAGAGGTAAAATAGCTACTTTCTTTGATTCTCGATTTAATCTCTGAAAATACTGTTTTGGTTCATGTGGCCACAGGGCAGGAAATGGTCGTATAAGTGCATCTGGAGGTGATGGTTATGCTGGGGGAGGTGGTGGACGTGTGTCGGTCCATATATTCAGCCGCCATTCTGACCCCAAAATCTTTATCAATGGTGAGCTTCAGTTTGGCTATATGCCATTTCTTTAAATTGATATTGTGATGGTATTCGGCTGTGAAGTTTCTTGACAACTCATCTTGATGGTCCCCTCTTTTGTTTAATACGTTTTCGTGACACTTCAATTCCAATCTCCTTTTTGTAGGAGGTAGTAGTTTTGGTTGTCCAGATAATTCCGGAGCTGCTGGGACCCTGTATGATGTTATTTCTGATAGCTTAACTATTGACAACGAGAATAAGACTACATATACAGACACTCTTCTCCTGGAGTTCCCTTACCATCGCCTTTTCACTAATTTGTATATCCAAAATATGGCAAAAGTTGCTGTTCCCTTGCGTTGGAGCCGTGTCCAGGTTTGTGAAACTTAGATTGATTCTAGATTTTATTTTTACGTATAAGTTATGTATGCTATGATGTTCTCCTTTATTTTGTCCTATCTGTCTTCTAATATCAGTTTATTCGTCTCTGACAAAAAATGTTGAGGTCCTATTACTAAATTTGCGTAAAACCTCCCCGAGAATGTTGTTCCTACAGAGATTTATATATCCTCCTCGTTTTACAGGTTCAAGGATTAATTAGTTTGTTAAATGGTGGGGAGTTGAACTTTGGTCTTCCTCGTTATGCTTCTTCTGAATTTGAATTATTTGCAGAGGAACTCTTGATGAGCAATTCTGCTATCAAGGTACGCGATTAATTTTGAAAAGACGCATGAATTTTGAAAATTCGTTTAGTTTTTATTTCTTTTGTGTACTGTATGAATATCTATGATATATATCAGGTGTTTGGGGCTTTACGTATGACAGTCAAGGTGTTCTTGATGTTGAAATCAAGAATGTTTATTGATGGTGGTGGAGTGACAATTTTGGGAACTTCAATGCTGGAAATTAGTAATTTGTTGGTGCTCAAGGTATTCCAATCATATTTAATAATTTGTTCTTCGTTTCATTGCTAAATAGTAGACAACGTTGATGTTCTATAATTTGCTTTTTACTATTATATAGGAATCATCTGTGATACAATCCAATGGAAACCTTGGAGTACATGGGCAAGGTCTGTTAAACCTAACCGGCGCCGGAGATACAATTGAAGCACAGCGTCTGATTTTGTCTCTGTTTTATAGCATCCAGGTAAGGAATATAATCTGTATCGTATTTTTTGTTGGCTGTTACATTAAGAGTGACTAGTTAAGGGTTGAGGCTTTCATTTATGGTTCTGTGAACTTATATCCGGTTAACTATTTCGGGTTCCCCACTATCTTTAAGAGGAATAACATGTAACTCCTTTTTATATTCAGGATATATGAGTTCAGACATCGGTAATCATGTAGGGGAGACAAAATGTATTCCTTGCTGACAGTTATTTTTATAATTTGTTAAGGTTGGAGCTGGAGCGGTTTTGCGTGGTCCTTTGCAGAATGCATCAACTGGTGGCCTGTAAGTTCCGAAGGTTCGGATGATCCTTCCAAAAAAGTCATTTATCTTTTATAACATTTTGTGTTGTTGTACTGAGCCTGTAAAAACTTTTATGTTTGGTTTATTTTAAAGTACTCCAAAGCTTTACTGTCAACGCGAAGATTGCCCTGTTGAACTACTCCACCCGCCGGAGGATTGCAATGTCAATGCATCCCTTCCATTCACTCTTCAGGTGTTTATTACTGAAGAAATATGAATATGATGAGCGAAGATGGTTTCATTTTTCTAATACGTCTCTGTTGCAGATCTGCCGAGTTGAGGATATTACTGTTGAAGGTCTCATCAAAGGATCTATTGTACAGTTCCATCTGGCAAGAACCGTAGTTGTCCGCTCTTCTGGAAAAATAACCGCAGACGGGATGGGTAGGCACATATAGTCCTTGAAGATGATTCTCCTGATTTGTGTCTATTTTCTGTCTTTTTTATTTGTAACGTGAACCATTTTTGAGAGATTTAAGTATGCACACAGGCTGCAAAGGTGGAGTTGGGACAGGTAGGTTTCTGAGAAGCGGTATTGGGAGCGGTGGTGGACATGGCGGTAAAGGCGGAAGCGGGTGTTACAATCATACTTGCATTGAGGGTGGCGATTCTTATGGAAATGCAGATCTACCGTGTGAACTTGGCAGTGGAAGTGGAAATGAAGAGTCAACAGATGCCGTTGCTGGTGGAGGAATCATTGGTAAGTCATCTTTAGAGAAGTGATTCGTTCGCTTAGACATGTTTCTTGCCAATATACGAACTGTTTCTGAAATGTATCTCTCCTAATAAGTTCTCTTCCTACCACAATTTGTGAAGTGATTGGTTCACTTGAGCACCCACTTTCAAGCTTGTCACTTGAGGGCTCGATAACAACTGACGGTGAAAGTCCCAGGAAGACGCTGAAAACCTTAAGTAATACAAGTCTAGGACCTGGTGGTGGCTCAGGTGGAACAGTACTTTTGTTCTTGCGCACACTTGACATAGCGGAGTCTGCGATTCTCTCTAGTATTGGGGGAAATGGTAGTCTAAAAGGAGGTGGTGGAGGGAGCGGTGGAAGGATTCATTTTCATTGGTCAGACATTCCAACTGGTGATGTCTATCATCACATAGCCAACGTAAAGGGAAGAGTTTATGTAAGGTTTGTCATAAGAAGCTCATAACACAACAAACTGTGCTCATAGCCTTTTTGATACGCAATTCATTCTTTTGTTATAACCACTCTACTTTCTCTTTTTGTATTATTACAGAGGAGGGTTGGGTGCCAGTGAAGATAACGTTGGAGAGGCAGGAACTTTGACTGGTAAAGCTTGTCCACAAGGGCTCTATGGTCTATACTGCGAGGTAGTGTGAACTTCCGTCTGTGTTATTGTGTCTGTCCATTATCCGAATTCTTAACTCCATTGGTTTAACACGCTTCAACCACCTTCATGTGTCAATATACTACAGGAATGTCCAGCTGGAACTTATAAGAATGTTACTGGATCTGATAAAACTCTTTGTCATCTTTGCCCTGCTAAAGATCTTCCCCATCGTGCTGTATATGTTACTGTTCGAGGTACTTTGTATGAGAAATAGTGGACGGTCTATGAACTTGAATCACAACCTTATTTTGAGGAGGGATATTGATTTCCTGTGCAATGTGTTTTTCCTGTCATTGTTTGTTACTTTCCTCAGTGTGTCTGATACATATGCCTTTTTTGTGTTTTACTTGTTCTTGACAGGTGGTGTTGCAGAATCCCCTTGTCCATATCAATGCGTTTCGGATAGATACCACATGCCACACTGTTATACTACACTTGAAGAGTTAATATACACATTTGGTGGACCCTGGTTGTTTGGCATTCTTTTAGTAGTTGTGCTCCTTCTACTAGCACTTGTTTTTAGCGTCGCCCGAATGAAATTTGTTAGTGGCGAGGAGCACGGGGCTGCCACAACCCATCATGGCTCTCAGATTGATCACTCGTTTCCATTCCTCGAGTCATTGAACGAGGTTTGCTTAGTTTTTCCCTTTAATCACGAGTCCCCTCTATGCTCCCTTCTGAGTTTGCTTGTAGAACTTAAACCCATCTAAATGAAATTAACTGTAGAGAGATATCATGTTTATGGAACATAACAAGTAACGACATAGAGGTTGGTTGTTGTTGTTTTTAGAGGGTTCTGTTGACATATATATCTGGTAATAATCATGTCGAAAAAGACAAATATTTAACAAATCAAATACAAAGGAACTATGTCTTGGTATATAGCAATGAAAGGAACTATGTTTTGATATATAGCAATGATCAGCCTCTTCTTTTAAGCTGTGTCTCAATTGAAAAGTTTTTTCCCATTTATAGTTAACATTTGTGTTATCTTATTCAGGTGATGGAAACAAGCAGGGTGGAGGAATCACAGGGGCATATGCATAGGATATATTTCTTAGGTCCTAATACGTTTAGTGAACCTTGGCATCTTTCCCATACTCCCCCAGAGGAAATAAAGGAGATTGTGTAAGTTAGTTATTGCCTTTTGACGATATTGTGGTCATGCCTGAAAGCTGTATGTGAAATACCTTTTGCGTTGGTCACCTTATTAAAATTTTATCCTCCAGGTACGAGGCTGCGTTTAATGGATTTGTTGATGAGATCAATGCTATAGCTGCATATCAGTGGTGGGAGGGTGCGATTTACATCATGCTTTCAGTTCTGGTCTATCCTCTTGCGTGGTCGTGGCAGCAGTCACGTCGGAGGCTGAAATTTCAGAAACTCCGTGACTTTGTTCGATCAGAATATGACCATTCTTGTCTACGCTCATGTCGTTCAAGGGCATTATATGAGGGGATAAAGGTACATATTTTATCTATTAGGAAGAAAGATAAAGGGCTAACCATAGTTTATGTAAGAATAGGAGGCTTGTTACAGTTGAATTAGGATCTTAGTCAATAGATGTAGCTTTTGCTCTCCTCAAGTTACATTGACCCTTTATTAGTAAATTTTTTCTTAACGTTTTTCGATTGTTTGCAAAATGAGGAAAATGTGGTAACAGAATCATTGGAATTTATGATGTGAATGTGCAGGTAGCTGCTACCCCTGATTTAATGCTAGCTCATCTAGATTTCTTCCTTGGTGGCGACGAAAAGAGAAATGATCTTCCTCCTCCGGTTCATCAAAGATTCCCAATGCCTTTAATTTTTGGAGGTGATGGAAGTTACATGGCCTATTACTCACTACAAAGTGACGACATTCTGACCAGTCTTTTGAGCCAGGTCGGTTTGTTACTTCACTAAGGCCGATCTGTTTGGGGTCTTTTCTTGTTCTAAAATAATTTAGTGTCCATAACTGCAAGGTCGTAAAGAATTTATCCCCTTTTTATAGTTGGTCCCACCAACCACTTGGTACCGCTTTGTTGCTGGTCTGAACGCTCAACTGCGCCTGGTTCAGCAAGGGAAACTGAGGTCTACGTTTCGCGCGGTTATGAGATGGATTGAAACTCACGGAAACCCTGCCCTAAAAAGAAATGGTGTGCGTGTTGACCTAGCTAGGTTTCAGGCATCGCCTTCGTCGTCTTGCCAGTATGGAATCCTTGTTCACACCATTGTAGATGAAGTGGCATCAACAAGAGATGCTAATGAAGCAGAACAGCAACATCCATGGTAAGTAGTTTTCCTTCGATTCTCTCTGCTGTTTCTTTGCCATACTGCGAAAGATCCAGACATTCTTTGAGTTTTGAATATACAGGGGACTACAAATTGATAACTCGTCTGGTGCTTTAAGGGAGAATTTGCATTTCACACAATCTCTAAGTAGCTCAATCAATCACGTGGGGCCTCGAGACTGCGGAGATATCATAGACATTGGCAGCTTACAAATTCTCAAAGAAGAAAAAGATATTCTCTCCCTCGTCTCCTTCCTGATTCATAACACAAAACCTGTTGGCCATCAGGTAAAGCCTCCATGCGATTTCCCGCTTTGCTTCAAACATGTAGTCTTCTTTTTCTTACTACGGAGGTATTGAAATCCGTAATTTTCTGCGGTGTTGATAGGATCTGGTTGGTCTGGTTATCTCGGTGCTACTTCTAGGAGATGTAACTCTAATGTTACTCACGCTGCTCCAACTCTACTCCATATCTATGCTGGACGTTTTTCTCGCTATGTTTATTTTACCTCTCAGCATCATTTTCCCATTTCCTGCCGGAGTCAGCGCTTTGTTTAGCCACGGACCAAGGCGCTCTGCTGGACGCACTCGCGTCTATGCTTTGTGGAACCTCACATCTCTGGTCAATGTCGTAAGTATTTATCGCTCTCTCTCTTCTCTTCTCTTCGTTACGCAAATACTACTCTTCTTAAAGCCTGAAATCGACCTTTGTGGTTCCTGCAGTCTCTTTCTCCTTCTCTTACTTACTTAAAATACCTTTTGTGCCTGTTGGGTTTTCGCAGGGTGTTGCGTTTGTGTGTGGATATATTCACTATCATGGCTCATCAGCAGGAAAAAAGATTCCGTATCTCCAGCCATGGAACATTAGCATGTGAGAAGGACCTTTAAGTTCAAACTAATAACACATTTCTTGTTGCGAAATCAACTAAAACATTTTATATATCGTTTGTTTTGCAGGGACGAGAACGAGTGGTGGATATTCCCGGTTGCTTTGTTCCTGTGCAAAGTGTTGCAATCGCAACTTGTAAACTGGCACGTTGCGAATCTCGAGATACAAGATTACTCCTTGTACAGTGATGACCCGGAGCTGTTCTGGCAGTCGTAGGACACGAACCAAACCATAATTTATTATACAAAAACACGGTGAAGGGAGCTGGTTTTTTTAAAAGGCGTCTTCTGGTGCACAAGCTGATTTAAAGATTTTCAGGTGAATATTAGCTAACTCTTTAGGAAAGTAGGAAAAGGAAAGAATAAGCCTGAAAGATCGGGAGAACATAAAGCACACGCTTGTATTTGATTACCCACGCGAAGATCCATCTTGTGTTTTTTTTTATACTTTGATGGATCTTTTGAGATGATCCGGACTGGGATGTTTGTTTTGCTGTTTTAAATGATGTCTGTTTTTACTACAAATAGTATTTTCTAGTGGTTCGGTGATTGTGTTCATGCTTTCTTGCTGACTCTTCTTCCTACACATAATCCACATTATACAAAACACATCTTGAGACAAAATAACTAACATCATGACCTTGAATGAAGTAAAAATGAAGTTACTTGTTGTAAAACACTAATTTGGTCGGACTAGTATGTTCGAAATGGATCGAGTTTGCAATGTCGTGGTGAAAGTTGAACTTGAAAGTTGTAAATTAATAACCTAGTAGAAGAAAGAAAAAAGATGATGCGAACAAGAACTGGAGCTGAGAAAGAATCTCTTGAGCCACACAACCCGAACAAGCTGCAGCACAAGAAAGACACACACAGACACAACGATTCTTAGCATAAAAGAGCTAAATATCAAAAGCAGATAAACTAAGATTCCTCCTCCATGGATAGAGTAACATGGGTACCTGACAAAGTCACTCTTTGTTGAGTACTTTAGGGACTTTTAAATACACCTCATCAAAACTTGGAATGGAAGCTGTGATACTATCTCTGTATAAAGGAATACCGAAATATAAGTAGATGGCTCTCATCTTCAAAACTGGAGTCAATTCTATTATTCTGGATGGAGAAAACTGAATGAAGATCAAACCTGTTCTCAAATGTTTCGGGAGCATCCTCTCGCAAATTTCCGCCTTCCATCTCTACAAGGTTTTTTTTAGATGAGAAAGGAATCAAAAATATTGAAAAATAGGCAATTAAATATCTACTTGGCAAACGAATCAAGGTTGCTAAGTAGACCTGTTATTAGAGTAAAACCAACATGCCCCTTACCAAGAGAGTGCGGTTAGACTACTAAAAGACTAATAAAGTCAAGAAGTAATTTGAAACCGCAACTTTGCTTATATATAGATGTGTCAAATGAGTGTGATGCAACAAAACAAACTTACTTACAACTACTCTTGACCTTTTTTTATTATAGTGACGACAACAAAGCCGCAGAAAAGTGAATACACCAAATGTAATAAAGGAGGTTTGTGTAATGAATATGAAAAGACTGATTCAAAACCTGCTCTAATCGCTGGCTCTACACTGTTAACATCAACTTGTTGAAGCTGGCCAAACCTGCAAATGTTTAACCAAGACAATGGCTTCAGAAATGACACAAGACATAAACCATATAGAGACGAGGTAGATTTATTTACCAGTCGATGACTTGACGAATTTTAGGTCCACATTCCTCAATCTGACAATTAGTTTTTACAAAGGAATAAAGATCAGAAAGGAAAGGTGTTGGAACAGTATGAGAGAACTCAATTGGACAAAAGTAGATAATAGCGAAGGGAACCTCGGCAGGAGTGAGAGAGATTCGAGCTGTCTCGGCCAGACGGGATACGTCTGGAGGCTGAAGAGCGGAGGAGTTTGTGTCGGAAGAGAAACTTCGAGCTATTCGGTTGGTTTTTCGACTGTGTCTTTGGTACTCAAGACTTGAAGCAGAAGAAGAAAATGTTGAGGCATGGATTTTGATCCTGCGAGGAGAAGCAGATATAACGCCAACCAAAGCTCTGGTCGCCATGTGCCCCAATTTGAAACTCTCTCACTGAATATGGTGTGAGGATAGGAGCAGAACGATTACTAGGATTTGAGATTCAAAACCGGTACACTCACAAATTCAGTTTACGATAGCAAACCGTTTTTAACCGGTAATTTCAAATGCTTCTTTTTCTTTTGTTTTTACCAAATTCATATCAACGGAACACTACACTTTTGATTTGGCCAGACATAAGATTTTTTCAACTGTGTGTTCTTCGTTACTTTCACAATCACTATTCAAACCAGTGAATGATGAAAAGTCTATGAAAATACAGAGTTAATGTCATGTCGTACGAACACAGAGACAAAAATAGACATGAAGCACGAATTTTTGCCTCAACATTCTTCCAGAAAAGCACGTCCCAGATTGGTTGCTAGAGCAAGTCTCACAGAACCCACAGCTTGAGCTGACAAATCCGATTCTATGAACCCCGGTCTTAGCCTTGCAATTGATGCTTCTTGTAGTTTGTTCAACATCAAGTTCGTCTGTGTTACATTCAACAACGAACGCTCTGGCCAGTTCAACAGCTTCAACTGTTCAAAACACACACACAAACAAAACTCGTTTTCAGCTGTGCATTCTCTTTGCCAAATCAAAGGAAACGAAGAAAACAAGATTTGATTCTTTACTGAATCATGCAGAAGAGGAAGCCAGAAGCGTTGAGGAGTAGAGGGGCTCTTCATTAGCTGCGGTTGTTCAAAATTAGTAAAGCAATATTAGTAATAGACCTGAGTAAAATATCATTAGAAATGATGTTGTATTTACATACCGATACAAGTCTCTCCACAGCTTCGTGAGCCGCATCTATAGCTTTTCCATCATGGACTAGCTTCAGTGATCTCTTGAAGTCTCTATACCTTGAAAATATGACAATTCATAATGATTTTAGGACAGGTTATTACAATACCAAATCATTGGCAAATAAAGCAGCAGAGAGATGATTAATACTTGTGAAGAAAATCAAGACCACCAGATATCTGCGATTCGGAACCAAGCAACTCGACCAGGCCTTCCCATTGCTGCATGTTAAAAGTACGAAATGAAGAAAAAAAGGCAAATTATAATGAAATTGTGTTTCGAGTATGGATGGCTTAGAGAATATATACCTTGAGACTTTCATCAGACAATGACTTTCCAACGGAATCAAACAGCTGTTGAGCAATCACCTTGAGACAGTGTTCGTCCCGGGCTTGTTGAAGCCAAAAAACCCCAGACCCTTTCCTCCCATGTTTCCAGTGGTGCACTCCAGAGATCTGAACACCATAACTTACTTCATATGAAATCTGGTTTTCTATTTTTTCCACCAAATTTTGAGATACGAGAACACAGGTGTATAACAGATTTCTTATATATCAATACCTTCATAAGTTTAGCGCTGACGTTACTTAGTTCATATAGACGGCAAATCTCTAGACTCTGCATCAATAGAATCACAATTACCATTTGAAGTCTTCTGACAAGTAACTAAGATTTTAAACAACAATATCGGATGGAAATAGATGTACAAGTGCAAGAGAATAAATGAAACCTTAATAAGCAACTGATTATCTTGAACTGGCTGCCTACAGAACAACAATTCTAATAAGCTTAATCCCTGTTTCTCGCACGATGATAGATAAACAGGAGCTATCTGCAAAAATTTAAACACAAAGATTCTTACATAAAATATACACAGAAGGTGCCAATTTGATTAAATTCTATGCAGGCTTAACTTGATAATTTTTTATAGGAAAAGTACGGGACTAGTCATACAAGAATAGGTACCTGCCAAGTCAAAGCATGAGAAGAAAGAACTTGAGCATAAACAAGTCTATGGAGCTCTTCCATACTGATTCCACCCAAGTTTCGCTGCTCCTCATGTACAAGAACTTCTCCTTCCTCGCTTCCAGCTGTCAATAACTCCATCGCATGTGCAACCATCCTAACAACAAACCCAAAAATAGTCTCGTCCTGATCCGTCTCGATAAACAATATAGCATTCTCAATGGAGTTAGTAAAAAGAACCGTCTTGCCTACCAGGAGCCAAACTCTTTGGAACACACTGCCAGCACAACCTGCATCATTCAATTACATCGTGCCGGATTAGGGTGAGAGAATCTGAGACAGTTACACCTCTGATTGGGATTAAAATTCATTTCTGACCTCAGTATTCTCTCCAAGAATACCAATAAGCAGTCTCAGAAGCTTATGGGAAGTGTTAAATGGCTTTGACTGAACACATTTCTGGGCGAGATTATGCATGCCATCGAGTCCCTGCAATGCCACATGGTATAATAGGGATTGAGTAAATAAACAACACGACTCAAATATAGATTAGACAAAACAATAGGTAGACCAATTCACCTTCGTGAACGGCCTCAGATATAGAAAATGTGAAACACAAAGCTCCATCCAGTTAGATGTCGCAGCTGAGAGGCAATCGACATTTCCCATCATGATCTTCAACATATTTCTCAAGCCCTCGCGGGTCTGATGGTGAGCACATTGAACCCAGAAGGCACTGCACTCTAGTTTAGTTATTTGAGACTGCCATCTTTCTCGTGTCTGGCACAAAGGGCAAAAAAAGGAAGGATGAGTCTTACAACACTGAAAAGAGACAGGTGATACATCTTCTGAACATACCTTCATAAAGTCAGGCTTTGCTACAAAGCATTCACCAAACATCCCAGCTTCTAGTTGTGGACGCATCCGTGGCATCTTTGAAATGAGAACAGCGACAGCTTCTACCAGACCATTTTCTGTCTACTTCATCAAATTTGTATGACATTATGAATAGTCAAGAATTTGCGCACATACAAGAGTACTAACATGCAGATATATTCACTCCATATGATATGATAACGACATGAATTCCAAATATGAACGACTTAAATCTTACCAACCTCACGATTTCCTATCTGGTCTAGTTGATAAGAACCATGCAAGTGTAACAACTTCACCTGAAAATAAAAGTATGGGGGTAGCTTACTCCTCAAATTGAAAATCACAGAATCAAATTAGATAGAACCCGCTATCCCAAAAAGTACGAACCACTATTTCTAGCCAACCAACTGATAAAGCAGATGACATGACTTCCCAATATCTTGGATCATCCTCGATGGCCTGCAAAGGCAAATAAAAGTATTAAACAATTCAGTTCGTCATCCAAATGTTCAATCGAATTCTTATAAAGGACCATATATCCAGCATATAAGTTCATATACTATCGACACTTCGAGAATTGAAAAATATATATATATAAGGGCGTGACTAGACCTGTAGGCCAACAAGCTCCTTTTGGAAATCCTCGAGCTTCGAGTAGATTGTTGGATGCGAGCTTGAAAGGAGGATATCGTAATCCTGCCACGATATCAATAATAAGTAACAATTTCAAGAAAACTCAAAATTCAGACAGCTCAAGTGAAGGTGGGGGGGATAAACTAATTACAGATAGCCAATCAACGAGCCGTTCTGGCAACCAAGACAGACAAGTCTTGTCAGCATAAAACATTTCCATCAACTCCCACGCAGCCTTTAAAGAAGTCGGTTCCTCAGCAGCCTGCATATGTGAACAGTAAATTCCATCAACAAAACTCCCACACTCAAAGCTATAACTCACTCGTCGAGAATTTAAATTGTTATCACCCTAGTAAATTCCTTACCTTTAGAACTGATTTAGGGTCTTCAATCAAAGGAGCAGAGGAAGAAATTGAATTACTAAGAAGAGATTTAATATCCTTGCTGTATTCCATTACGTATTCCCACCTGATAAACACATGCATTGTGAACGAACAATCCATTGCTTTACAAGTCTACTAATAAAGATCAAAACTTTCAATTGACAAAAGCAATCATAATAACATTGGAGTGTACTCACCACGCAGTCTGGTACAGAGAAGGATTCATATCCATCTTAAACAAGCTGGATATTGAGTTTCTCCTGCTCTGCAGAAGCGCAAACGGAGAGACGGATCCGTACGCGATCCTTCGCCACTGTGCGTCTCCGATTTCTCCATCCTCACCGCTAAGCCTCACGTTAACCACTTTACCACCAGCAGCTTCACCGTCATCCTCGCGTGAGTCTGGATTCCGTAAAACCGTGACGCGAAGGTTGTTGCCGCAACCCCAGGAGATTGAGAGCCTATGAACCGGAGACTTGAGGCCGTAGCGAAGAGGATACACAACGGGAGCTTTCTCCTTGGTCGAAAACGGTACCAATTCTCCACCGTTAGTTACACCCGGCATTCCGGAGCTCCGGTAGTAGAAATGGCCGTTAGGGTTTTGATTGGGGTTTCTCTCAGAGGAGAGGGAGGGAACTGTACAGAGTGACCAGAGAGAGAGAGACGGACACCAAAACGCACCGTGTGGTATAGATCGGATATTTATAATCATTTACATTAATAGCATAAACTTTGAATAGTTTTCTAAATTAGACCATTATGTTTAATGAATGTTAACAACTCGTCGTTTTTTGAGTAGGACAATGGACACCCTGACGTTTACGGTTACAGAAGCAGCTCCTCTTATCTCTCTGCTTCATTGTCATGGACTCATGGCACTTGTTTGAATTGAACAAGGCTTAGCTTTGTTATACTCTGTCGCAGAGGCAAAATCGCCACCATGTGGCCTTCTTCTAGAAACTCTTCGCAGCCTCAAGCTAAGGTGTTTAATTTCACTCTTCTTCTTCTTTGCCTTAGCTTTATTTGTTTGGTTTCCGATGATATCTTAATACGCAAATTTCGTATTAGAACTGAGGAAACTGAAAAAGAGACGAGAAGAGACTTCAACTCATTTACTTAGCTGAGGATTCTTCGATGGACAATTGATTTATATAGCTATTTTTTGTAAATTATTCAGCTGGCTAGTGTGATGAGTATTTGTGTTGTCACTTGAGCTCTTTCTTCTTTTGTTGATTGATGACAGGATCAGTTAATGAGCAAGACAAGTAAAAGTCTGATTCTTTCTAATTAATTCTGTTTACTTTGATTTTGTGTGTTAGCTATTAAGTATTTGGATTCGTATTCCACAAGTACTTAATAGCTCTTCTATGAAAAGTGTCTCGAAATATATCCTCTTTGTGGTATTGAAATTTATTGGAATTCTTTTTTCCCCCCGGTGAATGTGACCAGAAACAAGAGAGAAAGTCGATAGCTGGGAGCTTTAGGGCAGAAAATCTTATACCAGGCATTGTGATTGGTTTCATCATAGGTATGGTATTGGATTTGGCACAGCAAGTCAAGTTCCCTGTGAGAAAAAGCAGACTTTTTTCCAGCAAGACCCAGAAGCAAAGTTCCATACCAAGCGATGGCAGTGAGAAAGAGCTTAAAATGGTACGTCTATCTTCTAATGTACCCATAGTCTCTCGTCTCACTTAGATAAGCCTGTTGATTTTATTGGTTTGGAGTAACATATTATCACTTTAAATACTTTATACAAAACCTGAACGATATAATTTAGCTTCATGAAAGAGACATACATAATCTAACCATCGGAAGACAGACATTTGAGCGTCATGAAAAGGACATGCATAATCTATGAAAGGATGGTCATAAGATTTGGATGTTGTCAGATTTGAAGATTAGAAGATAATCGGAGACTTTTGTGTTACTAATTTGAGCTTCTTCTGGTCACAGGTTTTAGTAGTTAGGCAAGACTTAAAGATGAGAACAGGCAAAATTGCGTCACAGTGTGCCCGTAAGTGTCCTATGACAATGTCTTTGAAGTTTAAATCCCGAAAGTATACTGACTTGTTTTCTAATATTTGCAGATGCTGCTACCGGCATGTATGCAGAGTTAATGCAGAGGTAATTTCTTTTGTAGTGAGTGGTTGGCTTGGTAAAGAATTTATAACTCCGAAGCTGATGTTTTTTTTTTGTCTCAGCGACCGATACCGTCTTAGGCAATGGGAGGAATGCGGACAACCAAAGATAGCCGTCAGTTGCAAGAACCAGCAAGAAATGTAAGCAGATGAAACTCTTTGAGGGGGCGGGAAACAGCACATCAACCACACATTATTACTATTTATGTTAATAAGTTGTCTCTAATAAAATTTGAAAGCTGCATCCTTTTTTCTGTGCTGTCAGGAATAAAATCGCAGAGGCGGCTGAGAGCGTTGGCCTCCCGACTTTTGTTGTAGCTGATGCGGGAAGAACACAGGTAACTACGCGAATCTTAGTTTTATACTTTCTCGTGCTTGATTAAGCTAAAAAGTTCTTTTTTTCTGGAAACTGATCTATATTCCTTTCACAGGTTGCGGCTGGATCAAGAACGGTTCTTGCAGTTGGACCCGGTAAGCTAAAACTTTTGTTTCCGGCTGAGTCAGAACAAATGCAGGTGATGATTCTCATTTTTTTCCTGTGCAGGACCGAAGGAGTTGGTTGATTCCATAACCGGCAGGCTGACTTTACTCTGAAGTGAGCTCCTATGGAATTTTGATTTCTCCAGGATGATGTTAATTCAGGAAGAGACAATTGTTATGTAGTGATTGAACATGTGGTAATTGTAAGGTTTTTTGTTGGTTATACACTTCAGCTGATTATTTGGAATTGAATTCATGTAAATCTTTCGATTGAGTTCTCACACTAACAAGTTTTTTTAACCGTGGTAACCAGATGAGATTGTTTTTAATTGAAAATTGAAATGCTAAGGAATAACAAAGTATATATTATAAAAAAATATACTGTTAAAACAGAAACATTAATAATTACTAAATATGATTACTGAAAAAATGTCATTGGTATTTTTATTATAATTTCATTCAAGTTAATTCTAGAGAATACATAGATAGAAACAGTTTCTAGAAAAATATTATAACGCTTTAATACCTTAAGATTTTTGAATTTTTAAGGCTACGAAGTTAGTACAAATCGATTCGAGGATTTTTTTTTTTTTCTCGATGATTGTACGATATAGAAAGCATTGTTTTGAAAATCTAGTTAAATTTGCCCTACTACGAACAGGTTCTGACTCTCACCATTACTAGATCACGTACAGACGTACTGTAACACTTTTATTTTCCCGTCGTACTACGAGTCTACGACAGTAACTCAATGTCTAGTAGACAAGCACGTAGGTTGATAGAAATGATTCTGATTATGGATTTACTTATATACATTTAGTTTGCATGTGTGTAGTATATACCTAGTAGTCCTTGTCATGTTTAAAGATTTTCTAAATTTTATTTTCTGCCTTTTCTATATCCCTTCTTTTTAGAATGGATTTGCTTTTGGTACTTTCTTTGAGTGACGTCGAAGTCTTCCCTAAAATTCAGAACGCGACGTCGGACCGTTATGATTCCACATAATTAATTATATACATATATAGGCACCACATGGCATACTCTATACGCAACATACTCACATGACTCCATAAATATATAATGTATATGTGCGTGCTTTTACGAATCGTTTTTATAATGTATACCAACATTGGTAACAGTGTCTAACGCAGTAATGCTCATAAACATTAGACATATAAAACAGGTTCAAAAATTGGATCGGATCAGACGTCCGTGTATACAATATGTAGGTTTTAGTTAGGAGTTTATTAATTATTATCTGTTTCATTTTTTGTAATAGTTTTGTTAACAACATATAAACCATTTATGCGGTTTAGACAATCAATTACATATATTCTTGGGAGTTTTTACAATCTCAATTTTGAATTTTATTTTTCTTACCTCGTAATCCATCCAAAGTCGCATATGCGCTGCTGTCTAAAGTATATAGAGGTCTAAGCTTTAGATTATCGTTGGACTACGAGGATCTAGCGTTTTGTTTATCCTTTTCCAAATATTGTAATAAGTAGAAACTCTGACTTCAAAAGATCATATGAAATTCTTATAGTGATCCCCCACGATAAAGTATAAATCGTAAAAGAGAAATGTAATCAAGAAAATAAAAATTACTTCGAAGAGATGTAACAGTAATATCCCAGGCATGTGAGCATGCAACGCATATGATTTTTGTTAAGGAGTTCAAGCCTACCATTTGATAATTGTCAGATGATATATTCGAAGGTTGAATGCACCGATATTAATTGTTTGCGGATACATAAAATCTAATAATTTATTAGGATCACTTTAGTCTTTAAATAAACAAAAACGTACAAAAAAATCCTAAGGAGAATATGAGAATGTGTATGTAGATGTACATGTATATAAACGTTAACGGATACAAAATTAATTTGTATATATAGTGGATGTTTAGTATTTATGGGTACTCTTTTGCGTCTTAACGTGAAACTCTTTAAGAAACATTACAATGTGATGTATAATAAATTAATAATGCATAAGAAGATATGCTCTTACTTTTCTTCTCAACGACAAACAAACAAATAATATATGTTTGGATATTTAGACATTTCAAGTACAGTCCGTGGACCTTGGCCTATATTTATCAATATAAAATATTTAATGTTGGTTAAGAGATCGGTTTTTTTTTTTGTGCCAACAAGAGATCTGTTTATATATTAGAATTATCTCTTCTTTTGGGCAAAAATATATTAGAATTATAATATACTAAATTTCTCCCACTTGCTGGTTAGGTTTGCATGAGAACGCATGTGACGAGCACCTCAATCTATGCTCCATTTTCCTCTATTTGATTAAGGCAATAATACTTATATATACTACTTTTGTGCTGTGCATATCTGTATTTGTCCATTTATTTTACTATATATATTCAGATTAAAACAACAGCATCCGATTTCCTCGAATATTGTCAGAATGTAAACCGTAAAAGAAATTATAATCCGGGGAACAATTAAGTTTGATAAATTATAATAACCCGTTTGTCAAAATGAGTGAGCATCCACCTTGTATCTCAGTGATATTACAGTTTAATTCAAAAGTTATTTTCATTAATAACCTAAATTGACCAGAAAACTAAAAAAAAAAATAAGAGGGAGAGAAGAGAGATAAAAAATTTGGGAAGAAATTAAAAGTTATAGATTATTGGTTACTCTGCATTGCAATTTATCTTAATAAAATTTAGACACAATACAGTATTCGGTTCATACATATATTGGAATACAATTAACCTGATCATTTAACAAATGCATTTTTGAATTTCTTAGACTCACATACAATGTACGAATTTTTCTTGTCATTTGAAGAACTATTACTCTCATCTAAAATTGATTATGATTTTAAACTGACAGTAATATGATTCGTGACGCCGAGGATTTCTACAAAATAAATATACATGTATGTGTGTGAAAATACTTGATCAAAATAACAACGGAAGAGAAAAGGAGTAACAACTATTTGGATTTATCCATTTTGGATTTTGATTAGTTCAATCATTTTCAAGACTATTAATTTACTTTGAAATATACAAAGACGAAACAAACAAATTCTTATTCGTTTCGACTTTCTACCCAGCCTATAATTATTTTATAACGAAAATAATTTACTTATAAAGTTTATTAATAAACGAAGAAAAAATTATTAAAATCAGTAGTGGTCTGAAGTAAATATAAACAAATAAGATGATAAAAGAAAGGAAAAAAACGTAAAAAAAAAAGAACCATAAAGAACTTATTATTCTGAATTTGTCCACGTGGAAATAGGAAGGTTAGATTAAGTGTCTAAAATCAGGAGCCACGTGGTTATTATTATTACGGATTAGGAAATCGTCACCGTTGGATCTGATATCCACGAGGAGCTTCTCAGACCGAGGCCGAGTCACCAAATGGTCATCTCGCATCTCCTTCTGTCGTCGGAGCTCCATCACTTTCCGGTGAGAGTTGGAGTGCCTGGCCATCACGAACGTGGGGCTAGAAGCAGGTCTATACTCCGGCACGAGCCGTCCTGATTTGTAGCGTACTCCACAAGCGTTGCATAGCGTCTTGGGTCCCATCGGTCCAGTCCGCCACTGCGGCGTCTTATCCGTCGCGCAGTGGAGACACCGTCTCTCTCCGCCTTCGCGGTCGATATCTCCGGCGCTGTCGTGTTCTTTGATCCTGAGCTGTTTCTTCTTCGGACCGGGTTCGTCGGAGCCAGCGAGTGCGAGAAGACGAGAAGCCCACGTGGAGGCTGCAGAGCGTGATCTCTTGCTTCTCGCTTTGGCAGGAACCGAAACATTGGAGTCGTCGGTGTCGGTGTCGGTGGGAATGAAGATTTGATCCAACTCGGGTTCCGGTTCAGGTTTAATATGGTGGGTTTGTGGGGTTTTAAAGCCGGACAATAACTGAAGCTTGTCTTGGTCTTCTTTTGAGAATGATTCTTCCACGAAATTCGATAGCCATTCTAACTCAGCTAAATCCTCACACTGATATAAGTGAAGTGATCATCAAATAATTTAACAAAAACAATACAAATTGTATTACTACTAATTCACAAATATATAAATATATGGCCTGCTTCAAAATGACTCCCGAATCTTAATTAATTTATCTAATAATTCTGAAAAGAAACTTATAAAATGGGCAGACTCATTTTAATTAGCATCATAATGACTATTTACAAAGTATTTTTTTCAAGAAGTAACAAATCAACATGGTAAGCCTTTTCATTTGAAGAGAATTAAATGGGAAATTACCGGAACACAGAGGTCGTCGGAAAACCCACTGCCGTCGGTGTAAAGCGACGAGGAGGTGGAGCTA
>KE155936.1:820962-834434 GCA_000411075.1 Sisymbrium irio
TTTCGAATCCGTCGTCACCTTGGCCGTTGTCGTTAGAAAAGTCAAGAAGGTCGTCGACAACGAAAGAGTCAGCGTTACCAGCGACGAGGAAGAGCTCCGGAGTTAGTTGCTGTTCTTGTTCCATTGCGCAACACAGACAAAAGGTTATTAGTGTAAATAAAATGAAAGGGAAAGAAAGAAAGTGAGAGAGCCTTTTTGGGGGGGATGTGAGCGAAGAATGTAACGGAGAGAAAGAGAAGGAGAGGTCTATTTTTGGGGGAGAGTGATGTTAGAGAAAGTTATGGTTCATGTGACATGAGAACGAGACAGAGGACAGCTAAAACAGAGGAACTTTGACTATTCACTATTACTCTTCCTTTCTTTTTGTATTATTATATATTTCTAGGGACATTTGCTTAAACATATATTAGTAGTTTTGATTTTATAATCACAACATTTAACTATTTTCACAGAGTGCACACTCTTAAAACTATCGACTGGAAACCACCGTTTTAAATCCAGTTTGTTGGAACTTCTTGTTTTTGCATCATCATTTTTCTTCTTTCTTGTTGTTTTTCTTTAAAAAAAGATTAGGTTACTAAAACGTATTGATATAGAGCGGAACACTCAATTCGATATTTTGGAAAATATATGATACAACAATATTGATTTTATAAAATAATACTATTATATATTTAAATTTTAAAAATGAGAAGTGTTCATATTTCATACTATCTTTGGATAGATCGTTGGTTTTCTATTGTGTCTCTTTCACGCTCTCGGTTTTTTTAACAATATTATATCTTAAGTACGTCTTTATGTACGTGATTTAAATAGAAGAAAAGCAAAACCTTTCGTTACATGTCATGTCATCGCTTGAGATAATAGACTAAAATTTCAAAAATTCATATTTTCCGGTCTAAAGAACTTTAGTCTTGTACGGACTCTTTGGATAATTCAAAGAGAATGCAATCTTCTAGCTCTCGATTTCAAAGAATCATAATCGAGAAATAATTATGAAAACCTCTTTCTATTTTTTTGTTGTCGTATATGTATTGTTGTTAAAGACTCTTTTACAGCAAACTAACAAAGTGCATGAGTATTGTTCTGAACATGATATGAAAAATGATCTTCTAAACCACCAGACCAGAACTGAATCCTGGTAAATTTCAGTTCATCATCAAATTGAAGTTATCTTTATCGTCCATCTCCACCTTTTAACCTTCGATTTGCATCTTTATCGGGAATTAGAACCTCCTCAAACTTCAACTTAATGGCACGTACATGAACATGACATCAACATCACAGCTTTGTCATTTTAGTAAGCCTTGTGGTAAACTCACTCACATAATTTCTTCGAGTATAAATCTTAAGAACTCCGGCATCTCTAAATCAAGAACACAGCTTTACATCAATATGTTTACTGCGTTTGCGGTGAACATTATTCTTCAATACGCAAACGATACTTTTCAAATCGGACACGTATTAACTAGCTAGACTTCTCAACATAACGAGAACACGAAGAAGTTTGTTGCTGGGTGCAAAAAAAAAGAAGAAGAATCTATTTGCAGCCTTTGAAGCTATATCAATTTTCTAACTGGGTCGAGAATAGGGAATAGCAATATACTATGCTTTAGTAATGGAGAAACTGAGAAAGCAACCACATGCAAAATAATATACGTCTGACTTGTACTGTTTTATTATCCCACTATAGAAACAAAACCTAAATTGGATATTCTTTTGTTTAAATTATATGCATAGTATAATGCTGGTGCTTAAGTGTTAACTAGTCTAGTCGTATGGAGGTGTAAAACAGCAACACATACGAGTTGAGAATATAACTAACCTCTGCATTGTAATGGGACTCCGTTTATGGAAAATTAAAAGCGATGGACTTAGAGTTCATGATTATAAAAAAAAAATGTAAGGATAGCTTAAATCATAGTAGCCTTGAAGGCTTGAAACAACATTTTGATCATT
Source organism: Sisymbrium irio (assembly GCA_000411075.1). NCBI lineage: Eukaryota > Viridiplantae > Streptophyta > Magnoliopsida > Brassicales > Brassicaceae > Sisymbrium > Sisymbrium irio. The sequence goes on from KE155936.1 coordinate 822,922, forward strand.
GTGATGGACCAAAATGTAATTTGTGAAAAAGCTTTACTAAAGCCCAAAAAATGAATCAGGTTAAACAGAGGCCCAGTGTAAACAAAAAATAGAAGCCTATCTTTATAGTAATGTTGTTATTATATGTCCACGAATAATTTTCTTTAGATATCAACGATTAATTGTGTTGTTATTTGGATAGGAGTTCATTATCATCGTCTTTATTTCTATTTGCAATTTTAAATATTCTAATATTGTTGCCAATAATATAGACATTGTGTGTTATTTTTAATCATCTTATTTCATCACGAATCACCCCCTTATAAGTTTGTATTTTTATTATTATTGATGGATCATGGATGGCTTGAAAACTAAATGGTAAATTTTAATATTTACTCACTCTATTGTTTCACTCAAATTATATGCGCATCTTCACTTTGTGAGGAACTCGTAAAATAGTCCTGAGCTCTTGCTTCTTTTTTCATACATCGAGCACATACGAACCTTCATTCGATTCACAGATATTAAGGCGTATAAAGTAAAGTACTATTTACTTCTACTATTTTCAGTTTTGAAAATTCTAACCGTAGAAAATTTTAGCATATTTGTTTTCATTTTATTGGCAAGACAAAAATAACAGCGAAAAGTTGAAAGGCTATTTGTATCAATGAAATGAAAGTTTTAGAATGATTAGTTATTTGTAATCTTGTTATCGATAGCGTTCGTTTATTCGGTAAATTCTAAATAACTAAGCAAATACAGATATTGCCTTTTCAGCTAAATCGGCTGAAATATTATATGGGAGATCCCACCTTTGTTAAAGAAAGAGATTTGGTTTGGCATAAAAGTGCGGCCGCCGAATATTCTCCATAAACATTCTTAAATCAATAATAAAATAAATAAATTAAAGGATCAGGGAACTAATTACAGCATATAATTTTCTTTTTTTATATAAAAAAAGCCATAATATAATATTCACTACTGGGCCGTAGTGGGCCGTTTAGCCTCGATCTCAGCTTAAAGTAGGACCCACCACTTCTTTGTCGGCCCACGCTGGGCACCGCTTTATTTCTTTGTGCGCCTTGGCGTGTCTTTTTATTTTTACTCTATTTCTCTCAACTTTCTGTTTCTGTTAATATTTCGGTATATAAATTTATTTCTTATTCTTTAGTTTCACGGCTTCTACTTTCTTTTTACAAAAATTATTATGTTTTTCTATTTGTATATGTCTGGACTGTGGACAATTTAGTACTTTAAGGTGTTCGAAACGTATATTTTGAATTTCTTAACTTATTGTAACCCTGTGTATCCCAGCTAATGATAGAATATAAAAGGTCTGAAGAAAGGTGACACTAGAATAGTAGTACGAAACAAACGGATCAAGCAAGTAAAATGATAATTAACTATGAATAGTAATATAACAAGTAGAACAAATAACGAGTAATTGGCGTAACTAGTGGTTGATGATAAATTTTGATAGCTTGCACTGATATATAAATGAATATATTCTTAATTAATTCGTGTGATGCGAGTAATTTTTCCAAGCTGCTTTGATATTTCAAATATAAAAATTGTATATGGTTTCAAATTTGGGTGGTAATATAGTGACGTCACTAATGTAAACTACTACTACTGGTATATAGTGTTAGGTTAGATAAACTAGGATCGCGATCCAAGAAGTTGAAGCACACAGCGACAATTTTTCATCAACCTATCTCATATGAAAGCCCTTTTTTCAAAAAACCAACCTCATATGGAAATGAAGTATACGTCACTATTGAAATACCCGGTACGGTGACGGAGCAAACGGACGGCACCATTATCGAAATATATGTTTCGAGCCAGTTTTCTAACAGCTTTGTCACGCCGAAATATGAGACACATGTACTGTTCTCACGCGCTCTAATTCATTTTGATTTGATAAAAGTTTTTTTCTTTATAGGTTATTTTTACATTGGAATAAAACAAGTAACACGAAATTTTGAGTTTTCTTGTAAATCTCCATCCTTTAGAAATTAAAAGTATGAGTAAGGTTCCATGATTTATTTATAGGTTCCGGCTTTTTTCTCATTCAAGGGGTAAAAAATTTATTCATAAAAGAAGTTCTATATATTATGTCTTTGTTAATATTTTAGAGAAATCATTAAATAGATTTCCAAAAATGATTTTTATATATTTTTGAGTTATTCTTGCCATTTATATAAGATAATATTCGCAATAATTATATTGTATTTCTCTAAATAAACCAAATATTTAGATATGGAAGAACCGATTCTATTAATCACACTGGAATTTGTATCTGAATTCCCGAAGACCAATCCAAACAAACATCTAACTAGAGATAAAAACATGTTATTTGTTAAAAAAAACTTTATAGAAGACAGGATAGTCAATCCATTTATTAAAAACTAATTTTGAGGGTTATCTATAAAACTCTTCTTCCATTTCAGAATAAATATTTTTTTCTATTTTTTATAGTTATTATTATTTTAAATATTTTTTTTGTTAAAGATTTAATTTTAAGTATTCAATTAATTTAAGTATATAACAGTGATTTTTATCTTTTAGATCCATACGGTAATCACGTCTCTATATATATTTTCGAGTGCAAACGCTATATATAACACGTAAAAATATCAAATAATGCAAATGAAAACCATGCGATTAACTAGTCTTGATATTGGGTAATAAATTTACTTATATATAACTTTGGATTCGTTAAAGAAACAAACCCACCAAACCTGGTCTGCCATTATTACCGTCTTTATCAATTTTATTTTCCTTCTGATTTTCGTCAACCATCAAACAACATATTTATACATATATTTGCTTTTTTCTTGTTTCTTACGTAAATAAAATTAAGAGAATTAATATGAAAAGTAAAAGAATTATGATAGTTGAGGTGACTTAGCATTGACCTGTGAGAAAAATCAAATCAGGTGGGAGGCATTGACTCTTTGCCTTAATGTTGAAAACAAAATGATGCCATAAAACAAAAGTTGATTTCCTTTATTTTCTGTGTGGGGGTAAGCCTTTCAATTTACTCATCCTTCCGATAAATTTTGTTTTAATCTTCCCCCACCCAAAAAAGTTACATTCTGATTAATTATCATTCTCATTTTCACCTTTTTTATTTTACTCCTCCTCTGGATAGTTTATAAGATTTTAGTTCTCCAAAATCAAGACAATTGTATGTTGTTTTAAAGGAAATTATAAGAGACAAGTTAATTAAGTAAAGACAGATAATTTGCCTTCTCGATCGAATTTATTATAGTGAAATAAGAGCAGAGTTTAGATAATTCATATTGTACAATCTTCGCGTAAATCTATGGTTGGCGAATGAAGCTTGTAAGTTCACCATATCTATAGTAATTTTCCGATGTAGCTAGTGTTTTCAAGTTGGGTCGCTCACTCGCTTGATCTAATTAAATTAAGATACGAATGTAGACGTACGTACACTAAAACAAAATTCGCCTAGGTTCGACAATTGATTTCATATCATTCTCTCATAGATAGATGGCATCGGTATTAATATGGCAATCGTTAATAAAAGATATAAAAAATAGAGATAAAAGAAATATTAGAAAAAATTATACGCCCACTAAATTAGTGGAAACTTTCGACTTTGCTTGCTTTATACTCTTATGTATACACTTCATTATTAGAGGGTCCACCTTTATGTTTTCTATAAGCTTTAAGAAAGGTGTTTTCTATTATTTATTATTAGTTTTTGTCAAAATATTATTATAATTGTTTTAAAATAATAGATACACACATGTTTACATATGCCCGTTGTGCTTTCTTTACAGAAAGCTAACGGTCCTTTAACACCGTTGACATATAATCACATGCCAAGCGACGATAAAAAAGTTCCCATTAGAGAACTTATGATGAGTGAGTGACAACTAACTTCTGCTTTATTCTAATATTTAGTACATAATAACATCTTAGCTGATCTCTTATTTTTAAATGTATTAACGTTTCAAACTAATGATTAAATAAAATATTAACAAAAAATGTTAAACTTACTGACCATCAAACTTATATATATAGTTTTCTTCCTGCAAAAATAGTTAAATGACCGTCGTCAAAAAGAAAAAAAAAAGTTAAATGACCAACATATATTTAACTATATTAATTATTTCCGAGAGGAGGTTTAATTTAAAGCTTAGAAGTAGGAAAACCTAGGAGGCTTCATGAAGAGATCAGAGAATGAAGCGAACCACAAGAGCTTCACATACATTGGATTTGATATTGTCGGAAAATGGTATAAATTCGAAATTTAGTCGGACTGCTAAAACGATGGAATATATACAGTTACAGAGATAACGTAGTATATCACTCATCATAACATAGGGTTCCCCCTTGAACATGTATGTATCCACTAGTCACTATATTTTCTTTTAGTTTCAACATCTAGAAATTGGTTTCTGTCCTTTCTAGATTGTAAGCTTCCAAAATGTTAATGTTAAAAAAAAAAGAGTTCCAAAAATGTTGGAAGCTAGGTTTCGTTGTTGTGTACGTGTGTATTAGTGTGTATATATTCGATTAACCTAAAGAGAACAACACGAATACCTTCGTATATTCACTATATACTTCGAGGATCTAGGTGCTCCTATGGAAACAACAGTATGGATCCTTATGCCAAATATTATATCCTCAACATTTGGAACCGCGGATGTGAAATAATGAGTAAGGTGAGAAAATCGTGCATGGGCTTGAAAATAGTGTGCCTTGTTACAGGGGACAATGTAGATCAATTTTGCATGCATGTCTCATGTGGTTCGAAAAAATATCAATATAAATATAGCATTTACAACAATGATCATATATAATATGAAAATTTCCAAGTTAATATCAGGAATGATGATTGACGATAATGATGATAACTACATGGGATTTTATCTGCATTACAAGAAATCAAGGACGCATGCAACTTTTTCATCATTCTGTCCTTTCTTCAACTACCATCTGATTTTTTAATTTATTATAAGGTGTATTGCTTACTTGTTCCGAAAATTATTTTGAAGTGGAATTGGAAGTGTGTTTGGATTTCTTTATTTCTTTCTACGTTGTATTTTGTATAACATCGGTACCCAAAAACTAACTGTATAACATCGATATACACGCATACATGGTTTTCTTTGTGCCAAAATACTTAAAATGGCAGAAAACTATGAATCTACAGGATCACAAAACGACCAGCTTTAAATCTACAGGATCTAATAAGAGTGTTATAAAAGTTCAGGCCGAAATCTAGAAACTATTTTCAACTTTCTAAAAAAAAATATGCCATAACTTCAATCACTTCAAGTATCAGTTAAGTTTTGAATCTTTTGAGACGAACTAATGATGATAAAAACTAATTATTTCAAACTAAATTTGATTTGAAAAATGTCGAGTTTCAGAGTATTAAGTACTACCATTATATATTTAGTGATTTTCATCAGAGAAAACTATCATAATTTGATGAATGTTCAAACATTTGGTTATTTTAAAACCGTCAATATCTAATTACCTACCAGGAACTCCTAGACCGCCCAATAATCTGCTTAGCCATCCATACAAGCCTATTAATATGTTAGCTTTCTGTCAACCTATTTTGGACTGATTTTAATTAACCAAAAGCACAACGTTAAGATGCTCATGTAGTGCCTAAGCGTTATATTTGAGAATCTTGGAAACTTGAGTCGAAAATGTGATAAAATAATTTTTAGAAACTTCAAGTGAACACTAATTGGGACTGTAGATGTACATAACCTAAACTTCGTCCAAATCTGTATAATAAAGAAGTTTGGGACGGCGCCTTCTGCCACATACATTCCATCAGAATGGAAGAGCAGATAAAGTCACAAGGAGCAAACCAAAATCGTTACCCATGACCATACTGAAAATTACGGGATTAAGGTTTTGTATTCAATACTTGTTTTTGTGTTTATGATGATGACGTGACGTATTTTAGGCGATACTGGGGCAATATTCTTGTGTGTGTGTATCTTTTCTTGTAGTGTATTGGAACGCAAACGAATAGCAGAAAAAGGAATAGAAACACTTCAAAATAGAAAATGAAAAATGAAGAAAAAACAAAGGAAAAAGTGAGAAGTGGTGGTTGTCTGGTATTAAGGGTACTCACTTCTCTCTTTTTCAACACAGCCCGACACACATGTCTCTCTCATTTTTCATACACACATATCTATTCTATTAATTCCATAAATTTAGATTAAATAAAATAGCCCACCCACCCATAAACAAAAGTTTTCTTTTTCTCTCTCTATCTCTTTCTCTTCCCACTACAAATTGTTATATACAAGTTTCACAAATCTTTGACTCTTCACGTTGTGGATCAATCGAGAGAGAGAGAGAGAGAAAGAGTGAGGAAGAAAGTGGTTGAACTGTAGCAGAGTCTAAAGTTTGAATCTTGTAGTTCCCATTGTGAAGCATGCTTCACCGGTTTTTCCGAAGGAAGTTACTCATCCATTGTTTATAGAGAGAGATAGAGAGAGAAAGAAAAAGAGGCCTTGAGAGCTTTTAAAGAAATTATCAAAAGGGTTTGTGAGAATTCACAGCAAGAACAAGAAACTTCTATATCTTTATTTGCCTCCAGAGATCGGGTTGATCAGAAAAAAGTCTACGGTATGTAATACTCATACTCTCTCTATTTTTTTTCTTCTTTAACGATAAAAAAGTTCGGATCTTTGCTAGGTTCCCATGGAATATGCAGAAGAAAGTTACAATTTTCGTGTGACGTTGGGACCTTTTTAGGATATTTTATTACTTTGAGCCGTGAAGTCATGATCAATATAAGCACCTAATCTGCATCATTTTCAATTCTGATAAGATATTTCAACAAAATTTGTATTTGGTCTTTGAGGATTCTCAAAAATCATTAAGTGTTGCGTCATATATTAATTAATAAAGTCTAAAATTTCACTACGAAAAATTAAACACAGATCTTTTTGAGAATATTTGAAATATACCAAAAATGTTCATGCTACAAGAATACGTAAGTATATAACTTTTGATTTGTGTTAATTGATATTGTTAGGCTTTTTTTTGCAGTAAAGGAATAACTAGAGAGATCGAAAGAGGATCAAAGATGGGAGGGAGCAATAATAGTCACAATATTGACAACGGGAAGTACGTGAGGTACACTCCTGAACAAGTGGAAGCTCTTGAGAGACTCTACAATGACTGTCCTAAACCGAGCTCTATGCGCCGTCAACAGCTAATCCGCGAATGTCCCATCCTCTCCAACATCGAGGCTAAACAGATCAAAGTCTGGTTCCAGAACCGCAGGTCATTCTTATTTCTCATAATTTCTTGACACCCAAGAAACTCCCGTGTTTACGAGAGATTTATTGAATCTTGGTGTTATTTTGAGTTTGCAGGTGTAGAGAGAAGCAGCGGAAAGAGGCGTCGCGGCTTCAAGCTGTAAACCGGAAGCTAACGGCTATGAACAAGCTTTTAATGGAAGAGAATGACCGATTGCAAAAGCAAGTGTCTCACTTGGTTTATGAGAACAGCTATTTTCGCCAACACCCTCAAAACGTATACATATTAATTCATATTTTGATTCTTTAACCTGAAACTTGATGCATAAGTTATGTAATTGATAGTCTCTCTCGGGTTTCTTGTGATTGGAGAATAGCAGGGGAACTTGGCGACCACGGATACGAGCTGTGAGTCAGTGGTGACAAGTGGTCAGCACCAGTTGACCCCTCAACATCAGCCTCGTGATGCTAGCCCTGCTGGGTAAGCTAAACGCCATGTTCTTAATCGTCATTCAAATCCTCCATATCGTTCTTTTTAGGTTTAAGAAAAAAAATGATGATACAAATCTTAATGAATCTCTTGTGTCTTTCTCTAGACTACTGTCCATTGCCGATGAAACTTTAACAGAGTTCATTTCAAAGGCCACTGGAACCGCCGTTGAGTGGGTCCAAATGCCTGGGATGAAGGTAATTCACATAAGTGTGTAGCTTATCATTTTTCGGGTACGATTCAATCGTTCTTCATTGTTTTACTGACTAATGAATTTGCAGCCTGGTCCGGATTCCATTGGAATCGTTGCTATTTCTCATGGATGCACGGGAATTGCAGCTCGTGCTTGCGGCCTCGTGGGTCTTGACCCCACAAGAGTAAGTATTCTCACTTCTTTCTAACAGTTACATCTTCATCAATCAACCAAGAACATGAATACTAATTCTGATTTTCCATTTTCCGCAGGTTGCAGAGATCCTAAAAGATCGGCCTTCTTGGCTGCGTGATTGCAGATCTCTTGATATCGTTAACGTCCTCTCCACTGCAAATGGTGGAACCCTCGAACTAATCTACATGCAGGTATTAATGAATGCTAATTAAGAAACTTCAAGAATCAAATCCAAACAAGAACCAGAAAAAATGAATTTGAACAAAACTAACATTTCCTCTTTAATCTTTTCTTTCTTTCTTATGAAAAAGCTGTATGCACCAACAACATTAGCACCAGCTCGTGATTTCTGGATGCTACGTTACACATCTGTAATGGAAGACGGGAGCCTTGTGGTATATACTTATGAAATCATCCTTAATTAATACCTATATTTTGTTTTCGTTTTGATTAATCGATGATACTAATTTAACTGATGCAGATATGCGAACGGTCACTGAACAATACACAAAACGGGCCAAGTATGCCTCCATCTCCTCATTTTGTTAGAGCCGAGATTTTACCAAGTGGATACCTCATTAGACCCTGTGAAGGAGGTGGATCCATTCTTCACATTGTCGATCATTTCGATCTCGAGGTACCAAATTGCAAAAACCTATTTTTTTTTTATCAATTCTTCACTTTCATTACATTTTGTTCCTTCGTACAAAAGAAACCTGGCTCTTGGGTGTGAAAGTGAAGTGTATTCTCTGTTTGGCAACTTCATTTTTTTCTTACTTTCCACATTTTGTTCTTCATTTTTATATATAATTTTTTTTTATTAATGTTTCTTCGACACACGTGTTTGAAATCTTCTGTAGCCATGGAGTGTGCCAGAAGTTCTTCGCTCTCTTTATGAGTCTTCAACGTTACTCGCCCAAAGAACCACCATGGCGGTAAGATTCATAAAATACTAGTTTTTGAATTGCTCGTGGAAAAAGTATACATTATGTAAGAACTTATGGTGTCTTTTTGCTACAGGCTCTACGCTATTTGAGACAAATATCTCAAGAGATTTCACAACCTAACGTAACTGGTTGGGGAAGAAGACCAGCGGCTCTTCGAGCACTTAGCCAAAGACTCAGCAAGTAAGTAAAGCTTCTCATGACTCTTCACCTTTAAAAACACTTCAAAACATGTGTTCTACAAACCTAAATTTTTTCTTATATTCTCAGAGGATTCAATGAAGCAGTCAATGGGTTCAGCGATGAAGGCTGGTCGATGTTAGAGAGTGATGGTATCGATGATGTTACTCTTCTTGTGAACTCCTCTCCCACAAAGATGATGATGACTTCAAGTCTTCCATTTTCCAATGGCTTCACTTCTATGCCTAGCGCGGTTCTTTGTGCCAAAGCTTCCATGTTATTACAAGTAATTATAATTAAGCTTCATATAATCTGATAGTTAAGATTCTCAACTTCCTCTTTTTGATCATTAATGATATGTTTGTGTGTGTAGAATGTTCCACCCTCAATTCTTTTGCGGTTCTTGAGGGAACATAGGCAAGAATGGGCAGACAATAGCATCGATGCGTATTCAGCTGCAGCCATCAAAGCAGGGCCTTGTAGCTTACCAATCCCTCGCCCAGGGAGCTTTGGCGGTCAAGTCATTCTTCCTCTAGCTCACACTATAGAGAATGAAGAGGTAACTAAGACTAAGGGATCCTAAAAATCAAATCTATATAACTACGTTTAACTTGTCAAGGTAAAAAAGTTTATGCAATTTTCTTCCGTCTGTTTTGGCAGTTCATGGAAGTGATTAAGCTTGAGAGTTTGGGGCATTACCAAGAAGATATGATGATGCCTGCCGATATCTTTCTTCTGCAAGTAAGACCTCATTGTTTCAAACGTTAACTTTTGTGTCTATGTTTGAGTTTACTCATGAGAAAACCAACATTTCACAAAAAAAAACTTCACATCTTCAAGAAAAATACTAATAAGTGAGACTCAAGTCTTTGCTTCTCAGTGATTCATTTTTTTGGATTAGTTTTGAGTTTCTTATGCTTCTCAGTGATTCATCTTATTGCCAGTAATTTTTCTTATGAATCTATCTAATATAAGTTTATGGTTTGGTGATTTAGATGTGCAGTGGGGTGGATGAGAACGCAGTTGAGTCGTGCGCAGAACTTATCTTTGCACCAATTGACGCCTCTTTCTCTGATGATGCCCCAATTATTCCTTCCGGCTTCCGAATCATTCCCCTAGATTCCAAATCGGTATGTTCAATACATATTAGAAGTAAGATAAACAACATTTATCAAATCTAAGACTAGTCTAATCAAATAAAGAAAAAACATTTTATAGGAGGGATTGAGTCCTAACCGAACGCTAGACCTAGCATCGGCTCTAGACGTAGGGAGCAGAACAGCCGGAGACTCAGGCGGAAGCAGAGGAAATACAAAGTCAGTGATGACAATAGCGTTTCAGCTAGCTTTTGAGATGCATATGCAAGAGAATGTAGCCTCAATGGCTAGACAATATGTGAGAAGTGTGATAGCATCGGTCCAACGGGTCGCGCTTGCTCTCTCTCCTTCTTCTCATCAGCTAAGCGGAGGCCTGCGCCCACCACCAGCATCACCCGAAGCTCACACACTCGCTCGTTGGATTTCTCATTCCTATAGATGTTATCTTGGTGTTGAACTACTTAAACCTAATGGAACCGATCTTCTCAAGTCTCTTTGGCACCATCCTGACGCCCTCATGTGTTGTTCACTCAAGGTAATTTTTTTCTCATTCGCGCTCCCATGGATCATATAATATTATACATTATGTGTTACAAATCGGTATTCTGGACGGCTGAGACTCCTCGAGTCTCCTGATTTGGACCTCAGGCGGTTGACCAACCCGGTCTGAGTCCTTATTAAATATATATATCTACAAATATTTTCCTAAACTTTTGTAAGAAACAGAATTGTGAAAATTTGATGAACGTTTAGGCACTATAAAACGTTAAATTTTTATGAGTTTGCGCCTAGCTATCAATGATGATACGTAGACATAATTTTGAAAATTATAACTTTTCTAACGAGGAAAGTGGACTGATTTGATCATTGCAGGCCTTACCGCCGGTATTCACATTTGCGAACCAGGCTGGTTTAGACATGCTGGAGACGACGTTGGTGGCGCTTCAAGATATCACTCTCGAGAAAATCTTTGACAACAACGGGAAGAAGACGTTATGCTCCGACTTCCCTCAGATCATGCAACAGGTATAATATAATTAGCTCGAGTTTGAAACATTATTCATACCAATTACCAAAAAAACAAAAGTTTGAAAATTTATCTTTTAACAAAAAGGTTGAAACGTTATTTAGCAAAAAAAAAAAAAAAAAGGTTGAAACGTCACA
>KE155936.1:842750-878167 GCA_000411075.1 Sisymbrium irio
ACAGAGCCGCGGAAGAGTTTATACAGAGGTTTCATAGACAGCTGAGGTTGCAGAGGTGGATGACCGCTCAGGAGGTTTAAAAACATTCGATTCAGCATCACTCTCGTTACACCAAAATATCATCATATCAGAAAAATATATTATTATATAATATAGGTAACTTCCGTAGTCCTGTTTTGACTTTCTAATTCCTCCCTGTAGTAGTATATATTTCCCTAGTTTTCCGTTTTGTTCTGTGTAATCATTAATGAATCCATGATCATGTTTCGGATCTGTTTGGATGAAAATTGTAGGAAAATCAATCTTCTTCGAAATAGCTCTTTCGTGTGTATATTGGCGCATACATAAGAGTATATCTTTACTATGTTCATCATCACAAATTGAAGTATGATAAATGACTATCATCGTTAAAAAGAATTACTACATATAAGCGTTCGAATTACTGCTTTAAACACATGATCTTTATTATTATCGAATCAACGTTAAATATCCATATATACGTTGAGTTTGTTGTATGTTATGATAATAATTTATTTGTCGTTTAATATGCTTCGGCTATACATAGACATAAACGACAAAATTTGTCAGCCAAATGATGTTGAAATTGATCCGTCCTTGTAAATCTACTTACCCCCTATAATAGTATATGCTTCAGTTGCACTGAAAATACAGCGCAAAGATAGAACATAACACCTATTGTATCTGCTAAGCCAATATTGTAATAAGATTGGTTGGCTAACAAGTCAAAAGTTACTGTATAACCTTTCTCCAAATCTTTCGGCTAAGACGAAGTATAGCATCTCTCCACCGAATCCCACTGAAGATCTAGAGGGTTTGATCTTAGAACTCGATCTTTTTTTTTTTACAATTGTATGTATATGAAAGAGAATACAGAGAAAAAAATTAACAAATAAATCAAACAAAGTAAAGACGCTTATGCCAATTTTTATTTTTACGAACGAGTTTAGGAATTTTTGTTTGTTATTAGTTACTTTAATTTTTTGTGAGAAGAATACACACAGTAGTAGGAATATCCAATGAAATTAATATTTTCATTAAGCTGGGTACTGGTAGTCTGGCTCTCTGATTTCCAATCTTGTTGTTTTGCACATGATGCGGACTTGATAAAACATCGATATATGTATATATAATATCTTTCGAAATGTGTAAAAACATTTTGGAATAGTATTTTGGTTATATAATAATCTGATCGGGACACTTTGTCATATAATGGATGTTGATATTATTAAAAAGTTAACCATCACCAAATGAACTTAAGGAGTAGCTATTCATTGGAAATGTTTCATCTCTCTGATTAATTAGGTCGGTCGTTTTTTTCTTCTTGTTCTTCAAATCTTTGGCATGTTATGTCCATCATATTTTGTTCTTATCAATTAGATTAAGTGTTAGTACTCATTATTATATCAAATTTTTATTACACATTTGTCAGCAGTTCTATTCCATTTGAAAGAGAAGATTTAATGACATGAATTTTACTCACAAGAGAAAATCTTGGGCATGTTGAATATTTCAGAGAAGTCCAAAAAGACAAAAAATAGGTTTTTGTTACATCTCCACAAAAGATGTGGTCTTCGGCTTCAGTTGTTTCTTACTTTTTGTATGTAACCGGTATTTTTGTGCTCATTATATGAGTAATGGTTGTCACTTTTACCGCATTTATGTGACGATGCAAATAAATTGATGAGATTCATGCTACACTGACCTGTATGTGCAATTGGCAAATCTAACAACATTATATATTGACAAGCTTTCTTCTAACCGTTAGACAGTACTCAATAGGCCGATCAATATGTTATCTTTACACAAAATATGGAGATTATGAGCCTTATAAGTAAAAAATACACTCTAATAATTTGCGAAAACCTTTTAGTGCCTTTCATTGTACTACTCACCTATAATCATAGGGAAACAAAGTCCAAACAGCAAGACCCGCCCAAAAGAGACACGAAGGCATAGATTTCTTATATACATAAAACGGGATATAAAAAGCACAGCGATTCAAGTCAAACCCTTCAAGAGAGGGCCAGACATCTAAAATATAAAAACAGGTGTCTGAAGCAGCCGAATTAAACAAAAACAAAAACATGAAACATCCTCCACATTATAAATCACTTCCTTTCTCCATATGCTGCCATGAGCGATGATCATTGTCTCACCTCGTGACGCATATTGAGCTTCAATCTTCTTCCAAGCTCACCCGAAATACCACCAACAAAACAAATCCATCCAATGTTCCTTGCTTATATTCTTTTTCGTTTCTTTTTTCTCTTTTTTTTTGGACTTTTCAAATGTCATTTTTACTTTTTTTTTTTAACTTTTTTTTGTTTCCATATAAAAAATTAACTTACCAAAGGTTTTGGACTCTGTCATCTGTCCACCGCAACATTTCGAGTCGATCTTCCCTTTTTCGCGATGAGTCTTGGTTATCACGTCAATAGCCTAGAGGACGTTCACACAGTAGACTTTAAGCTTAACCTGCTGCTGCTATAAAAGTACCAAGAAACAAAAAAAAACATAAAGACATCATGATTATGCCTTATCTGTGACTTCTGCAAAGAGTCTGACCTAGCTCTGTCTTCTGACTTCTCCATCCCGCTGACCAAAGTGTTTGACTAAGACAAACAAGATTACGAGCAAAAACATACGTTAGTTATGTCTGTATTACTCATAAAACTTAAAGAAAGAGAAAAAAAATCTATTTCAAGCGGAGTTGCTTGGTATACACAACAAAAGCATTGCAGTGCAGGACCTGCCAACCATTATATGGACTAAGTTAGGCGGTATGCAGGAACAACACAAGGCAAGTGAAAACACAGCAGAAATATTGACCTCTTAAGTAGCAAAGAGGTAATACGGTTTTGGATACGGACTACCATCAAATTCAAACTTAGCTCCACCCTATGTTTCTTGACTACGAAACCAAGTATGGGATCCCACAGCTTTGGTGCTCACATATTAATGTAAGTTGGTTTTATACCACCCAGATATTCATTTAATCAATCAAAAGCAACTATTGTGGGTAGCGCGTACGAACCTGAAGGTCTTCAGGCATGCCACTGTGAGAGAACAAGTTTTCCTTTCCCACAAAAGGATCAGAATTTGTAGCAGGAAACCCGAATGCCTGAAAAGAAATACCATCATCACTATTCCCAGTCCGTTCAAGAAATAATTTCCTGGTAACAATTTCGAGCCCTCAAACATACAAAAAAAAACTCGCCTCGTAATCACGGTTCTGCCCGCAAGATCTGCTCAGCTGAATACTATCAGCAATTTCTACAGTTGTTGTCCGTGTCCCACTACACGACTTTGAATCCCTCTCAGCTTCACTGACAACACTGATCGATACAGACCTCAAATCACGATCTAAGTTTTCTTCCTGCCCACTTTCACGTCCTACCACATCACTAGAATCAGGTGTTACACACTTTCCCAAAGCCTCAGCCGGACCGGAGCATTCTTGAACAAGAGCCATACTATCTACTTCCAGAGCTTGCTCGCTGCCAGAGTTACACTCATCTCGAGCGAAGTTTGTGAGTTCAGCACTCTCAGTGTTCACAATTTCAGCCTCAAATCCCTCACCAGGTGGCCTTCTAAGGTTACATACAGGAGGGGTCCAACCAGTAGTGATAGCATTACTGTCAGGAGAAACAATGTCTAAACTCTGTGGACTAAGAGACGCGCGCTTCTCAGGTTTCTCTGGCCGAGCATCCATCATTTCATTATCGTTCTTTCTCTTCGCATGCCTCTCCACCACAGGGCTAGAATTAGAAACAGTGCCATCTTCACCAGATTTTCCAGCCTGTTGATTTTGGTGCCTGGACGGCCGTGGCCTTCTGTATCCATTCGGGAAAACAAAAGGCGGAAGCTGCCGTCTACGAACATGAGAAACAAACACATCCATCCCTGGTTTCCAGAACATATACATGTTTACTTCTTGTCTGAACTCATCGACCGTACCACGAATATCAAACTGTTGACACTCTTGCCCACCAACTCCCTCTGCCCTCTGTAAGCCCATGAAAAACGCACAATGTAGAAACTGCCTAGACGTGTCTACATACTCATTTGGTTGGGGATGGCACATTAACATCCCATTTGTGTCTCTTTCTATCTGCATATAGTTCAATTCGATAGAAAACACGAGATCGCGAACCAATCAATATTTTCTTTTCTAGTACCAAGAAAATACAAATAAACACTGAAGATTAGAGCCGTAAAATTAAATGAACAGAGGACGGTATCTACCTTCAAGGTCAGCTGTCTGAACCGTGACTCCACCCAACCCTTCCAAGCCAATAAATCCTCTGCATTTGCAGCTACTATATCAACCTGCAGGTAGTTTTTATACGCCTCGAAGAACATATACTGTTCGAATAAAGAGCTCCAGTGTTGTTTATTTAATTCAATCTCCTGCATTAAAAATTATGCTTAAGTACAGCATCCGGAATAATTGTTTGAGGAAGCAAGACAAGATATTTACTCTCTTACTTGCAAGATACTGTTACCAAACTGGAACTGCTCTGTCATAACGCGAAGAGTGCTTTGAGAGACATTGTAACTAGAGTTCATACATGGATAGGCTGGAGTTATTATTGGCATAAGGTGATAGCGATCGCGATGATTCTTGCGTGGGTCCCAGACAGGAAATCCAAGCTCATCCTCTTCTATTGCACAAAGCATGACGGGGTTCGGCCACCGCCACTGAGTATATACTCTGAAAAACCGAGAAACCAGCATACTAGGAATTGCATTTGGATAGAGCTGGCACACACGAGCTACCAAAAGTGCCCAGTTTACACCGCCCAGGAATCCAGTCACCTGCCCAACACGAGAAAGATGACGAGATCTTAACTATGAAAATTTTCAATGATTATGGACTTCAGAAAGGTATGAGAAAGGTATGATCTTACATTTGAATAGACTCCACGCCTCTTAGCCCAGTACTTCAGGCATCTTAATGTTGTCCGGAAGTGCTACAATTGCACAAACGATCAGAGAAGACAACGATCGTTCTAAAATATGTTAACACAGTGACTAACATTTTGCAAGTATACCTCAAAATTTGGGACGAGTTTAAGAATCTGATCAGCAACTCTACAGCCATTAAGACTCCGAACGGTTGGCTCATCAACATCACACAGAACAGAAGAGTTGGATATGTCGAGATCCTGTTGATAAATCAAGTCCATAAAGAGATTTAATATATCAACCCTTGGATGAAGAGAGGTATCTACCTCCCGTCAACAGGCAAACACTCACAAACTAACATATTACGTACAAGGTTAACTTTAAGTTAACCCATATCACCCTGACGGGGCCTCAGCATAAACGAAAAAAAAATACGTTAGATTCACAGATAAATATACCTGTGGCACAACTAAAAGTGATATGCTAGCATAGAGCAGATCAATCGGTATTCCTTGAAACTTAAATTTCATGACCGGCACGTGAGCATCGGGAACAGGTTGAAGTTCAGTAACTTCATCCATCTCAGCCAACATATCATGCAATATGATGAAGAAATCCTCCTGTACAAAAACGTGTTAAGAACTCAAGAAAACCAAACCTTTGCATCAACAAGAGGTAAATAGCAAGAGTCACCTCCCGGTTAACATAAGATGGCCCAACACACAAAGTATCAATGTCAGCTCCAGGCCCATGTACCTGCAAGTCAACAAGTTGTATTTTCGTTCAGTCACAAGAGACAAAGCCATCTCTCAAGGACAATTTTCGGATGTTCAAAAGGCTCAACACCACAAAACTGATCATTGCAACCAACAATCATACGTTCAAACATATCCTATGCATTTGAGCTCTAATATGAAGGCAAGGCAATGGTAAAAGACGAGGCACGTACTCCAAGTCGGTAAGACCCAAAGGTAAAAATGATAGCATTTGCATCCTCCACCATTTGATCCGTATAGCCCCTTTGCTGAGTTAAGTGCTTCACCCAGTGCTTTACAGTCTAAAATAAAAAAGTATAACGAAGAATATCAGATGAAACAGTAAATCAAAGGACAAGGAGACAAAACACGAGTAAGAACCAATACGTGATGAAAGATCAACGACCATAAAAATACATAGCTTTGAAGTTCAAAAGGCATAGACCCTAATCAGCATAACAATCAATGAGAAGACGTTTCAAACAATCATGACCTGATCAATGCGCCCAAGAACTTGCTCCCTCCGCATGGTATCCTCCTTGCTCTCATATAGTCCCTCGTCAACCAAAAACTTTACACAAAACAATAAGAACAAGACCAATCGAATCGTTCAAGGCGAAACTGAGAGAAACAAAGCCTAATTACCTTCTCGAGCTCAACATTACGCTTGAAATCCGCGGCGGAAGGGCCAGCAAGCGAGAGCGGCTTCGTGATTCCGTAGCTTTTAGGGGAATTCAGCGGCGGCAACGAGCCATCTACACGTTGAGTACCAACCATCATCACACAAATTCAAAAAAAATCCTACGCGATCCAGCAGCAGAATCCCGTATACATAACCGGGAGATCGGATCAGACGCCCTGAAGGAGGATGGAAATTCGAAACGTCAAGCGAGAGTCGTGATAGGGGATTGCACGAGGAAGGGAAGAAAGAAAGGAAATCAGAAACCGAAACTTTTGTTCGAAATTATAATAAAAAGGAAACCCTAAATCGATGGAAGGGGAAAGCGACTTGGGTGTCAAAGAGAGAAAAATAAAGTCAAAGGCGAAAGGAGAAACTGAAAAGAGGGTTAAATCGATGGTCTAGAGAGAGGTGCAGAGAGAAGAGAGAGGGATCGAGAAGAATAAGGGTATGATATGAGGGAGAGGGAAGATGAAGAGAGAGAGAGAGCGGAAGAAGATATTAGGTACACGCCGCGATTCCATTTATTATTTAATTATTTTAATTAACTTTATTTCATAATTACTGGAAGATTCTGGCTAATTAATGTGAATTATTTAACGGAGAAAGCCGATAAGTCTCTGTCATCAGATCATTTGGAATAAGAGATAAATATAACCGATAAGGTATTGAACGTGGTTTTGTGCGTTTAAAAAGATCGAGAGTTCCAAGTTTTTCAATGGATTTTTATGGATTTATTTTTAGTAAATCCTTCGAGCCTTGCCCAGAATAGAGTTGTAACAAAATCGACTAATTAAATCTTTTGGGTTTTATAAAAAGAAAAAGTGTTTTGGGCTTAAATCTAATACTTTGTAGGATAGGACTAGACTACGTGGTATAGGTGGGCTGGGCTCGTCTTGGTGTAACAACTCAACGAAGAACTCATGGTTACATTTAAAACTATTTTATTATTTTTTCGTTTGGTAATTTTTACTTATCTTATTGGTAATATTTAGGAAAAAAATCAAACAAAAGAGCAATACAAAATTTTATCCAATCAGCTTGTGAAAACTGGAAAGCGACAAGAGGGAAAACAAACGCCATTTTTTCTGATCCGCTGTGGTTTTTAGGTGATGTCGACAATAGACACGAGTTATAAAACGACCTATCTTTTCCAAAATCTCTTTGTCATTCGTCGCCATCAGAGTCGGCGTCAGCACGGCAGATAGGGCAAGTACTACTGTACAGTAACCACGTATTCATGCAATCCATATGAAACGCATGCCCACAATGTGTAAGTACGGATAAGCCAGATTGGTCCTCCTCATCAAAGCAAATAACACATATATCCTCGTCCTTTTCTTCATTAGCTTTTCTAATACATTCCGCGTCTTTTAATGTGACTGTAAGGGAGAGGTACAACGGCCGCCCTAAAAATCTGACCGCGGCATCGTAAGCGATCTTGCTGGATAGACAATCGCATATGTTGCTATCTTGGAGGGTTGAATAAAGGAGAGGATACATGTCGTGGGAATCAAAGCTGACGATGTTGCTCAAAAGCAAGTGAGGGATTGGGAAAGGATGATTAATGCTTGATTCTGAAGTGACCACGTTTCCACGCTCTTTCATGGCAAGCACTTCTTTCTCATGCTTTATTCTTATCTCCACCGTGTTCGTTGCATACTCGTAGGAAACCTCATTTATCATGATGCTGACCATCACTTCCTCAGATTCCTTAGACATTGTGTTTGGAATTAGCAGGGAAGAAAGACGATATTCAATCGGACAAGACACACATACAAGAGATCAATTGTGTTGTTATTTTATACGCAAAACATACCTGTAATTTTTCCTGTTTCCCTTTTTTTTTTCCTTTTTTGTTCTTTCCATATTTTATCTTAACTATTTTCCTTTTTTCATTTTCCATTTATATTTAGCTTCATCTATTGAAAACATATATATGTGTTTTATTTTATTTGAAACATTCACAAAATTTGAAATAATTAATGTATGCTATGCACGGGAAACTAAACGGCTAAATCTGGTCTTGTTAGTGAAAGGAATACCTACATATATTCCCTTCAACGTAAGTTCCTATTCGCCTAAATATCTATCTATGCGACCATGCCATTGGACCATCGGAAAGACAGAACGAAGTTGTGATTATGGACTAAATGTGGGCACGGATGTCATCTATGAATAAGACCAGCTTCATGAACCCTCCTAATAGAATCACAGAGGCGAGAGACTAATGCCAAAAAGTTTTGGCAAAGTTTTATTTTGCTATTGGTAATTTTGACCATATCGAGATTGTTGAATCACTTAGGTAAGGCAATGTCATTGTTCTCGTGAACTTCTTTGGCTGAAGATAGAAAATTCTTGTGAAGTCACGTTTAATTGGTCTCTTGCACATCACAAACTGGTGCTATTTTTCAAGAACAGAATATGTAACAAAGTTTCCAAAAACAGAATATGTAACAAGGTTTCCAAGAACAGAATATGTAATAAAGTTTCATGATCAGGAATTACTCACACTGTGACGATTCAAATCGGTTTAAGAATTACTCACACTAATGGTTCAAGTTGATAGCAGCCTGACCGGGAAGTCTTTGAAGCTTAAACTTGAAGACACGATGATTTCCTATTGCTCTTCCCAGTAGTTCTCAACACAACACAGTCCTGCGTAAACATATACACAATACAGTCCTGCGTAAATATATTCTAGTGACGATTCAAATCGATTCAGGAATTACTTACACTAATGATTCAAGTTGATAGCAGCTTGACCAGGAAGTCTTTGAAGCTTAAACTTGAAGACAAGATTTCCTAAAGGTCCTTGTTCTCCCCGATAGCTCTCAACAGAATACAGTCCTGCGTAAACATATACTTTTCTCTGGCCCCGCTTCATGCCAAGTATCACTCTCACAGGATTCTTTACCGATGTACTGTTAGCTAAAGAGAGATTACCCTTCGTCATCTTCTGGTCTTGTACTGCTTTCTTATCCCTGCACTTCAAGTAGTCTCCTTCACCACAGTAAATCAGACCATCATAGCCGAGTGTATCACTGTAAGCAGCACCTTCAGATACTACAACGCTTGTAGCTACGTTCAAACCTCGTTCGGTCATGAAATCAATTCCACTGGACATGCCGAAGTGAAGACCGATTATGTTGAGCTCTGCTTTGTAATGAAACTCATCGCCAACTTCAACTCCAGGAACGACACCAACCCTCTTTTCCCCATTAACATGTTTCCCACTTCCCACGATTATGGCTCGTGCTTCAAGATGTATTTTTTTGGTGGAAGAGTCTGCTGCTGCCTTATCCTTTTCCAGATATTCAAAGACCATTCTGAAGAGGCGCAACGCCTTTAGAACCTTCTCACGAGGAGTAAGGACAGGAGGAATCCTGATCTGTCTCATTACTGGAAGACGATCTTCCCCTATTTCCCTGCGGTTAGGTCAAATGGTAATTGATCTAGAAATGTTCTAATTGAAACAAATCCGAAACTACAAAATCAAATAAACAAATTCAAACACTAAAACAGAGAGCAGAATAGTTTGATCGAGTAATTACCTTTCGCAACGTCTAGGATCTTCATTGCGAGTCTTCCTCATAGCCATAGTAAACCTGAAAAAATTACAGATATTCTTCATAAATTGTTCAGAGAAGCCTATCAAACCAATATAACCACACATATCTAAATTAGTTTACAATACATGTAGAGTGAGTGAGAGATGGAGAAGTAAACAGATGGAGATGGAATAGGAGGATGATGATGAAAATGGAGAACTAGAGCGATGCTGAATATGGAGGAAGAGAGTGATGATGAAGATGGAGGAACGGGAAGTTTAAGTATATTTGAAAAAAACAAAGCCCCAAATCTTAGAGAGATCACTCCGCGTGCGCGGGTTTATTTTGCATTACTTTATGATATTTTTTTCACATATTTCCTTACTTTTATATTCAGGGTTAATATTACTGATCCCTTCTTTTATTTCATCCATACTGATTTCTTATTATGATGTGTTTGTCTTTTATTTGTATGTTTTTTTCTTAGATCATCTATTTGTATCGTTATTGGTTTTACATAATTTTAATAGGTAGTTACATTTTATGAATTTTAGTTTTATTGTATGGTCCAATTTAATTTATTTAAAATGAATAAATTTTTCAATAACTTTTTTTTGTTTGAAAATTTAATATTAAATAAGGATTTTTACAATAGATTTATTTCCGTTTGTTTTTATGTTGTGATCATAAGAGAACATTCGAATTTTAAAAATTATTTAAAATATATTAGAGAAATTTTAAAACTGTGCCACTTTTTATATTACATTATATATTTGTATTTTTAGGAAACATGATTATTATTCACTTTAAAAACAGTTAATTAACATTCATCACAGTTTTTATAATTATATTTTCTTAGTCACAAAGGTATAAATACTTTAGATCAACATAACTATATTTTCCAAACATTAATGTTGTATATCTTTTGAAAATAAAACAACTATAACAGATTTTTGATTATCAAAATTCATGCGATTGTTTCTTCAAATAATGAATTTATGATTGGTCTGTCATGTTTGCTAATTTAATACATATATTAATATATTATATATATTGTAAGAATTATCATAGAATTAAGACATCTTAATCTGTATGTAATTATCTGTAATTTACTTCATGAAAGTACGTTGGATACATAACGTACACCACACAGTTAAATATCGGCAATTACATTTTTCAGCATATATTTGTAGAAAGCTGTGAAACTAATAAAGTTAATATTTGAATAAATAAAGAAATTTTGAAGAAAGTCAAAAAGCTATAAGGGAAAGGGGAGACTTAACATAGTTAAGCTGGATTTATGACCAAATGTTCGAATCAATGTGTTTGTACGGTTGTCTTCAGTAACATTTCCGGTGAAAATCAGAATTTTAGTTATGTCATCAATATGGTTCCAGACTGAATGACTCCTAGTCTAACACTCTCTCTTTGTGTATAAATAAATACCCTCTTTCAGGTAGGTCTAACTAAGAGCTTTGTTGCATCTTCGCCAACTCTATCTATTCTATTTTTAGTTCTTCAACATTCTCACTTGCGTTTACCTCCACACAAAACTTCCTCATAGATTTGTTCTCACTGGAATATGGCAACACCATTACTCTCTAATCAAGGAATAGAGTTTGATATGTAAGCTTGTTGATAATCTATATATCTCAAAGTAGTGTGTCATGAGTTATGGTCTAATGAGACGTTCATGGCTTCATATTTTTGAAAATATTTTATGGAAAGTGGTGTGTCACACATGAGCTATGACCTAATGAGACATTTTCATAAATTTCTTTTAATAATTTAATTTACTTATTTATAATGGTTGACAAAAAAAGTTATAATTTTGTTTTACATGATATACACATTTTTCATTAAGTCATGGTATCTTTATGATTTAGAAAACACTTATTTTCTTAGCAATAATTTATTATTTTATTACTAGAATAGCACTAATATTAAATTGATTGTTAACGATTTTTTATGCGTTTTTCCTAATCTTATTGGACATATTTTTAGAAAAAAAAAAACTCAAAACAAAAGAATAATAAGATACTTTACAAAATTTCACACACGAATCAGTTTGTGAAAACCGGAAAGCGACAAGAGGGAAAACCAGCCGCCGTTTTCCGCTGGTATTTACGTGATGTCGACAATACCATAAAACGCGAGTTAAAACGACCACTCTGAAACAATTTTGAATAAACAATATACAGAAACGCTTCAAACTTACGTGACCTGAGAAAAAAAAAAAAGAGGAGAAGAAGAAAAAAGGTCTTCGAAAGATGGATTCGAATGGCGTGGATGAGCAGGATATGAAGTTGGTGGAAGGAGCAGCTGGTTATGTACTCGAAGATGTTCCTCACCTTTGCGATTACATTCACCATCTCCCCGTATTATTACACTTCCACTTTTTTTTTTCAATTGCTTATTATTATCATTCTCGATCGCTGCTGTTCATACGATTTAAAATCAGTCCACCGTACACGTGTGCCAACTGCTCAATTCAAAAGCAAAGTTGATTTGTTTCGGGTTTGTAGACGAGATCCGGTCGCTATCATGGATAACATACGTATATTCTCTTTAGTGCACACGAATGTTAAATCGACTGATACGCGGTCGAATGTTTGCTCAGATCTACATTGCTAGATTTGATGCTTTTGAATTTCGCCTCTCCTCTGTATACATGATCTCATCTATATGTAGAATAATGCAAGGAATGGATTCTAAATTTGGATTTTGCGTGTTTAATTTGGAAAAGAAGAGATATCATTGTTCATAGCTCCTTATAGTTTCAGTTCTATTCATGATATTCACTTTTGCTCATGCTTTTTTTTTTCAGGCTTATCCAAACCCGTTGCAATCGAATCCTGCTTATTCAGTAGTTAGGTAAGTTGAGAGATTATTATTCTACTTGTAAACTTCATTTGAGTTGATGTCACTTAATTGACTGGGTTCATCTTCTGTGGCATTTTTTCAGACAGTATTTTGTTGATGAGGACGATTCAGTCCCGCAAAAGGTTTGTCTCTTGTTTTCTGACATGTGTTATCTTAGGGTATCATTGCTGAACTTTCTCTTCCGTGTCATTTATAGATTGTTGTTCACAAGGATACTCCTAGAGGGACACATTTTAGACGTGCAGGACCACGCCAAAAGGTATTATTACAGCTCTTCCATGAGTTTTACCCATTCTCTGCAGCTTCCGCATCTAATGGTTTGCTGATGTTTAGGTCTATTTCAAGCCAGCTGATGTACGGGCATGTATTGTCACATGTGGTGGTCTATGTCCGGGCCTTAATACAGTTATCAGGGAGATCGTGTGTGGTCTTCACCATATGTATGGTGTCACTCAAGTAATTGGTGTGATGGTGAGTTCAATATCACTACCAATTATTGATGTTTTTAGACTGTATTCTTTTGGGGGATGATCATTTTAATTGTCAATGTGAATACTTTGTTCTATAACTGCTATTGGATATTGTAATAGAGATGTAATAGAGCAATAGCAGATTTAATATACCTATTGGTAGTCTAGCCTCTAATAACTGGTGCTCTTGCAGTTTCTATTTAAGCTATTATTGATTGATTAGGATTCTTTTTTGTGGCGCATATGCTTCTGATGCTGCAGTGTGGGTTTCGCGGATTCTATTCCAGAAACACTGTGACATTGACACCCAAGGTTGTTAGTGACATCCACAAGCGCGGGGGAACCATGTTAGGAACATCTAGAGGCGGGCATGATACATCAAAGATCGTCGACAACATACAGGATCGTGAAATAAATCAGGTTTTTTAAAAAAGAATTTATAGTTTTGTCTCTTTAAGTTTGTTTGTGTTGAGTGGAGTGGAGTATAGTTCTACTAATAAGAGTAGTGGAGTGGAGTATAGTTCTACTAATAAGAGTCATTTTGCTATCTTGGGATAGGTTTATATCATTGGAGGTGATGGAAGTCAAAAGGGAGCATCTGCAATATATAAGGTTAGTTGGTGAACAACAAGCTCAAAAGACAGAAACAGATGTTTCTTTGGAGTTGGAATGTTGTGTATTATTGTTAGATGGTTCCTACCTTAAATCTTTTATGAATAAAACAGTCTATTTAAATCCATGGAAGATATCTAGATATAAAATGGGCTTTGTAGCTTCCCATTAGCAGTCTATAAAACATTATCGGACTGATAGAGCAGTGAAACGAATGTTTTTGACTGTTGATGCAGGAAATTAGACGCCGAGGACTTAAAGTTGCTGTCGCAGGAATACCAAAAACCATTGACAACGACATCCCAGTAAGTCCTAGATCTAGTAACTGTACTCTAAGCCTTAACCTCATCTCCCATTCTGGTTAGTTCGCATGTAGCTTTGTCTGATAGTCTTTAACTCAGGTCATTGACAAGTCCTTTGGATTTGATACCGCGGTTGAGGAGGCTCAACGTGCTATTAATGCAGCGCATGTTGAAGCCACCAGTGTGGAAAACGGCATTGGACTTGTCAAGCTAATGGGTCGCTACAGTGGTAAGTTCATCGAAGTATCTAGAAAGAGACAAACTATGCATACAAGACACAGACGTAGCTTCTTTTTGACGTTTCTCCATGCGCTTTTATCTAATTTATAGATTCCACTCTGCAGGGTTCATTGCAATGTACGCGACTCTAGCCAGTCGGGACGTTGACTGCTGTCTGATTCCCGAGTCACCCTTTTACCTTGAAGGCAAAGGAGGGCTTTACGAGTTCATTGCAAAACGGCTCAGAGAAAATGGCCACATGGTTATAGTAATTGCTGAAGGTGCAGGACAAGATCTCGTTGCCGAGAGCATTGAACAGCAAGATGCTTCAGGGAACAAGCTCCTTAAAGACGTTGGACTATGGATGAGTCTTAAAATCAAGGTAACTGATAAAAGATAAAAATTATATCGAATCTTCGGTTCCATATTTTTGATCAGAAGACGAAATTTCTGTGGGGTTATCTAACCTTATTTTCACTTCTGGCTTTTATAACAGGAACACTTTGCGAAGGAGAATAAAATGGACATTACTCTGAAATACATTGGTACGTTTGTCCTCCCAAACTTCAACTCAAGCTACATAGATTCCGAAATATGATTGTGATTGATTCCATGTTTCAGATCCGACATACATGATCAGAGCTATTCCAGCCAACGCATCTGACAACGTCTACTCTACTCTCCTCGCTCAAAGCGCAGTCCATGGTGCAATGGCAGGCTATACAGGTTTCATCTCTGGTCTTGTTAATGGGAGGCACACCTACATTCCCTTTAACGTAAGTTTCTCTTCGCCTATATATCTATCTATGGAATTAGAACATCAGCCGTCAAAGTTTCAACCCTTTTTCTTCTTGCAGCGAATAACGGAAAAACAGAACAAAGTTGTGATTACAGACAGAATGTGGGCGCGGATGCTTTCATCCACGAACCAGCCCAGCTTCATGAACCCTCCTAATGGAACCACCGAGGCGACAAACTAATGCCAAAAGCTGTTGGCAAAGTTTTATTTCTTCATTTGTAATTTTGACCGCATTGAGATTAAATCATGTAGGTAAGAGAGAGTATTATTTCTTCTCCTTTGCTGAAGATACACAATTTTTGTGAACTCATGTTTGGTCTCTTATAAATTGGAGAAGCCGAGAGTTTACGCTGGTCTTTTACTTCCCTTCTCATGAAACTAGACCAACCATTCGTGCTTTGCTTTTCCTTTTTTATATAACATACAAATATTGATACTAACGTTTTCAAAGTTTTGCCATTTTCTTGACTTCTCCATGGAATTGGGCATGATTGTTAGCACTTGTGCTGTACATTAAAGTTGCCAAGGCAGAAACCTTAATTTCAAAGCAATTTTTTCACAAATGGTTATGCAATTATGGATGATGTTTTACTCGTTATGAAGGATTCTTTTTTGTTCGACATGTCTTCCTTTAAAATGATCAGAATTTAAGAAGGATAAAACATCATAATGATAATTGTTAATTGGGATACACATCGAAACATGAATTAGGAAAAGAATAAAGAAGATTCGTACATCTACACAACGGTGTATTTTTTGTTCAGTTTTCCTTTGTGGATAACAATTTGGATCGAGACTGCCAAGAACTGAAGGGTTTGAGCAGATAATGCTTAGCTGTTTCGTTTCAACCTCTGTAAATTCCAGAAGGATCAGCGTTCTGCACAATCCATGGGTGCTCGAGAAGTTTGTGCAATGGGAGACGTTTTGCAGACTCCTTGACGAGCATCTACATGTTATAAAGTTGAGAAATATGTAAGATTTCAGATTCAGTCTTCAATGACTACTAACTTCAATCAAAATTGAAGGTATCTTAACAACCTGGCTAATGAGATCCTTTGCAGATGGAGATACAATTGGTTTTGAAGGGAACTTGAGGTCCACCTGCACAATCCTGTTATAGAACATTTGTATTAACAAAATCATCAAGAACAAGTAACAAACCCACAAGAAACAGACTGTAACCGTAGATTTGGAATGCAGATTTTTAATTTACCTTCTGTATGTGTCTGAGTGCTCCATGGCTTCAAAAGGAGGTACGCCATACAGGAACTCGTAACAGAGAATCCCTAGGCTCCAGATATCTACACTTGCATCATGTTCTACGCTTTCAACTGTAAGATAAAGAAGGTCCAAATGTCACGTTGAAAATGAAAACATACAGTATCTTAGTAGAATTAACTTTCAAGCGAAGTCTTAAATTTTACCCATCTCAGGAGGAAGGTAATCGAGCGTGCCACACATGGTCCTTCTGCGGTTAAATGTGTGTACTGACCAACCAAAGTCAGCAATCTTGAGCTCACCCTGATATTGGAAGTCCACGAATGATTATTATTAGCTGATTTAAAGCCAAATGGATAAATGTCAATGCAAAGAAAGGTAAAACGTATCTAACCTGAGCACCGATTAACAGATTCTCTGGTTTAATATCTCTGTGTATCACATGCTTGCCATGGCAATAGATGAGAGCCCTCGCCAACGATGCAACATACTATCACAGTAAACATATAAAGATCTAAGTTTAAACTAACAAAAATATCTATTTGACTTTCATTTAATAAAAAGTAGAAGAAATGGACTAACTGTGGCAGCGCGTCTCTCGCTGAAGTATTTGCATTTCTGAAGTTCCTTGTAAAGCTCGCCTCTAGCAGCATACTCAAGTATCAAATAAACTCTTTTCTGCAAGGAATGAAAGAAGCCAATAAAGTGTGTTAACTTATGCTCAATAAGGGGTGGTGGATATTGTAATTATCAGTCAAGAAAACGAAGAAACATTTGAAGTGGACCTGATCATAGAAATAGCCATAGAGCCGCAGTATATTGGGGTTGCGAAGATGAGACTGGATCTCAACTTCTCTTCTGAGCTGATGTTCAACTTGAGATTGTTGAAGCTGGGTCTTGAAAAGAACCTTTAGAGCGACAATGTGATTGCTCTGTTTGGTGAAAAAGACAAATGTATAAGTGATGATGTAAACGAATGTTAAAGTTTGGCAATGTACAAGTAAGTCGAATGAAGCAAAGGGAGGGAATACTGACCCGCTTTTCTCGAGCAAGATAGACGTGACCGAATTTTCCTCTTCCAAGAGGCTTTCCAATATCAAAATCACTCAGATTCCATCTCTTTTGTGCAGCTGCAGAAGCATCTGAAGCCTCCTGATAATAACAAAGTCCAACAAACATAACTTAAAGTGTGTGGCTTTATAATACGACACTGAATCGCTAGAAAAAAAATCATCCAAGAAATTGTAATTTTCAGAATTAAAGATTTTGTTTTCACAACGCAACAAACAATACCAGATATTAAGAATCTCAAAGATCAAGGATCGAGAGAGATTAAGCTAAAAGAAAAACTGGTTAATTAACCGAAAAGGTTGTTCCTTTACCTTCTCCTGCTGTTGTGTCTCCGAAGCGATCGCCATGGAAGAGAGAGAGAGATGGCGGAGAGATCCAAATTGAAAAAATAAAGAGGAGCGGGGGGGCCTAAAAGCTTATAAAGCAAAACAATGAGAAACCATTTTCATAAAATAAAGGGAAATATGTTTTTAACAACAACGGTCGAATTTTTAGGAGTTGCCCCCACTTGCCAGGGTGTGTGTGGACCCCATTCTGTTTTTTCTTTATAAAAAAAAAGGAAACTAGAGTTTGGTTAGAGATTCGGTACAAGTTCTACGGTTTCCGGTTTTTTCGGTTTATTTAATAACAACATTTTGCCTCAACCGAATTGTCTGATAGATAAACTGATAGTTGACTTGACAGAAGATTTGAAAGTAGAGTACTTAAATCGTAATTAAAAAAAAAATTAGAAGAATTTTGTAGTAAAAGCGTAAAGTAAAATCTCTCGTTGTGCAAATTGACCAATACTGGGGACATACATGTAAATACATAATCTGAAATCCTCCTTTTCACAGCCGGTCCGGTAAACGGAAGAGTTGCAAAAACAAAAAAGCCCAAAGCCATAACAGTCGAAGAACAGACAGACTTACGAAAGAAAGCAGGAAGAATCAAAACATGAAACTCAATTAAAAAGCCCTAATGGTCATGAATCCCAGAAGAAGATAGAAGGTTTCGCGCCAATTACTCGGAGGATTAACTGACAACCCCAACCAGTGACCTCCTTGCAGCTTTCGATTCTCAAGATGGTAATGATAATGTCGGCCAATACTCTTAATTCGCGATTAGGGTTTGGAAATTGATCTGTTTTTGCTCCCTTTCTTCAGTTTTCGATTGCAGCCATCAATGACACGGAGTCTAAAGAAAAGTGGGAGCCTTTAGCTCCTAGCAAAGAAGCTCAGGTTTTTCTCGCAACTTAGTTGGTATATAGACAAGAGAGTGATGGATAATCTGGAGGTAGATCAGCTCATTGTAGTAGAAATTAGATATTCAACTGTTTCTTTGTTTATTGTCCTCGTCAGGAGTTTCATCTGTCACAAACATATCACGATGGTCTTCTCAAGCTGCAAGCTAAAGACTACGAAAAGGCTCGGGAGCTGCTAGAGTCTATCCTTAAGGATCCTATAATAGCTAACTCCAAAGTAAATCACTAGTTCGATTCTTCTGATGATTTCTTTGAATGGTGTGAACTGCTTGTTATAGACACTAAGTCATTTCTTTGCAGGTGGAGACTATCGCAAACGACAATCATCTTCATCATCTCAGGTCAAGCTCCATTCTTTTTCAGTCATCTGCTTACATTTTGTTATATGTTTAGTTATTGCAGTTTTATATATGTTTTTATTAGTACTGTGGTTGCTTATAAATAATATTATCTGTCTACCTCTTTTGCAGATTTCTCGCTCTCAAGAATCTTGCCACTGTATTTCTTGAGCTGGGTTCAAGTCATTACGAGGATGCTCTAAACTGTTATCTTCAAGCTATAGACATAGATGCAAAAGATTCTGTGCTGTGGAACCATCTTGGAACCCTATCATGCTCGATGGGATTGCTGAGTATTTCACGATGGGCATTTGAACAGGGACTTCTTTGCAGCCCCAATAATTGTACGCACTGTTCCTTCCTCTCTCAAACATACGTGTATATTTATGCTCTGATTTGTAGAGAATCCTAGTTGGTCATGTTTAAGAAGAGAACATATCTGATACTCTTTTATGCTTCCCCGGTATGGTTCTGCATGGCTTATACCTTTTGCAATAGATGTTGAGTCTATGATTGCTCTCTGTTCCTGGATTCACATTGGTCATATGTGGTATGGATAGTTGCATTTAAGCTTCCCTCACCTTTCCCTGAAAACTCAATGTGCTAATGTGCAGGGAACTGCATGGAAAAACTTCTAGAAGTTCTCATCGCCATAGGTGATGAAGTTTCCTGTCTTTCAGTTGCAAATCTGATTTTGAGGCATTGGCCATCACATTCTCGTGCTTTGCATGTTAAACATTCCATAGAAGAAACAGATTCAGTTCCTTTTGCGCCTAAGGGTATAGATAAGCTTCAACCTCAGCACGTACGGCTCAAATTTCTTGGTAAAAGAAAGGTGTCTGACACGAATCAGGACAAGAATTCTGCTTCCAAGAAGTTGAAGAAAAGAGCGCAAGTTAAACTTCCTGAAGCGTCATGGGTGGCACTATTAGATACTCTACTTGGGATTGTGCATCCTCCGTGTGAAACCGTGGGCATATCAGCTGATATACCAATCACCATTGAATTAGCTCTTAGTACAGAATCTGTAATGCAGGGTCCGGAAAAGAACAATGATCGCGTGGAATCAGATTCAAGTATTGTGTCTGTCAAGGATTGCAACATCGAAAAAGAAAGTGTTAGTCAAGTTAAAGAAAAAGAGCCTGCGTTTTCTGAAGAACACCCTCAAGAGAGGCGGAGTACTCGGCTTGAACGGCTTCGGAACCAAAAACCTGAGAAGGCAGAGCAAGAGTTTGATAATACCAAGGACCCTAGCAGTGACATCCTTCAGTATCTTGAGACTTTTGTCCTTGAAAGTGGATTCAGCAGAGTCTCTGTTGGTTCTTTGTGCCCTACCAAACCTGATCCGATTTCTGAACACGTTGTCGTTTCTAACTTTGTGACGGAAACCTCAGAAAATTATGGTGCTTATCATATGGGTCACTTGCTTCTAGAGTATATTGCAACCAAATGTGAACATCTATTGACTCGTGATGCAGCCTTAAAAATTCTGGAGTTAGAAAAGCTCACTAGACACTGGGGCCGAGATCGGAAACCTGAATGCAGTCTTTTTCTCGCCGAGCTGTACTATGACCTCGAATCTGAACGATCAGATATTCCTGATTTCCCGTCATGCATGGAAGAAGTGACGTACCATCTCTCTAAGATAATTGAATCTGTTTCCCTTGATCAGGCTATCGAATCTACACCTAATTGTTGGGAGAAAAGTTTTCGTGACTCCTCATTTAAAAGTTTTCAAGGTGACCAGACTGCTAAGGAGGTGTTAGATTATAATAAAAGGACCTTTTGGGCTCGATATTTCTGGCTGAGTGCACGGTTATCAATTTTGGAGGGTAATAAAGCTAAAGCCCTTGAAGAATTTTTCAGGTGTTTGTCATTGTTGGACAACGAAGGTACTGAAGAATCTCCCGTCTTTATTCAGCTGCCTCATTGCAGAAGAATTCAGGAGCTGAACATCAATAGAATCATCCATGAAATAAATTTGCTTAAGATTGATGTCTTGTTGGAAAAGACCATACCTGAGATGATGGAGAAAGAATTATATTCGGAGTGTGTAAATTTACTTGCATCACTTCTATGTCCAGATAAAGACATCTGGCCAGCATCCTCTTTGAAAATGGAAGAAGGTATCTCCCGTACTGAGTTATCAGCATTGGACGTTTTAATTAAAGCATGCCAGAAGAGTAAGCCTATAGATGTGGAGGTTTATATGAACTGTCATAGAAGAAAGTTGCAAGTTCTCTTGGAATCTGGTACGGGGGAACCTGTTGTGGCCTCACATACAAATTCGAGTGCGAGTTGGAATCACTTGGTGGCGGAGGAAGTCAAGGCAATTCTTCTTTGTATATCTCAAGTGAAGAACTTCCTTGACCAGTCAGATAACTCTGTAAGTCTGAATTTGTTTTGACATAGATGGTATGGTTGTCAGAAAAATATGCGAAAAGCCAAATTATCTTTGTTTGCTTTGGATATTTAATTCTGATCATACCAACACAAGCGTATGCGAGAACTTATATACATGGTCACTAACCTTGTTTGAATCATTTAACTGCATTATCTTCTTGTTCTTTCTTGATATGCTAATTAGAAATTTGACAATCTTCAGGCTCTTGTACTAGAGACTACTTGAAGAGTATAAAATATAAATAAAATTTGCATGTGTACAAGATTTCAATATCAGAAAAATTTGTGGGTGTCCTGAATAAAATTACTTTGTGGCCATCTTTATTGATGTGTATGTATGATATGCAGACTGACTTAGTTGCCCCAAGAGATTGTGTAGCTGGTATACAATCTTTGCTTTTGACAGTCATGTCAAATATCGTGAGACATTCTCTTTCTAAGAGACATTCAGATTCTCAAAATGCTGACGGGATTGAAGAAGAGCAGAAACCTTGCTTTCTTGATGCAGCTATTGGGTTCTGTAAGCTTCAACACCTTGATTCTACCATGTATACTAAATATCAAGTAAGTTGGCTTACTGGGGTTCCCAATTTGACACAGCTAGGAGAGTCATTACTACCAGTCATGACACTAATAGCTATTTAGTCTGCTTCCTTGTGATGTTGGACTTTTTAAATTTGGTTTCTTTCAGGTTGAGTTGATCATAGGTCTCCATGAGTTGCTTGCTGAATATGGGCTCTGTTGCGCTGGTAAAAATTGTGCGGGGGAGGAAGGATCTTTTCTCAGATTTGCGATTAAGCATTTATTGGCTGTGGACATGAAAGTCAAATCCAGTATCAACTCCCCAGATGGCCTTGGACATGATATGGGGAAATTATGCAGAAATGAAATAAAATCATACGTTGCAGATGTGCATGTTGAGAACATCGAAAACACAAACACTAATTCTAAGAAGGATGATTCTGAAGAAAAGGTTGGTCATAGGGAAAAAGAAGAGATGGAACAAGAAAGTAAACAGATTCTGGAACACACAGAAGAAGTTGCTGAAGAAGAAAAAGATGAACTTGAGATGCTAATCAATAACGCTTTAGATCAATGTTTTTTCTGCCTGTATGGTCTGAATCTTCGAGTCGATGGTTCCTACCAAGATGAGCTTGCTGTGCACAAAAACACTAGCCGGGGAGATTATCAGACCAAGGAGCAATGTGTTGATGTTTTCCAGTACATACTACCCTATGCCAAGGCTTCCTCTGTGAGTGATATTTCCTCAACTTGGTAGACTCAGTTGCATGTGTGTGATAAGTGCGTCCCAAAATTTATTTTCCGCCTACCTGGTGCATATATCGATATGTTTACAGATTTCAATCTTAGTTGGGGCACTGGGAGTTACCAATTGTCAGC
The DNA here is from genome assembly GCA_000411075.1 of Sisymbrium irio. Classification (NCBI taxonomy): domain Eukaryota; kingdom Viridiplantae; phylum Streptophyta; class Magnoliopsida; order Brassicales; family Brassicaceae; genus Sisymbrium; species Sisymbrium irio. The sequence goes on from KE155936.1 coordinate 865,624, forward strand.
AGAAGTTGGTGGCTTTAAAGTCTACCTGTTCGAATAGATAAATATAGTGTTGCAGTCTTCCAAAATACCTATTCACTACTATAACTAGGCTCCCCTGTCAACTGGTGTTTACCAAACAATGCATATAGATTTAAGAATGCATGACCAACCGACATGGCACACAGAAATTGGAATGTGCTGCAAGCTGTGTTCAGTAGATGGGTCATCCTGATTTATTCTCTGGTAAATTATCGCATATCCTACATTGATCTTCCGGAACAGCTATTGTTTCTCATGTAGCTAAAATCGCCTTAAATACCTTGTGTTTTTAAAAGTAAGTTATAAGTATGCACGCTCAACCGTATGACAGAATGTGTTGCTATGAGTGGTCGGTCAGTACACATTACCATGTTATCAAGATTTTCTCTGGTGATCTTATACCTATCTTTCTTGTCTCAGAGAACCGGACTAGTTAAACTCCGAAGAGTCTTGAGAGCAATTAAAAAGCATTTTTCACAACCACCAGAGGACCTCCTAGTTAGCAATGTGATAGATAAATTCTTAGATGACCCTGATTTATCTGAAGACAAACTCTCATACGAGTCTGGTTCTGAAGGTTTCCTTGAAACCATAACTAAGTGTATGATTCCCAGCAAAACTCTCAGCGAGTACAAGGTGTCATTGCTCCACAGGTATAACCAATCATATTTTGTATTAATTTGTCTTGCCAAAGATACTTTCATAGTCTGATATCGCGTTTCCGCTGACTCTTGCATTATATTATATTGCTGAGCAGAGATAACCATGCAGGATGATCAGAATGGTATAGATTTATGTCTAGAAATTTTACATGTTTGAGTTTTAGTGTCAAGCATAAGTAGAATGTATAACTTTCCTAGAATCTTTTCTTGTTCTCGTTAAAAATGGTGGACCTCTAATGAGATGTTTCGGTCACCGCCAAGGAAGATATATTGCATCTTAGCAATAATGTTGGAATACATGAGGATTTTGTGTTAACTTGCTTGCAGTTCCGACCCCTATTTGGATGTCTTCCGCAACTTGTATTATTTCTTGGCTCAGTCTGAGGAAGTTAGTGCTAGTGATAAATGGCCAGGCTTTGTTCTGACAAAGGAAGGAGAAGAGTTTGTACAGCAGAATGCGAATCTGTTCAAATATGATCTGCTATACAATCCTCTGCGCTTTGAGAGTTGGGAAAAGCTTGGCAATATTTACGACGAGGCAAGTTCTTTCATTCGACTTTTACCTTTAAATATCAGTTATGATTTCGTCTTTCATAAGGTAGCTTTTAGGGATGAGTTATAACCCTAGAATTAAGAGACGTTTGGGTCTTTCGTTGACGAGTCTCTCTATATATTGATAATTGCTTACATTTTACCATTTGTTTCTTTCACCTAAATCAGGAAGTAGATTTGTTGCTAAATGATGGGAGTAAGCACATAAATGTTGTAGGATGGAGGAAGAATGCTGCACTTTCTCAAAGAGTTGAAACGAGCAGAAGAAGAAGCAGACGTTGCCTGCTGATGAGTTTGGCGTTGGCAAATTCACCAGAACAACAGGTTCCATTTGCCACCTTCATTCATGCTTAATTACATAATGGATAACATAAAATTAGATGTTGCTGTTACTTATTCTTCCCCTATCCATCATTTTCGTAAAACCAAGTTATAATCATGATTAGATACCCCCTTTGAGCTACAAATGAGCATAAATTGCAGGAAGTACTTGTACAGCTTAGATTGTGATGGAGGAATGGCTTTTTGAAGAGTTGTCAGTTTTATTCCTGTAGTATATCATTGCCTGTTGTTGTTATTGATGATGTTTATGTATTGATCCTCTATTGTAGTCTGAGATACATGAGCTGTTGGCGCTGGTATACTATGACAGCCTTCAGAGTGTTGTGCCGTCTTATGACCAGCGGTCTGTGCTACCCTCCAAGGATGCAACGTGGACAAGATTTTGTGAGAACTCAATGAAGCATTTCAAGAAAGCCTTTGCACATAGGTATTAGCTTGATTGTATTCAAAGTGTGTTCATTTTGGTCGATTACTCCGGAGGCTGAGTATTTCTTTTTCTTAACCCATCCTGTGCAGACAAGATTGGTCACATGCATTCTACATGGGGAAACTCAGTGAGAAGCTTGGGCGCCCGTATGAAACTTCGTTATCCTACTATGCGCAAGCAATGACATTGAATCCGTCTGCCGTAGATCCTGTGTATAGAATGCATGCTTCTCGTTTAAAGCTTCTAAATTCTTGTGGGAAACAGAACTTAGAGGCCTTAAAGGTTTGTGGTTGACAACGCTCTACTGTTTTTCTTTTTTTCTCGTTTGCAGCATTACAAGCGTCTTTTGTTCAACTTGTAACAACAGCATCATGGTTTTAAAAGAAAATCATGTTTTAAGTCCAATCTCAGCTTAAGAAGTCGAATATTGGTTTACTTCTCTGCTTTTGAGGTCATGAATGGACTTTTTAATATCCTGTTGACCTTTCAGGTCCTCGCCTCCTACTGCTTTGATGAATCTATAAAGGATACTGCTATGACAATTATTGGTACAACGACTTTTGGATCCTCTCGTCCACTGGAAGAAGCTCAAGATGGAAATTTGGAAGTAAGTTATGCTAAAACTGGAGAGGGATCAATCCAGATGGAAGGGGTGTGGCATATGCTCTACAACGACAGCCTTTCTGCACTGGAAATCTGTGTAGAAGGAGATCTTAAACATTTCCATAAGGCAAGATACATGCTTGCCCAAGGGCTGTATAGAAGGGGTGGGAGCAGTGATCTGCAAAGCGCAAAAGAAGAACTTTCTTTTTGTTTCAAATCATCGCGGTCAAGTTTTACAATCAATATGTGGGAGATTGATGGCATGGTTAAAAAGGGAAGGTGCAGACACATTCTTACTTGCCCTGAATTTTTTATTTAATCTTTGTACTAAGGGGCTTTAACACTGACGACATCATCTCTGATGATTAGAATAACCTTCTGAGAAACATGATAAAAATGAATGACTATCGGGTACCAATCACGTAAAATTAGCTCCACAGAGATGATTTTGGGAATATTTCATGTATATGTTTCTTCTTCTTCTATTTAGGCGGAAAACTCCAGGTTTGGCTGGGAACAAGAAGGCTCTTGAAGTTAACCTGCCAGAAAGTTCGCGGAAATTCATAACTTGCATCCGCAAATACTTGCTGTTCTATTTGAGACTGTTGGAGGAAACTGGAGACATCAACACACTAGAACGAGCCTTTAATTCTCTTCGATCAGATAAGAGGGTAAGGAATTGGCATTTCTATGCATCTCTCAAACTACTATAGCAATAGAGAAAATTAATTGCTCTTTGCGTGCTATGTCCTAATCAAGTTTTCATAAGCTGAGCATGGGCTAAATGCTAATGTCGCAATCTACAATTTCTGAACGCAGTTTTCTCTATGCATTGAAGACCTAGTACCAGTTGCAATAGGAAGATACATAAATGCACTGGTTGCCTCGATGAGTCAGGTTGAGTCTGCAGGAGCGAAAATCACTCCTGATAGTCAGCTAGAGAAAATATTTTCACTTTTCATAGAACAGGGAAGCATATGGCCAGACATACGCAATTTCCCTGAAACAAAAGATCCGGAAACCTCAGAGAGCAGCTTATACAGGTAATCAGTTTTGCATAAGGGATGAATGTATTTCAGCCGTGCCATTGGATTTTCACTATCCCATATTGATTTTCCTTTTGCAGATTTCTACACCAATACATTGTATCTCTTGAACTAGACAACAAGGTTGAGACCCTGGAAACCATAAACGAAAAGATACGAAAGCGTTTCAAGAATCCAAAGTTGTCTAATAGTTTTTCAGCTAAAGTTGGCAGACATGCTTCTCTTGCTTGGTGTCGAGCTCTGATAATAAGCTTAGCATCAATTACCCCCCTTCAGCAAGTATCCTCAGCGGAAAGTCAAGCAATAAATCCATCATCTGATTTTCTGGACAACAGACGGGTGCTTTGTGTTGATCTCCAGTCAGAATTCTGGAGTTCTTCGTTCGAGGATCCCTCAGAATCCCAAATGCTTGAGATAAAATGGGGACCTGTTCTGTCGAAGATCAAGAACGTACTGATTTCCAATAAAGTCTCGGAGGAGAATCTGGAGACAGCTAATTCTTTACTTAAAAGTTGTTACAATTACTTCCGAGAAACTGCGTCAGTGACACTTCCTTCTGAAATCAACCTCTATTTCGCACTGCCTCGGCTAGCAACAGCGGGAAAACTTCTTCCAGGCATCGAAGGAGTTGAAGTAATTGATGTAAGCATCCCAAGGAAGCTTCTTTTGTGGGCTTACACGCTGTGTCATGGACATTGCGGAAGCATTTCTCAGGTCGTGAAGTATATGGAAGAAAATACCAAGGTACGGAAAACCAGTCTGCTCATTACTTATATAGAGTTGTTGCTAGATGTTGAAGTTTGCTAAAAAAAGTCACTCATTTACAGACTGTTTATATTTGCAGCCAAAAACGAAGAGAGGAGCGTCAACTTCATCAGTGGTTCCTCCCATTCAATCAGGTTAATTAACTTATCTGGAAATTTTACCTCCTTGTATATGCTTGTGGTCGTTCTGCATAGCTTTGCTATAGGTCTGTTAAGAAATTACTTACGGGAAAATCCTATGAAAAGGTTTCCAATTTCATATATACTTGTGTTTCACTGCCTATTTCGAATTGGACATCCAATTTGATTCATGAAAACCTTGTGAAAATCCATTGGGTTATCACTATATATGCTCTCAAGAGATGTGGCCAGGATCGATAGCATCTGCATGCTGAACTAATTTCATTGGAATCACCCATGAGGCTTCGTTTAGTAATAGCTAAAGTGGATTTTTTTTTTTGTATCCTCTGGTTTCATCTCGTTGATTGTCAAAGAGACAGTGCTTTCGTTTTTATCTCTTACTTTTCAAACCAATTTCCTTGAAACTGAAGATCATATTGGCTAATGGATAGGTGGAAACAGCGAACCCGAAACAGCTCCTAAACTTGTGCAGGTGTTGATATCCGATTCACTGGGTGGGGATAGTTGTGGCTCCACATCTGCACCAATGTAACAATGCTTTGAAGAGAAGTGACCGAGTTCTCTCGTCATCGTGTTGTCTAACTTGTTATAAGCTAGGAAAAAAGAGATCTGACCAAAGTGTCATATATGTGTTTATCCATTGGGTGTATTCGTTTATATTAGAATGATGTAAATAGTAACTGAACTGAAATTTTTTAATTACTGTATCCACCACAATCCGTTCCTTTTATTTTCGTTTCATACATTAAATATATGAGATGACAAGAAAAATAACACAAGGGACAACAACAATTTACAAAACCTGCACATGTCTGTATATAGTAATTATACATGTGTATGCATAAATATTACATATAATTGGGTTTTGTATAACAAAGGTATCTTTGTTGAGATTGTAGTGATCAATGTTTAGGGATCCAGCAACCATGTAAACCATAGGGAAGACCATAAGGAAACTTGGCTCTTGCTATTTCTTCGAAGGAGCTTCCATCAAGCAATATCGCAAAGCTTCCTCCATTTTCTTCACTTACTATTGATATCACCACTCCTTTCACAACACAAAACCCAAATTTTGTATATAAAAAAAAAAAATCATATGTGAAGAAAGACAATGATATCTATGCGTTTTGAACTAAACCATCATTTTGACCCAAAAGAAAAAAAAAGAACTAACCATCATCTTCATGGGCTGCGCCTGGACGAGGTACAAAGAATGGCTCGGATGGTATAATGCCGTGTTCATGCCAGATCTTCACCTTCTTCTCCACAATATCAACCTGTCTCATACAACAATAAAAAGTTAACTATTTGGTATGTATGTGTAGACATTGAATGGTAACTATATGTATTTAAGAGATGCATAAAGATGTTTTTAGTTACTACTCACAAATCTTGATCAACAACGCATATATATATATACATAGCAAAAAGAAAATCATCGAACGTCATCACACAAATTCCGCTACCACCATATAAAGTAAAAGAATGTCGAGAACAAATTGTTTTGGTTTCTATATGAAAGTAGTTACCTTGGAGAGAGCATTGGGGAAGTTACAAGGTCGTTTAGCACCACAGGCATAAACGTAACGGTATTTTTGACCCAAATACGAAGGGTTGATGCTGCACATATCCATCGCCCTCCCATGCTTTTCCGCCTCCACTGCCGTCTCCAGTTTCCCGTACTTGCTCCCATCCAACGGTATCCTGAATCTCCCAATCCTAGCACATATATATGTTGATTATGCATACGAAACATTAATATATCCAGCTTAACTAAAAGTTGTAGGTGTGGTAATTATATATACCTAGCATCGGGTAAAACGTCGTGGCCATGGGAGGAACGTAACGTGTGGAGACGGAGCATATCTAGTATCCCCGTATCCGCGTTGTGTTCGCAACAATCTGCAATGATGACAGTCGCTTTGCCGTCTCCATTTTCATCTTCTTCGTATGCGTTTATGAAGTGAAACGTAACGTATGCCGGGACCTCCACGCTTGCCACCTAGGTCACAAATGAATATCATCATCGCAATAAACATTCAAAATCAAACAATATTCGATCAAATATGTTTTCAGTCAAACAAAAAAAAAACATATATACAAGTAATGCTAATGAGTTTTCTAAAATATATATATATATATATATATGTAATATATGGGGGTTTCTTTCCAATAATCGCCCCTGATCTCACTCTAAAGACCCAGCTGACTAAAGTTTGAAGAGATCCTTAGCAAAATCTTAGAAAAAAAGCATGGACCTTTTCAGCTAATATATATATATCACTTGTTAAAAAGAGAGATCTTTTGCTCACGTAAAACCTAAAAAAAAATTAGTCTAGGCAGTGTTACAAAAAAAAAAAAATTTAGTCTAGGCAAAAAATAAATGATAGTTGAAATTTGGCTTCGAAATATATAGAACAACGTTGCAGCAATTGATCATACATCAGATTTTTCCTATAATCTCGACTCTGATTATTTATGCACATATTTCCAAGACGTCAAGTAACCATACATGGAAACATGAAAACTACCTTTTTTGTGTAACCTAAATTAAATGTTCTATAACCAACAAGATCCGAAATAGAACTAAAGTAAGAAAACAATACATTAACTTAGTAAAACGTTCACTTACGATTTCTCCGCTTAGTTTGGACATGACATGAACAAAAGCTCCGTCGTTGGGACACCACTCAAACTTGTAAAGTGGTGTTGGCTCAGCTCTAAGCAGATTCCTCACCGAATACCTCAGGGGCATTTCCGGTATGAGTACATAATTCTCCGTCACCGCAAAGGAGTGAACCCACCCGGGTCCCCACGAACCGGACCGACACTTAACCCGCCCCACAACTTCCCTTTTATTCGACCCGGCCTCCATTCTCACGACACGGTAACCCGGTTTAACAAGATCCGGTATCAACGTCCACATCTCCGTCTCCGTCACGATCGGATGCGCTGATTGGATCATGTGATCGCACAACTCGTCGTCGTAGTTGAACTTCCCGATGGTCTCTAACGTATCATGGTCGACAAGAATCGATCCTTTTTGAGTCTCCGTGAGACACATGACACGTCCGTCACCGAGACGGATCACTCCGGTGTTGGCGTTGTCAGTCAGAGACTCGCCGGAGAAAAGTTTGACGATTTCTCCGATCCCGGAGAAAGGGTTTTTGAAGTTACTTCTTGGTGGTTTTGGTGTCTCGGAGAACTCGCGGTAACAGAGCTTCTTGTGTTTCTTGGCGGCCTTGTAGGCGTCGGATTCCAGGAGACGGTGGCCGGAGAATATACGACCATCGTCGAATTTGAGCTTGACCAGTGTAGAGTAGCCGTCGAAGAGATGACGGAAATCATGGTCTCCGATGTTCCATAGGCCCGGTCCGTTTCTTAGATACGTACCATTCTGCATGTCACCTTAATAATCATTATTTCTCTCATTTTTACTGTATTTTTCCGGAGGGGAAATGTTTATTTGTTGTTATATATGGAGTTTTTCTAAATAAAATTTTTATTAATTTATGAAAACTACAAAAGTTGAAAATTATGTGGATGCATAATCCATTTTGTCAAATGAAATATAATATAAAAAAAAATTCGGGGATTAAATTATGTGTAAACATAAGTATCTGGACATAATAAAATTTTGTTTCGTAAATAAATTATATTATCATTTTTGTTAACTGAATGTATTTGTTGGTGTCTATTAATTTTGGAACATGATCGCTGTTTTTAGATTGCAATAGTCAAAGAGTATCACTCGACGTGTACCACAACCATGGCTTAGCACCGTACTATTTCTATCCAAACATATTAATTAATCTAATCTTTTAGACCTTTTTTATAAATGAAAATCATGTATTCGAGAATATATAGAGTATAAATAAATATAAATGCATTGATATTGAAGTACAAATGGTTTTTTCTTGCAATATGCATGTGCAGTGTGAGTGTGTATTGTGTGCACGATACATATTTGTATGAAATCCCACGAACATAGCTAAAATATATTTGGAGGACATAACAATAAAGATAAAGACAAACCAGCCAAGTGGGGATCTTTCCTTGGACAGGAAGCTCACCCTCCCACTTCTCTTGCTGTATACTTGTCCACGCAACATGACACCGTCTCTCATCTTCCAACGTATCTTTCTCCGGCACCGACAACGCTGAACTGATTTCAGCTGTAGATATACCAGATATTCTCCGGCGGGAGAAAAATCGGTGAGAGATTTGGGGTTTTATTTTTCTTTGTTGGTTGTCGATGGATTTGTCGGAACAAAGAGTAGTGATTCTAGTTGAGGACAAAACATGATGATGGCTCATCATTGCTTTGGTTGTGATCAACGAAGCCATCCTGGCAGAGTGGTTTTATATATAAATAAATATTTATAGTGGCTTTAAGTGTATTGAAAAGAGGGCACAGGACAAATTCAAGAAAGGAAATGAAGTGTTAGTGAATGTTTGGTGCAATAGATATGATCTATTTATAGGGCCTCGTTTAAGGGATCTTATTACAATGATGCATGTTTATTCAAGTTGATATAATTATTAATTTATTGAATAGGCGTAATTGGGAAAGGAGGGCTTTTTTGGTTAAACACTGAATTATATTAAACCTTAATCGAATGGGAATCGTATACCATACAAAACATAAGGCTTTCTTAGCTAAAGTGTCCGCCATAACAAAGCCTTGTAAGAAGTAAATTGAAAAAAGACTAAATCGAAAGATAAATGTTTTTATATATATACAATTCGATAGAATGCAAAAACGCTCAGCAAAAGCTTGCGTCTAAAGAGATAAGCTAGCCGTAGACACTCAAAAGAAAAAAGAACAAATTTTCAGACTTGGAGAAGATCTTCTTGAAACCCAGAACCCTCGTGTGGCCAATTGTTGCTCGCGCAGTTAACGTTTCTGCCAAGAAATAAAGACACTCGATCATATCTGGATGACTGGATCTGATAATACTTAAAATAGGCAAACTGTAGTAACTATGATCACCCCAACAGCTGGGTGGATAATCATGGCCGTGGGTAACGGAGAGTCCGGAGGATATGGATGGTATGACGGTAAGGTTACGCTGAAGCAGCTTCTCACGGGAGAGACATAGCATGTGAAAGAACAGTTTTAAGGATAAGTTTTGACATAATACTTTCTCTCAATTGTTTTGTTCATTTTGCGAATTACTGGTAGATATTGGAGCCTGGAGGGAATGGTGTACAATATAAATTTTAGAAGAATTTGATGATTTTTAGATGAATTAGGGGTATGATTTGATATTTAATTTTTCAGTATTTTTAATGGAAATCATGAAATTCAGATCTTTTTTTAAGATATCTATCAACACACCTTGAAACAATTAAAATTTATTAAGATGCATCGTTTGAAATCATTCCAATAATGCTTTTTTAATATCCATTTTAAAATCATTACTTTAATAATATTGGACTTTAAAATATTTCTAAAACTTATGTTAAAACAAATGCTTTCTCATATTATACATCATTCCAAATTCTGGATAGAATATCTCTACTATAACTAATTTTCCAACTAAATAAAAGAATTCAAGTAATAAATAAATCTTCAGAAGCCTCAATATATAAGTTTAAAACAATAAAAAGAGAAAATACCGATTTCTTTTTCTTTTTAAATACCGATTAATCAGTCTAGACGTGAAGACTCAACGTTCGACTACGTACTACGTACTACGACAACGAGATACGTTCGCTTAAAATAGGTTTTGATATATATATGGTGTGTTTTATATTTTACTATATATTCTTTCGGTCAGATCACAGATGCGTGAATTTGATTTTAAGGTAAATCAACTTTTGTTATATTGTACGTTTATATTGTTTATATGGACCATGCAAAGTGGGTATATTCAAACGTTTTGGGAAATTCGTATGAATATGATTAATTTCTGAGATTAACACATAAAATAATCAGTAAACTAAAGAACTATGTTACACCATGAATATATAAGTCATGAATACTATGAAAATTATAATTCAGATCCATTAGCACCAGTAGATCTAGTATCATACGTCATGACTATTTTATTCAATCATTTAAGTTTCTTAAGTTTGGTGATACGGATCAAAATATTTTGTATAGTGTAACTTTGTAAGTTTCTAAATTGACATGTATCAAAATAATTTGTGGTAGTGTCATCGCCACCGTATCATAAACTCATAATCCAAAATTAATTCGATAACGTTTGAAAACAATAGAAAACAAAAGTCAGTACTATAGGTTAGTACTATGTGTAATTATAAAATATGTGAAGCTATTAGACAGCTCTTCCAATAATTCTTTGGAGTACGTAGCGCATTTATATAGTGATCGACGGATAAAGTGTTGATTAGGGTAAACGAATGTACATGTTTCATGTATATTAACCTCGTTAGGTTAATGAGCGCAATACGTTTTGGAGACTGATATGATTTGTCAATTATATATTTTTATATAAACTGACACGAAATGTTTCCATTGAAAGCGGATAAATAGTTTAATAAGAGAAAGACCTTAGCGTATGCCAGTTTTTGTCAAGAGTTTATGGTTCAAGTAGGGATTTCTACTGATCAGAGACACATACAAACAATCAGAATATCGGAAGAAACAAGTAATTATAGAGACCGAATTGACTTTGTTTAGGTTTTAGAAGTTTAGACAAGCTTGTTTGATTAAAAACATTAGACTAGCGGTAGTACTGCCTTTTTATTTGTCAAATAGTATGTTACAGTTACTCTTTTACCTTTTTTTCATTTTAGATGCTGTAGTCTTTATTTTTCATTTTAGATTCTGTATTATTTATTTTTCATACATTTTATTATTTCACAAATTATTCTTTCAATTAATTTATTTGAAGTCAACGCAATGATTATTTTGAAAAACTTTAACAATTATTATTTTATAAAGTAATAACTGGTTATGAAGTTTTGGATAATTTTTTATGATTTTATTGATAAAAAGAAGTTTGTATTAAAAATTACTTTATTTTTTTTTCAACATTTGTTATATAAAAATGATATAAATATTTATTTCTTTTGGTTGTTAGCCATATAATTCTGCCTCTTTATATAACTGGTTTTGAGTACATGGCCCTTTATTATTCCTAGTTCATATACCCAATTGGGAAAATGGAAGTGTCCCATTTCATATCATATATATTACCATATTCGAAATATTAAATTATATAGTACAAAACTCCATGACAACTACTTAGAGATTTTGTTTAAATAAAAAAGGATACTAAAAGATTCCTTATAAAATAAAACTGCAATTTGGGTCCATATGTTTCCCACATTTGTTTGTCTCGTCTGTTATGTGTCTCTAGTCTTAAGAATAATCACTTTTTATAATCATTATCGATTATCTCACCCTCTTCGTTAAAATGCTAGGTGAATACCATATTATTCTAATTATATTGATATTCTAGGTTAAAAAATGTTCATATGTAATGTCAACTCAGCACCTTAAGCGGTGTTACTGTTTCACTGGCTTTCATGAAAAATTAAAAAATATATACCTTGCAGATTGGACTGAAGATGGTTTAAAGTCTAAATAAATAGACTAATATATGCGGTCAAAAATAAAAGGAGTAATATATTCATTCATATATAATCTATACAAATATTTAGTTTGCAGTTGGCAAATGAAATCATAAGATACGATACACGTCCAATACAACACTGAACAACAAACTTAAAATTAATCTTTCACTAAAAGCATCTCTAATCCACCCTCAAATCCTCTTTTTCAACTTTAACCCACCCATCAAATCAAGGGGTCACTGCTCAAAACCTCATTTACTTTATAATATAGTCCTTTAACTTTTATAAATATTAACATAATTTTATTAACTTTTTATAATTTCATTTTAGTCATTTTATTTACACATCTAATAAAAATTTCAAATATTATATTTATATATTTAACTATATACATATAAAAATACATTAAATTTCATTTATCACTTTCAAAATGTTTTGAAT
>KE155936.1:885087-902158 GCA_000411075.1 Sisymbrium irio
TTATCAAATTTTATTTTTGTCAATTAACTTATTTTTTAGATTTTTTATATTTTAAATGATTTTAAATTAATTTTCAATAAATTTTTGTTTTTTTATTCTTTTTATTACCCACCCTCAACCGCCCGCAACCGCAAACGCTGGCAGAAAACAATTTTTGATTTTTTGCGGTATAAAGCGGTATAAAACGGTACGCAGCGATTTTTATGATTGTTATTAACCGCCACCAACCGCTATCATCCGCTGTGTTTGCGGGTGATAGCGGGTGAACCAATCAAGCTGTAAATTCATAGAATATTTAATAAATTAATTATTTGTAAAGGTGGAGGACTAGAACTCCCTTCAAATAATATTTTGACATAACAATTACTTTTGTTGAACACAGTTAACAACTCATTTACACATAATATTACTACTGTTCAACATATAAGTTATATAACGAAGATGCCTTTAGTTTTAACTTTTAACCAATATCTCGGTCTGTGAAACTAAAACAGTTAAAGCTAAAAAACACAGCACTAACTATTATAATCATAAATGAAACACATGTTACTTCTACACTCTCTAAATTTGGTGTTAGGTGACTGTCGTAGGAAGTTGCATCTTTGCTGGAAGTTTTTTTCATTTATCGTTCGAGTGCTCCAATAAATGGTTCAACTCGTGTACGCTTTATGCCTAAGTTGTTCCAGATATTATCTGAAGTAATTATTTTTCCGCGTTCTTTCATTGGTCAGCTCTCTTTTTCGAATAATTAAAAACAAAACCGTCACAAAATTCTTAAAATATGGTCTTGATCTGCAAGGAATTGGTGTCACATATCAGTTGAAAGAAATTGTGACGATTTACATTTGCTTAATCCTATTTGAATTTTAAAATTATCAAAGTTATATAGATTTAAAAAAAAAAAATTTAATAATTCTAGTTCCTTTAAATCTCTTTTAATTTGATTCAAATATTTAATACGTAGTTAATACTCTTTTTAATACGATATATCTCATTTAACTGATACGTTACACGATAATGTAAATTATAAGACAGATGCATTACATTATATAATAAGATTAACAAAATTATATAATCAAATGAACGAAGAATATTAAGTGATAAACGAATTTGCATATAAGAATAAAATGAAAGCTCTTAACATGAAGGCCAAAAAAAAATGAAAGCAAACGGAAAGCAACCAAATAAAACAAAATCTGAAAACCCATAATAAAGCAACAGAAAATAGATAAAAAAGAAGCTCACGGCCCATATCCATTTCTAATTCCTTTACCAACTGAATCAGATAGAAATCTAAAAGTTGGGGTCCTGACGCAGCTGCCTTTTTGGTAATACTGTAAGCTTGGCCCATATTCGTTTCTAAGCAAGCTCATCTTGTTATTACTTCATAGATATATCATATATGTATCATATTCCGTCGCAAACTAATTCTGTCACAAAATCATCTTAAAATTAAGATGGAATATTTTCATAACCATTTGTGAAATTTTTTTTTTGTCTAATATTTTTATAACGTTTTGCCGATGATCCAAAACTATTATGTTAATTTGAAAGAAAGGGTTCTTATTATTTTGAATATCCCAATTTATTTTGTTAAATCATTAGTTCTTTTTTTCTCAAACATTGAATTACTTCAACTGAAATTAAGCGAAAAGTGCGGAAGGAGAACTAGAGCCTTGTATTGACCTCAACTCCTTGCAAAAATATAACGCATACATACATGCTTCTACTAAATTCAGATCACACATATTTTTTAAAAATATCAAGAAAAACCTTCCATCTTTTTTACCTGATTACCTTATACCAAATAGAAGAAAAAAAGCAACACCGACACAACAGTTGAAATATGTAAATTTTGTTGTTAAGATCTCGCTGTCAATGAATAGAAACATAAAGTAAATATAGGATTTTACTAAAAAAGGGTTGGCGGACATCAAAAGCGGAATGCAATAATTCATGCCAGGAGATCTTGTGCCACGATCATAGCCAAATTAGAGAACCCACTTGTGAGTTTATGGATTCTAAACTAAAATATAATGTGTATTCACGCACTTTATTCACAACTTGTGAATTGCGATGTAGACTTGTAAGTTGTAAGTGACCTTCTTTTAAACTTTCACATATACTCGCTCATTTGCCATGCCAATACTCAATAGCCATGACCTGCATGCATTTATGTTTTTTGTACGGTGCATTTAAGTCTTTTTCTGTTGACCTTAAGATTATGTGACTAGTAGAGAATGGTCCATTACAAATTAAATTTTTATAGTCTCGTATTAATTCGACTAAGTTAGATATGTAAAACCTGCTGTAGTTTTTCTTATTTTTGTTGGTAACGAGATTCATCAAACAACAAACCACTCATATGTCTCTCGCAGTATTTCATTTTCACAAAAGTACAAGGAAATCATATAACCAAAACTCAGACTATTGAGCTGTTTTGATTTATCGTTCTGACTTTCGGTCATGTTGAGACGGCCATACTCATATATAAGGTATATAATATTATCTCTGAATTGAACATGCTGATGTGAAAAGAATGAGAGAATAAAAATGACAGTTTATTTTGATCTGAGTTCATCGTGATTTTTTATTGATGGATTGGTTCACTTTAACCTTGTTAACAATCATATTTAATTAATTTAATTTATCTAAATGGGTGACTTTATAGAATTATATATAATGTACCACAATAGAGATACAATGCAACATATATGAATTTCGATGAAGAGAAAGTTTAGCGATCCAACCACTTAATTGGAAGACGATTACAGTGGGGTTCCCATTTCAATTACACCAATGCGCAAAAAGTCAAGGGTCCAACTAGTATTAGGAAAATTTACTTTGCATTATCAATCAGCAGTCTCTTTTAAATAAAAAAATGTAGTTGGATTCAACAAAGATATAAAGATCCAGTAAAATATTAATCGCACACTTAAAATGCTTAATATTATCTACTAAGACGGTGGGTATTAATTTAAGCTCCTATCTTCTTCAGTACTATCATCGGCCAATGATGCGACCTTGCTTTATTAAAAGGGCAGAAAATGAAACAAAATAAATTGAGATGTAATTGGGAACACGACAATAAGAGTGATAATTGGACCAATCAAAATTTGAATTTATTTCTGTCCTTATCTTCTTTTTGTTTTCCATAATGAATAATCTTAACTATTTTGTCATGGGGACAATCTGCAGATTTTATTTGCCTTCCATAAATCAAACATACACGTGGGCGTTTCCATTCACTAATTTATGGAACCATCAAAAACTCTAGACGTATGTTTCCTTTATAAACCATTCGAAACCAAATTATTAAAGAAACCCTGTCAATATCAATTATATTAGCGATCATACGCATTTAACAAATTAATGTTCTTTTTTTTTTAACGCTGATTTATTATGATATAATAATTATTAGAAAGATTACATAGACGATTCGATAACCGATAATATACTACATGTCTTATGAAAATCTACGTCTAACTGCATCATATGAGCCGTCCAATGAAAATCCACGCCTAGCCAGATTTACTTGCACCATGATGAAGATCTCTTGTATATCTTCCTTCCATAATAAATCTCGCTTTCTCCGGGACTTGAAACCTGAATTTCTTTTAATCTGCAAGAAATTGCAGAGATTCGAACCCCAGACCTAAGTGTAGAAGCCATTAAACCTTAACCACTATAAGTTGCTTCCACAACAAATCAATGTTCTTGTGACCATTCATTTGCTTTTTCTAACTGTTTTGGTATTTCTACTATTTTAAGTTTTTTAAAACATAATTGTCATGGTTCTTTAACTTTTACCAAAAACGAAAAAAAAAATTATTTTCATGAACGTCTTCAATTTTGGGTAAACATACTCGCGAAGCATCTATGTGCTTTGGTGTGCTATAAAACTCACTAAAGTTATTGGTCATAGTCAATGTTAATCTATTCTACTTATTTAACTAAATTGTTCCCCTTTTGAAATCTAAATAGTACTTTTACTGAAATTATAATATTATTCTTTTAGTGGAAACGCTTTGCAGTTCGTTATTATGCATTCGTTATATTTTTCTATCGGTATTTAACAGTCATATATATAGCATCAGATAGTATAATGTTTGGTTAAGAACATTTCTTGAACGTGTATTTCATTGATATCGTAACCTAAACACTGTCAAACATAGGAAAAATTCAGGATGAGAGATTATAGAATTTGTGTCTCAGTTGTTGTTTGTAAACGTTTGCCATTAACGAGTATGATATTTTCATAAAGTGGAAACACGACCTTTATTACTACTAGAAAAAAAAAAGTTTTTAAAAAGCTTTGTTTTTGGACCTTCGCAAACATGCTTTACAAAGATGAAAAAATATTGAGGTTAATGAGAGGAAAGGGCGGGAGAAGAAGTTATAAAATACAGGATTTAAAGTTAGCTGTATTAAAAGGATAATTCTATGTTATTCAAATAAGGATTCTAAATCTTTTTTTTATAAAGTCTAATGTTTTTAAACTTGTGGGTTAACCATTATATTGTTATTAAACTTATAATTTTAATTATAATATCTTTTAAAATCTGTTGTTATTGAAAATATTTAGAATAATGAATTTTAAAAAACAATTGTTGAAATTTTAAGGTGTTTTGCATGTGATTTCATTGTTGAACAATATGAAAAACCAAATCCTATATCTATATGATTTTGTAATATTTTAATTATTAGTATAACTTTCTTAACTCATCTAAAATTATTTAAAATTCAATAAAAACCCAACTATTCGAAATATTCTCAAATACTAGATTGACTATACACATCTCCAAAAATGTTTTGAAAAATTAGAAAAAGAACTTTTACGAGAAAAAATCACATATAAACACAAACGTAAAAATAGTGTTTTCATGAGCAGAACCCTAATTATGACTTCATATAAAAAAAAACCCTAATTATGACTGTAGCTTAACTAATGAACTAATGACGTAACTTTTATTTAATCATAAATAATTTAATACATCAAACCCAAGAAAAAAGTTTCATTTGGTGGTACACGTTTTTCTTCAAAGCATCTTGAGGTACACGTTACATATGTCGTAGTTGTAATCAACTACGCTCAAGTATTTTAAATTCATTGAGAAGCTTTAAAAGAATGCACCATTTTATACAAATTTTTTTTTTTTCCAATAGTCAAAGTACCTTGTGGTTTACTCTTATTTCTTCCAGCTAATTAAATGACAAAGTCAGACGACATAGCGTTTCAAAGCTGGAGCAGGGGGACCATATTACTATTTTCCAAATACTGGAAGTAGAATTCTATTAATCTTGGAAGACTAGAATGTTTAACTTAATTAGAAAGAAAAACCCGAGAACATTACAGTCGAGTCATTATTTCGGATAAACCCAACAATATACAACACTTTAGGTTACATTTCATCCTCTTTCAGTTCACCGAGTAAACAAAAAAAAGAGTTATCAATGGCACAGCAGAACCAACACCATCTTTTTAGAGATATCTCATCACGCCATGCCAAAAAGAGAACAGAGAGAATCCCATAAAACCAAAACGAAACGAAACAAAAAAAAAACAGAAAGAGAAATAATAATAAATAAATAAAAATAAAACTCTCAGGGAAAAGGTTTGCAATCGAAAAGAGAGTCGAAGGGAGAATCATTGTCATACGTAAAATCATGTTCTCCCGTAACAACGTTACTGTCGCCACGTAACCATGACGGCATGAACACCAAATCCTCCAACGAGTCAAAAAACACCAACTCGTTCGACTCGTCTAGACTCGTTCCTAGACTCGGCAACTCGACTATTTTCTCCAACTCCTCCGACACTCTACTTTCCTCGTCAATGCTCGTCACAGACGACGACGACGACGACGCCGTTTCGCTACTCTCACCACTCTCCGACCTTTTACTCGACGCCGCCGTCTCGTGACTCTCACCACTCTCCGACCCTTTGCTCTCAGCGAAGTCCATGAGCGCCGCTTTGGTGGCTGCAGCTCTGACGTCACGTGGGCTTAGCGAGATGGGTCGTGGCAGAGAGTCCGAGAGCTCGGGGAAGTTGAGAATGGCGGAGGATCCTTTGATGCTCATAGCCGCCACGTCGTGAGCACGCATGGCCATCTCCGCCGTGGGAAAAGTGCCGAGCCAGATCCTCGACTTCTTCCGTGGCTCGCGAATCTCAGATACCCATTTACCCCAACTCCTCATGCGCACTCCGCGGTACACTGGCTGCTGCTTACTCCCTCCCTTCTTCTCCTTCTCCACCATTCTCTAACTCAATGCCGTCCAAGTGTTCGACCAAATGTCACCACTTTTCTTTTCCTTTTTTTTAGAATTTGGGATTTTAATAGAAAAAAGAAAGAATATAATAAAATTTAAGGAGTGAGAGAAAAGATACTTGTTGTTTGTATTACTATTTCCTCTAAATTTCGTTTAAGTCTCGTGTTTTTGGATATTTCCAAATCACTCAATGATTTTCTCCCAATTTTTAGTATTCACTTATATATATATATATACATTTTTACGTACTCCACAAGGGACCCATTGAGTTGTAGCTTTCTTTACCTACGAGATAGGTTGGTGTGGAATGTAACTAGTATACTACTATTATTATTATTTTTTTCTGTTAAAAGGTTTTTTTTATCTTTTCAATTCTAACGCGAAACACGAGATGATGTTTTTAATCTTTTGCTTTTCTCTTTTTTTTTTTTCTGTGATGTGACGACTTAGAGGTTGATTTGATCTATTCTTCGCGGAAAAAGAAAGAATGAAGAAATTATATAATAAGACTCTCTGATCATCTTCAGTATTTTATTGGATTCGAATCTACGGTAGAGTACTTAGTCACCAGTCTATTGGATTTATTCAACTCATGAGTAGAAAGATTTTAGTCTTAATATACGTGTTATATCATTCCACAAGGTAATAATAAATGAATTGGTTAAGTTCCAGCAATCTAGAACGTGTTTGAGAAAAAAAAATATAAACAGTTACAAGTTCACCTAAACAAAATAACACAGTCGTCAAATTTAAACAGTACAAATCTGTGAAATGTGGAATTAGGATAGTTGCTAACTATCGAAGCAAGTTCTTAAGCTAATTGTACATGGAAAATTTTCTGGTTTTTTTTTTGTTGCTTTCCAGTTTTCATATACTTCCCTCTTTCGTGATGTTGCATATTATTTTAATCAGCACAGGTGTAAAATCAAACTTTCTACATCTTTTAAATCTAGTTCTCATGAAACTATAAATCTTTTCTTTTTTAGATAATTTTTATATAGCACGCTTGACACTTCTTTTACGATCGACCTTTTTTACATGCAACAAACATTTTTGCGATATTCTTTTGTATGGAACATGCAATTACCTTATACCTATTATTATGATTTCTGTCTACGAATTGGACATGGTTCAAATAACTCTGCAATATTTTATTTTGTACGACTCGCAACGTACGCAGATTCAAATCTACGGTAGAGTCTATTGGAATTATTGAACTCATAAGTAGAAATACTTTGTTATTAAAGTATTTGTGTCATTACTCCACAAAGTATTTTACTACAAAGACTATAATAAATGAATTGGTTAAGTCGGCAACCCTAGGACGTAATAACTTTCTAGCTAATAATTAATAAGTACTAATATGCATTGAATCACGTTTCTTGAACCGCTGAATCCATTCCAACAAAAACCACAATACAAACAAAATGATGGAGAAAGTAAAGCTTTCTTAAACTGTATTACCACATCAAACTTGCATGTATAACGAGAACACCATATTCTTTTAACTATAATGTGAATCAAATTCTGGCTATAACTAGGAATGATCAGAAGCGCTAAATTGCATAGCACTGTTTGTCGGCTAGAGACGAATGTTTGATATTTAAATTATGATAATCTAATACCACCAAAGGTCAATTTTTATAATGCAACATATATACCATCATTGCAATATGGATCTATTCAAAAGATTTATTATGAAGTTGTCGTTTTCTATATTTCCTTTGGTGGTGGGGTTCTAAAAGAGCCTTCGTATTTAAAAGTTGTTCCATTATTACATCATTAATAGTGTCGACAATATCAAATAGTGATAACGCGGACTTTTAAAGTTTTTTGCTTCTTTTGCTGAGAAAATATATGGATTTCGTCTATCTAGCTATAGTTGCACGAATGTTTATTTGTATGATAAATTTGTTCAGACTGTAAGAACTCAGAAGAATGAATCAAAGTTCATAGCCGTATATATCCATGAAAAGGCATTGTTTTTTATTTATTTTTAAAAATCGTCTGTATATCCTCTAGCTTCGAAACCACAATATATAGTATTAGCTCTGTCTCAAGAAATCGATAAAAATTCTGAAAATATTAGTTTATATGTACGATAATCAATCAATACGCAGATAGCTTATAAATCATAATTGTTAAAGGCTCTCAGCCAATAAAGATTCTATCAACAATAAGCTTCCATTTTATTTTTTTCTCATATGATATAACAACGGTCTCCTTTTTCAACTAGTTTTAAGCAAGTTATTTTTTTTCCTTCAAAACAAAAAAAAATATATATATATGAAAAAAGAAATTTCGAAGATTTTAATTATCGAGCTTTATGAATATTAATCAACAAATTTTTTAATCAGATTTTATACTTGTAGTTAAAAGGATTTGAAGTTCGACTATATGACGAAAATCTGCAATGAGGATGATGTAACCCTATAAATGTTGTAAACATTCTGAAAAAGGTGGTTTACTATAAATTATAATCTGTTGAGTACTTCTGGTTATAGTTCTTCTGGAATATATTGTACACACTCGACGTCGTTACGTTAATCTAAAAGAAATATATTTATATGATCACATCATGACTGTTGATGTTTGATCTTAGACTAGGAATGTTCTGTTACTGTATCATAAGACTGTTTTACCATGGCTTTGATTGGATACAGTACAAAACTACAAATAGCGTTAATACTAGAAACCAATTACTCTTATTTCAGCTCTTTGGAAGCTATTATTTTCATTTCAACTCGTTTGTTTATATAACTAAAAAAGTGATAATAATTTGTAATTTTTTTATATGTTTGTTACTGTTTCAGAAAAGATAAAATAATTTATATTTTAATTATTTTTTTTTAAGAGGGAATTAGTTATGCTGGCTTTAATTTGTATCTTTATTTTATTATTTTATTTACCCTAAGACTTTTTCATTTAATTAATCCATTTTAGCTACTCCAACTTAATTAGTCTCCAGATTACTCTATTGTTAACCGAGTACACCTTATGTATAACATGAATGAACAGAGTACTCTATCATAATAGCTTTTTTTTGTTAAGAGTTAATTAACTCGCCCTCCAATCGACCGATCTTGCTCTACAGTTATAAACATTTCTATTTTCTAAACGACATATACATTATGACACGTTATAGAGAATCCTAGAAACATTAAACTAATGGTCCTCTTTAGATTGAAAGAACAATTCTGAGGCTGATAATATTCAGTTATTTACATGCTGTAAGAGCTTCGGTTCAGATTTTTTGGTAGAGAGACGAAAGAATTGTTTTCATATAGTTTTAATGAAAACTCCGTTGGTTAGGTAGAATTGACACTCGTCGTCACGACGGAATAACTTACGTTTTTTTGGTTATGATATGTCTTTGTTCATTATGTACTATTTTGCCATCGTCGTCCACAATCCAAATAGATTTTTTCTAATATTTTATTTATGGACGTCAGCTTTTCTTGTTTTTGTTTTCCTTCCATCCACTCAAATTCTATGAGCTGGAATCAGGTTTCAACAGCCCAAAATATTGAATGAAATCAATGAATGCTATAGTATACTGAAAAAATAATAATAAAAAAGGACTACAGTATAAAAGAGAGTTTGAAGCAGTCGACAAATTGTTGAAGAAGAAGAAAAAAAAAGTCGTACGGAAAAGAAAGTCCAGCTGTTGTGTTGCCACTGTTCGTGCTCTCGACAACTTTGGACCCCTTTTTCATTACGATTTACGCTCCGCGTAACACGTGTCCCAACCACGACCAAGCACGGTCTCACGTGATTTAATTATTGCACCCTGCCACCTTTATAATAAGGTATTATAATAAAGTTTCATTCATAGTAAAGTACAATATGACTAGTCGACACAAGAAAAAAGTACAATATACCAGTAAAAACTAGCTAGGTTAAATGTCGACACGAAAATAGCAAAATACCAAACTGAAATTTTCCTTTTAAAATTAATCTGACAACATATTTTCCCCCATTAAGTATTAAGTTTAAGTTTCCTCTGCATGTTTTTTTTTTGGATTTGGTTGGACAGAGATTTTTGTAACATACTTAGATCTATGTTTATAGATTATACTTAATTTGATGGTGTTTTTATAGCGTAATGATTTATAAGTGAAAATAATATAAATATGCTAAGACTGTTCTGTTTTAGCGAGTAAATGAACATAACATGCTAAACAGGCAAAAAGGATATAATCGTATATAGGCAGACACGGATTTTTTTTTACACGATTAATAAAAAAATAACGAATTTTTGTTTTTAACTAATCTATTCTCTAATTTTTTAAATTTTCATATTTGATGTGACCTAACAACACATAACACATGTTGCAGATAAAACAATTTGTTTTTATATATAATATATATAGATATACATGAGTATAGCGTGGTAAATAATTAAATGACATCATTTATATCATTGGAAAGATATACAAATACATATATATATATATTAACAAGAATTAAAGTATATAACTAAACAGTCAATTTGCATGCTTACATATTTTTATGCTATATAATATTAATATGTTACAAAGAAATCGACATCAACATATTTTTTTTCACTATACTATACCGAGTTGAACAATATACAAATGTCTGGATGTTGTGATGGTTAAGATAATAAAAGCTTGCGCGCTTTAGATATCAGATGAGGCCGCATATCTATTTAGAGATATAAACCATATACTTTTACGATGGAGTAACATTTTAAAAATGAGCGCAGTAAAGTTACGAAGAATAAATAATAACAGTATACGTCGACACCCAAAAAAAGTGATCCCCGGAGATGAATGTCAAAACACAAGTGGAGTACAGCTTAATTAAACACTATGCTTGACATCCTTCGTCACCTCAAGCAAACACGACAAAACCCAAATTCAATAACACGGCATTCCGAACGCAGATCAATTCAATTCGATATGTAACTCCTCCGACTATTCTCATCCACATGCACATATCGAACCAAGATGAATGTAAGACACATTCGGAATGAGAAAATCCTAATATCGGCTAGAATTCCCATCAGTCCACTACTTTTTCAGCTCACATATACACATAGAAACTCGAAAACACTAACTAAAGAAAGCCATTGAGACGAGCTTATTATTACTGTTTTCTTATTATTTAGAGCGGAAACGAGATTATTTTGAAGATTGTCATCCAATCAAACTAGTTTACTCGATTATCTCACTGGCTAACTCCAAACCGATAATCCAGTCACAGTCCTTATCTAATAAAACTGGAAAAAAGCCTTCGATATTTAAGCCCAAATTACTAATCAATTTGAGGAGCACTTTTAAGTGCCGCTTGGATCTTGTTTTTTCTTACCATTTACTTACCATTTATCAAATCTACATTGTATATGTACGTATGTATCTTGGTGATCTATAACTTGTATGTATAATCAATTGTTTAAAGGATTCAGGAAAACTAATAATATATATATATACACACACATATATCCACATATACAGCGTAGTTATGTGGTCCTCTTTTGAATAATTTGTGTCGATGATGGTTACAAGCAATACCTATTTGGTTCGATTCTGGCCATTGAAAAAGAAAACTGTAATTGATATACGTCTCATGCTGTATGTAACCAAAATAGAATTCTGACGGTAACGTATGACATGATATACCCAAAAAGATATTCCATTAAACACATGACCAATTAAAAAGTAGCTACATATCCATACATATCTTTTTGAGCCATTGAAAAGTATGCCATTATGTTGTGTCCAAAGCAATGTTTGTCGTCGACTATCCACAAGTCAATTATGTAGACGTTCTTTTATTAAAGATGAATCAAAATCAAAGATTCTTCAAGCTTATTTCGCTGTTTTGAGACCTAAAGATCGATTGCTTTCAACCGGCAACATGAAGGTTATGAAAAGGATATGTAGAAGATGGAGCATTACATAACTGACTTAGACGTCTTTCCAAAACGTGTTTGTTGCTGCGGGAACACTAAATGATGAAAGTTTAGTCTTAATTAAACGAGTGTAGGAGATTTTTTCAAGAAATTAAGGCATTTGTTAGAGATGTAAAGACTATTAGGTTTATTGTTCTAACAGCATATAATTCGTTTGGCTAAATTTGAATGTTTGATCTTAGTGAAAGATGCATCCTAATGCCGTATGTAGGCAAATCGTTTGTGTACAAATTGGTTAAGCAATTTGTAGCGAAACTAACCGGCATTTACAGAATGACGAGTGTTAGAACCCACTTTTTGCTATAGACGAATGAATCTTTGCTAATCACATGTTCTACAGATCCCAAACCTAATATGTGGTTTCAAGTTTGAAAAACTCTATTGTACCAAATAGAATGAAGTATCATATGAAATATGTCAAATCTCTCGGGTTTAGAATGCCAAAGGAAATGCTTCTGCACCATCTTGACTCTCGTTTGCATCTCTCTATATCTTTCTTCACTTATCGAAACTAATATGTTCTTCAAATCAGGAACATCTTTCTCCAACACAAACACTGCAAAAGACTCCCAGTTCAGGACTTCGAAGAAAGGAGGCACAAAATTGTCGGATATGATAACCGGGACACACTCATAGAACAATGCCTCCACGACCCGAGGGCTATTGACTTCGTGCCCTTTTGGGCAAATGCAATACTTGCTACTCTTCATGTATTCCATATAACTCTTTTTCCCTTTAGATTTGGGTATCTCACTGAATATCTTCATGTCTGGATCTCTGTTACCTCCCCAGTTTTGTAATAATAGAGGTCTAAGGTAACCGTGCATCCCGCCTGCAAAGAAGGCTAGTATATGCCTTTGTGAAGAGGGTTTACCTCCGAGAGCCCTAAGCGGTCTCCTTGGAATAAGAATAGTTGTCTCGGGAAGAGCTACATCTTTACCAAACACAAAACCTTCTGAAACATCAGAATTGCATAATGCTCTGATGCAGTTAGCCATGTACTGCCTTGTCTCGGAAGGAGCCTGAAAGCATGGGTTACAAACAAAGAAGAATCAGATCAAATGGGTTTCACAGCGATGACAAAATAATAAGTGGCATATGCATAGTCGATTTGGTAAAATTAAAAAGAATTACCCAGTCATGGCAAGCGACCAGAAAATGATCTGATCCTCCAGTTTTGTTCCAGAAATGATATTTCGAGGAAATCAAGTCCAAGTAATTCTTTAAAAACTCAACGAGATTCTTGTCGCTGTGAGAACCCTGGACATACAGATTTTCTTCCAACATTTTGGAGCTGAAAGGAAGGTAAAATAGGTGAGCTTTACGCGGGTCCTTGGTGACAAATGTTCTGCTGGCCTTGAGCTGTTTCATAAACCATCCCTCAGATGCATATATTCCTTTCAGCACTGGCTTATGCAATACGGGTCTTTTGCCTTCCCTGTAGACATATACTTTGAGCTTTTTCTCCATTAGCTCATAGCTCCTGCACGTGAAAATATAGATACATAGACATGAAAATCCAGCTAGACACAACTCATAACCATTTGGGCAAATACAAAATCATGTACGGAGATATATCATATAATGATAACGGAGGTATACAAAGATCTTAACAACTGAAAATACTAAACAGGAGATCAAAGATCCAATAAAACTAAAAAGAAAAGACAACTGAAACACAGTTGACTTCGGTATCTTATCGGATGAAGTAAGTTTTAGATAAGAAATTCTTTTACCCGCGACCAATCTTTCTCAGAAGGAGAAACAAAATCTATGCCTAGACACAGGAGGAAAATTAACACTATTACAATATATGCCATCTAAATGCGTACAACTATATATACTGACTTACCTTTTGAACATGGATAGATTCCAAAACACAGGACCATGTAGTAAAGGGTCATTCTCCACCATCGGTGGGTTCTCAATCTGGGTTCTTGCATACAGCAGCTCTTGATCAACTGCAGAAGACCGCTTTAATTTCTGAAAAGATAAATACAAGAACACATTAATAATAAGATAGAAAGGTGCACGTAGTAGAATCAAGAACACTGCTTGCCTAATCAGAGACTAGAAAAAACATACCGGTGAGACATGAGTAGTGCGGCTTTGATGCAATAAATTCATCATCTCAGCGATGGAAACCACCCCAGAGTTTGAAACATTCGTTAGTCTTTTCACCTCTGGGGAGATATTATCAACAGAAGTATCAGATTTACTCTCCAGAATCTCCACATTCCTATTATTTTCATTAACGATGTCAGCATCTTCGACTGTATTCTCGTAACTCCTATTGAAGCTGGTCCTTGTTCCTAGCAGCAAATCAAGTGTTTCGTTATCTTTTGCATCCTCTACGAAACTATCATGAATGTGAACACTGTCATTCTTATCAGAGCCAATTACATGGTCTTCTTCAAAACCGGTTATTTCCCCATGAGCTACCTCAGCGGATCTCGAACTACTAATGTTCAATCTTTCAGAACCGTACAATGGTCTATTTTGTTCTGAGCTTCCATCTATAAACGATTCTTGAGAAGATAAAGAGAATATAGCACCACCAAAATAACGTATGTTCACGAATTGGAAGGCTGAGATAAGAATGAAAACTACAGCAGCAAATCGTAACGATCTCATCTTGAGGTGTAAACTTAGCCACCGGATTCTGGTGGCAGGAAAAGTATATTAAGTTGACACAGATTCAACATCTACTCCACTCCACAACCACAACCAAATATCACCATCTTAGCTACAAGAGAATAAAACAGATCGAATTAGATGTTACAACTGAATGTTAACTGTAATGGATCTTAAATCTGAGAGACCCCATTTCGAAAAGTTTTTGTTTTTTTTCCAGGGGAGATTACTTTCCTATATCATCCTAAGCTACAACGAATCTACCACTCACTGATCGGGAAATTCAAAGATTCTGTTTTTGTTGTTCTACTTCTCTCTAGTGAAAGAAAGATACTAAATTTCGAGAGAGATCTTACCCATAAAATTGAAAGACAAAAGACTGAAAGTAGAAGACATCTCTAATTGATTTTCAGATCAAATAAGAGTGAAGTCGAATTATTGCTGTCGATTGGAAAAATATATATTACCGTAATTGGTCTAGTACGAACGAACTCACAAGAACAGTAGAATCAAAGCCAAGAAGCTAAATCGTTATCGAGATCTTTTCCCACCAGTTCCCATGAAAGTTTCGAAGAAGAACACAAAAGAGTTGAAGAGAACAAAAGAGGAAACTTTTTTCTTTCTTTCCTTTTTTATATTTTCCCCTTACAAAAGAAATTCAGAAATCCAGCTGTGAATTGATAACCTTTTCTTTTAAAAGAAAAAAACGTACCGAGATTTGCGTGTAATTAATTAATATCCATTGTTTTCCAAAACCGAACCAGATCTCTTAATTAAGACACAAACCACTAGAACCGCTAACCCCAGATCAAATGTTAAAACCAGTCGCATGTTTTTTTTTTAAACTTTAATCTAATACTGTACCATATTATTGATGTTAAATGAAATTATAAAAGAAACATGTTTTCGTTTTGATTACAGATGTTACACAGTTTGATTACAAAACTAACAGCGTTTGAAAATTCACAGAGGACACAAAAGGATATTTAATTTCTTCAACACAAGCGAAACAGAAAAGTTCAATCTTCATCACACAATGTAATTATCAAACATGAATTAGTCTTCAAACCCTAATGTTTTCCGGTGAACACTATAGAACCGGTTTCCAGTGAGCTAAGAAGCTGCTGAATCCCTTCTATCCACATCTGCTTCTCTCTTTTGTTTACACATTCGAATTCAATCACCCTTTCCACGGTTTTTACCCCAAAGTAGGCTCTCCGCTCGACCATTTTGTCTACTCTTCCTCTATGCGCCCATTCGGGTATATCTCGGCACACTCCATTGACAACGCCTGCATTGGAAAACACCCAAGTACCCAACCATGATTCTTGGTTTCTAAAATAAGATGAAAAAAGGATCAATGGTATTCGCTAGAAATCAGTTCCTTAGTATTAGCTTACATTTCTTCGTCTTTGTGAAAGTTCCACCCACATGTTTGCTCTTCATTTTAAGTACCACCTATTTCCAAACGAAAGAGTTTTGATATATATATATATATATATGAAGAAAGAACATAAAATGTCTTTATATTAATCTTGGTGAAAAACCTTCCAGAAAAAGAAACTTACTTGCCAATTTGAATTGATGTTAAAAGATACTTGCTTCCAATGAAGATCCCCTGTCACCAAATATTTATCGAGACTTAGCCTCGTTAGCTTTCTTCACATGATCAAAATGGATTTCGTGGATCACAAGTTACCTTTGCGGGTGCGTTTAAGAAGCTCCTCTCCTCTAGAGACGAAAGTCATCGCTCCGAATACATTTCTCTCTTCCCTTTCTACGTTCTCCTTTGTTGCATATATCATTCCTTTGTTCTCATTATTCCTTTCCATTCTTGACCTTAGAATCGCAGCTCCTCGTAACGCTAAAATCTCACAACAAACCTCAAAAATCAGCCAAAACGATACATACCGAACCAAACCATAAACAATGATTAGCGGTAAATTAAATATGCGATATAAACAATAATTAATTACTACCTGTTGCAGCACTTGCCGTTAAAGCCATGATGTCTCCGTTAGTCCTAGCGTTGGTGGCAGAGCTAACGGCTGTTGCGATCTGGTTGTAACCCGCTCCTATTTCTCCCGCCATCTCGATGCAATGGGAAGCGATGAGAGCGGCTGCAGACGCGACCGCAGCAGCAACTGTTGTTGATTCAACCGCGTGTTCGCATGGGGTTGTGACAGCGTTAGATGCCGCGTTTGCGGCTACAGCAGCAGCTACTCCTGC
>KE155936.1:902332-921249 GCA_000411075.1 Sisymbrium irio
GCGAGTTCGGGTTTCTTGTTTTTTCTTCTCCTTTTGATCCTTGATTCTTCTTCCCATTGTTCTTCCTCTTATCATGCTCTTGTATTGCTGCATAACTCATATTAATTAAAACTTGTATAAAAGTTTCCTTAATATGTATATCCATTTTATAATCCTTTTTTTAATCTACTAATCTTGTTTTTTTTCTACTATGTACATTTTATAATATATGATGATTGAGTTTCTCAAATGCCGTACGTCCTCAAAAACATTTAATTTTATTTTTGTTCAACTCACTTTATATATATCCCATTTTAACTCAAATTTATTTTGAAATAAAAAAAGAAAGTTAACCAAATCACCGAATCAGAATCTCTGCTCTTGCATATATTCATTACATTCACCTTTATCATATCAAAAAGAAAAGAAACTGGATTGAGTTAACAATTGCATGTATTCATCATGACAATTATAATGCCGTCTCTTTTTCTCTCGGTTAATTTTTTTTATATGCTTAAAGTTCCAAAACCAACCAGCTTTTTTCCCTCTTTACGTCGACTCCTTTTAATAAAGAAATGATTGATTTGAGACAAAGATAAACCCAACAATATCGATTTAATAGATCTTACCTTCATTTCTCTGCCGGTTCTTGGGGAAATTGGAGGGCTCGTCCTATTTCCTATGTGTGGCAGCAGCTGAAAAATGATTCATAGGTGTAACTTTATATTCAAGAAATGAATGTGTAACTAAAGTCATACTTTTAAGTAATATCAATTTTCTTCTTTACTAACAAACTCATGACGCAACAACCGCTAAAAAAATAATAGACAAAACTCACATAAAAATATTCCTGCGCAAAGTTTAGTTACTTTTGACCAGCTACAAATAATCAACTTGTGAGGTCGTGTGCTATAAATATAAAGTAAAATTACGGTAAATGATTTATAATTTTCATTTAGGAAACGGCAATATATTAAGTTCCTATTTTGCGAATCACAAAACATATACTAGAAACGTTTTGGGTGAAATTTTGATGATTAATGTGTTTCCATCAACATACTTTGTTTATCGTGGAAGAAAAATCGCATTGCAATTTGTACTTGTCATATTTTCGATTGCCTCTAGTGCAATTTCTCGTAGAAACAAGAAACGTAATTGTACCTAACTAGACCAGCTGACCCGGTTTAGAATCACTTACAAGGTCACGAGAAGAAGCCATGGAAGTAGAATCTTCTTCATCTTCTTTAACTTGTTTATTGGTATTAACAATAGTAGAGAGAAGAAACGAGTTAGTATCTGTGGCGGAATTGTTGAAAAACGCTCTTGTGAGTTCGACGGCGGAAATGCTCCATGATCTCCCTAGAAACTCCATCGTCTCCGTCGGCGTCTCCGGTGGTAACGCCGTCTTCACTTCACGCGCCACCGTCGTTGGACCTTCTTCTTCTATGTTCTCTAGTTTTTTCCATGAACTATCTCTTCCCGTATGGCACACCATCACTGACAATATCACACATCCAAACAATTGGTTCAGTGAAATTAATTAAAGCCAAGGAAAGAGAAAAACAACTTAACTTACATTGATCTAAACTAGTGGGATTTTGTGTGAAGAGGGTTTTTTGCAAACTTGTCATTGTTGACAGTGATCTCAGGTTTGATTGGAGAAGAATCACTATGTGACTTTGGCTATATATGTATAATTTATTGATTCCCTCTTTCCTGTTTTTCTTGCATTTCTACGGAAAGTAATAACTCCTTTTGTAAGTAAAAAAAGAGTCATAGTTAAAAAAATAATTTTAAAATACAGTTCGGTTAAGTGATTTTTTTGTCTAAAATATTAATAAAGGTGTCTACTAAAATTAAAAGTTAGTTTTGCTTTAACTAGTTAGGTTAAATATGTATTAACTTCAATTTTACTTACCTTTACAATTCAAATTCACCGGCTACAATTAAAATTAATCTAACGTCGCATAAACACTCAGAATAGATAATCATGACAAGAAAATCACATTTTGAATTGTTTTCATACTCCTCCTTGATCAGATATCATATCATAGGTTCTCTCCCTAACCTTCACAAATTCGATCATGTTTGCATTACAAAACTCTGTAAGAAGTCATTTGGCTCCACACTCCTTGTCTCATATGCTCATCTCTCGTATAGGTTTTACCCCGAGCAATATCTTATCGCTTTCCACCTGGCCTTAAACATCGACACCTAGAATGTACTGAACTTATCAAGCCATTGACTAATGGACGGTAAATATGTAAAAAAAAAAAATACAAATAGAGGCACAAGTAGACAAAAAAAAGTTAACTAGTATTTTTTTTGTTTCGACTTCCCCAAATGGGGTTTGTGGGTTTAAATATAAATAAAACAAAATGATGAGTGTGCCATTTGCGTCCTAATTATTGCCTAAATGGAAGCTTTGTTTGAAAAAAAAACAATTTCTTGCTTTCGTTTTCATGAATTAGGAAGCAAAACCAAAATAAACTTTAACTTATATATAATGAGATAATGTTACATCATATATTAGTGTAAAGCAAAGTAGAAGAGTTGAAATATATATGCGAAAGAATAAAAGTAAATTGGTGGAGCCATAGAGTGTGCATTTGTGATGATGCTGGACAAAGTGAGCCGATATTAAGGAACTTCTTCTTTCTCCTTTTTGCCTCCCACTCATGTTTATACATATCTAACAAGTCGAACCCATATGATTATCAATCCATTATCATCGTGGTTTCTACCTAGGAAGAATGAGTGGAAACAAATAAATATCTAAATAATAAATAAAAGACAATTGCGGAAAAGAAGAAGAAGAATAAGAGATAGAGTAAGGCCGAAAGGGCATGAAAATAATATATCGGTGGAGTCTCTTGATACCAATTTATTCATAGTTCTCAGATTGTTAACGGTTCTTTGCGTTTGTTCTTTTGGTTAAGAATCATATATATAAAAAAGGAATACACCTAAGAAAACAAAAATTTATCTTAATGTTAACGTATATTCTTCAGAAGCTAAACAACTTTAAATCAACTATGTATGGATTATGGAATGACATAAGCGAAAGAGGTACCTTGAACCGGGTTTTTGGATATATTACCCAGCCACCAATCCGATTCCTAGTTGAGATTAAAGATATTGGCTTTTTAAAGACTTTTATTGAACTAGACTTTACACTGGCCCATATAATATTACCCACAAGGCCGGAACGAGCTAAACCATACATATTAGCGAAGCTAACAACAACACTCGGCTTTTGATTCACATAGCTTTCTATCAACAAACAATCACCTTACAGACCCGGTGGCTTGAAGAAAGGGACCCAACCAAAGACGGATTCGATATCCAATGGGACTTGAAGAGACCGTTTGAGTAGCTCGGGTGTGTTGTTCGTATCTCCTTTCCATGTCCCAAACCACGGTCCTCCTCCAATCTCAACTGCTGCCATCGAGCTCTTTGCCTCCATTATCACCTGCATCATTATTCACCATAATCCATAACCAACATTATTAATCTTCTTTAACTGCCTCAGTGGATTAACTAAGAGTTTTAACAACAGGGATGCAATTTGCATCCACGTGCATGCATACCTTGCCTTTACTTCCATCATACCGCCGTTCCCATATCTGCAACTTCAATTCACCGTAACAACTATCTCTGCAAGCCGTCGCTAATCCAGCTTCTGATGTCGGAGCACGAAGAGGTGTACCCGCTTCGTTTGTTCTTGCCTCTAGTTCCACCTGTCACAAGACATTTATTGGGTAAGGTAACGAGCTAACAATTCTCTCAAGTCTCAAAGTGAAACCGAATGAATATGAGGAAAGAAAAAAAATATATTACCATATGAGTCTCATTCTCTGCAGTCATATACCAATAACCCCATGGAGACATTTCCCATCTAACAACACCATTCCACGGAACAAACTCGTAGAATTTTCCATCATAGTGTACACAAACCTGCACAATTGCCAAGGGCTCAGAGATTTGTAAACTACTTGCCTAACATTATATCTTCACTGTCACAGCTTAAAGACGATCTTAATTAGTGCATACCAGTGCAGCATTTTCAAAGGTCTCAGTTAATCCAGGCAATTGCCTCAACCCTCCAGCTGCAGTCAAAGCAACTTCTCCTTTTGCCCCTTCAAAAACATTACACTGGACCTGCAAAGAGATACCGACAGTTCAACGTGTCATAAGAGATAACCGACAGTTCAACGTGTCATAAATGACGTATGTACCATGTATGCCTAATGTTTGCAACAATAAAATGTAGCGCATGGATGAAAATGTTTACCCAAAACCATTTTCTAGGGAAGCCTCCACCCCAATTCTTTTCAGAATAAGAAGGTGCATCCCGAAATTCAAACCTTTCACCACCCCATTCTATCCACCCTGCAAATTCAAAGGACAAAACATAAGATCCTAAGTAGCAGTTCTTTCCGCCCATGCAGAAATTACAATGAAGAGAGGATAATTATGATCTTAATATTTTGTTCACAGAAGGCAAATAAAGTTAACAGTATATTTTTACGAAATTTAGACAATTAAGCAAAGGTCAAACCTGTTGAAAGGCCTCCTGCCATGCATATCTGCCAATGAGGCTCAAATACAGGAAAAGCTGCAGGCCAGCCTGCAGTAGACTTCTGTTTTTCCCCAACATCACCCCAACCATAAACAGGACGGGTACTATACTCCCACCGAGCGGATTTCACAGTTTCCGCGTAGTCAGTCCTGTCAGAACAAGTCAATTCAGATTTACACTCGGACATTTCACATAAATTAGAGAGATCGATTACTCGTATTATGCCAAACTACTTCCACCATCGAAAGATGCTAGCATGTCCTTTCTTTTTGAGCATGCCCACTACTAACTTCTGGCAGAACTGGGATTACATTCGGAAATCATCACCAAAGAATAGGAATCATCACCAACGGAAGTAAGCTTTTAGGTGACTTGTGTGATATAAAAATGGTACCTAAGCTACTAAAGAAACAGTTGCATTACTGGTTTTTCGAGACTAAACAAGATACATCATCGGAAGCAATTCTCGCCTTGGGCTGAGTTCAAGTATTATTGTCAAATATGATGATTTTTAGGCAAAGATCAGATATTTACCTGCCATCATCGCAAATGTGACCTTGATGCCAAAATGGGGTAACTTGGAACCCTTCTAACACTCTTCTGTTGAATTCCTGCACTCAAACACCATGTTTCACAGATTAACATTCAAGAGAAAAATAAAGAACACCCAAAGCATACAAGTAGAAGTAGAGCAGTATCATCCTAAATTGCTAATGCCTCTTCAAATCACTTTTAGTAATTAGTTAAGCACAGCCCGGATATCATCAGAAATATATCAAACATATAGCAGAGTAACCAAACGAGGGACTTTTTACCTCTGGTGGAACCTCCTTGTTTGGAGACTTAGCGCCTGGCACAGCACTGAAAGTATTCCCCAAAACTAGCTCATGCCTATCTACGCCATGAGTAAAATTTTTTTTAAAGGTGAGGGTCATTGTAATAACGAACAGCAAGAGTCAGATTTGCATATATTTGTTGTCATTGAAACAGAGTCTAAGGATAAAGAAGTTACCTCCCCAGAAGTTGGGAGAGTCTGGAGTGTATTGGCAAATATATTTATCATTAGCTCCAAGAATTTGGGCTCCGACGCCAGTGAATCTGGGTCCATAGAGAGCCACTTCCAACGGTGACAATTTATTCCGGAATGCAGGATTCTCGACAGAATACATGAAGCAAAAACTTTCCTTCTTCTCTGGGATGGAAACCCTGAAATACCATCCTTCGAAGAACTTGCGTGCTGTCCCATCGAAATGGTATCTGTGTGTGTTTTTAGTTCAAAGAAAAACAGCAACTTTTTGATTGGGAAGCAGCAGGAAGGAACCAAGTTCAATTAAACCGGAAAAGTAAACCGGAAAAGAGAATGGATTGACAATTTACCCACTGTGAGGAGTCCGAAGCTCGCGATTGGACGGCGTCGGGACGTACACAGGTTTCACGGAGATGGCGGAATCGTTGTCGATGTTAATCGCATTTCCGGAGGAAGAAGAGTCGCCGTTCGACGAAGCCGAAACCTTGGAAATGAGGCGGGGACCTGGTTTAGCGGATCGAGACGGAACGAGTAAGCGAGTGAGAGGAGATAGAGGACGAGAGAGCTCAAAGGAAGAAGAGAAATTAGTGTTCATCGATACAGCCAAGCTCCGGGTATCCATACTACTCCAAGACCACAAGGTTTCTCAGTAAATGTATTATTAAGAATCTCAAAAGAAACTGAAATCTAAAATGGACATGCAGAGAGAAACAGGACACGTTTAAAGTGTTTATGTGGCAGCCATACGCCAAACAAGCTAACAAATCACATTGCGAATTATGTTTTTGGCTTTGTGTAGTATCGTTTGCCGACTTGTTCTTTCATGAACTTGTCAGTTATCTGGTGAATCAAATAAAAAAGATGAGGTCATTTGTTACAGCTTTTAAATTAGACTCGCATGGCCCACTGGGCCTGAAAAAATGAGAAGGCCTTCTTCAAAAAATAAAATCGTCAACAGCAGGATTCGAACCTGCGCAGGCAAAGCCCAACAGATTTCGAGTCTGTCTCCTTAACCACTCGGACATATTGACTTCCTGTCAGAAAGTTCCATCATTAAAATTATATAATTAAAATTTCGTACATATTGATTTTTTAATTTACTGTTATGACATTTCAACAAAGAAAACATTCCTCTCAGCATTTAACTTTGAAATCCATCATTTGATGGTTAAGTGAAGAATGAAATCATTAAGGATCAACTGAAAATTATTAACCTGGGAAAGCATAGCTTGACGTATGCATGTCTACATAAACAAAGATCTAAAAAGTACATAAACATCATTTCAAAATCTGATAAATGAAACTCTCTAATCAATACTGCAATTTATTGCCTAATGGAAACATATCCATACAATTGTTATAAAAAGCAAATGGATTAAAAAGGTCCTACAAATAGAATCTCCAGACAAACCGCAGAGTTCTCAACAGAAGGTTTTCTTTCTCTACAACAAATATACAAATGCATTAAGGTCATAATCACCGGCAAATTATAAGCAAGGAAGAGTATTACATATATATATATATATGTATATATCTCCCAAAGGGGGCCAAATCAATCGATCAATACTTAAGAAAACAAATTATCAAAAAAAAAAGCGAAGAAAGAGAGTTAGCTGAGTAAAGAAACAGAGAGATGAATACTCAGAAATCATGAATCGATGGAGGTTTTTTTTCACATGGTACCAGCTCTTCCGGAAGTCGGTTTTGTGGTAGGCTTGAATTTGGAGATGTCTACCAGATCCCCAAATAGCTTATCCTCTGGTTTATTCTTAGGTTTCATAGGAGGAAGATAAGACGCGGTAGATGATGATGATGGTACCTGATGCGAAGTCTGGTCTCTGATGGATAAACCGTACATTTGCTGGTCCAGATACGGGCTGCTTCCTTGTTGCTGTTGATTATAGCCATATCCGTATCCTCCCATCTGGTTTCCATACGCCTGTTGCTGCTGTTGTTGTTGCTGTTGGGCATAGAACTGAGCCATCATCATCTGCTGCTGTTGTTGTTGCTGGGGTGGATAGCCTTGCCCTAGAGCCTGATTGGCTTGATTTGGCATTGGCTGTTGCATGTACATACCACTTTGCATTTGAGGATATGGACTGTTGTTGTTAACCGGTTGGCCGGTTTGGGGCAGCTGAGGATATTGTTGAGAATGTGTGAAGGCAATTTGTGTCGGATGGGTTTGAGGAGAAAACGGACTTCCTGACTCTGCAGTGGGACTGAAGTCTTGATGCTGAGCTTCCCACGGCGGAGGTGGAAATGCCATATTGTCTTGGGCACCACCTTCTTCCCATTATAAAATTACCACAAACAGAACAAATAAGGATTATATATGAGATAAACTTCAGCTAAAGCTTGTAATTTAAGGACAGATATATTACCATATGATGGCTGCTGTGGTTGTTGCACCTGCTGTGCAGGCTGACTATTCCAGGGAGAAGCGGCCCCTTGCCCGTATGATGGTTGCTCAAACTGCGAATAACCTACTTGAGGAGCAAATCCGTTGGGTTGTTGTAATCCAGTTTCTCCAGCTTGACTGATTGGTTGCTGGTGCACCTGAGGATTCAAAGGGCTACTCTGGGGAGCTGAACTGCCAGTTGGTGCAGTTGCAGGACTTGGACTATTAGTGTTATCTGAGAACATATCGATAAGGGCAAGTGCATTTTGATCTGATGCGACCGGACTTGCTGGTTGAGGAGGTCCAACAGGAACAAGGGCAAGATCATCGCCACTGAGGAGGTCTATTTTGGAATTGGCAGAACCATTAGCTACAGGTGGTGCAGGGAGGGCCAACTGATTTAGAACCCCGTCACCAGAGCTTGATGTCGCTCTGCAAAAATATTGGACATCGTTCAAATCATAAGCTATTTAATAAGACGAAATTTTTACCAGGTCACGTGTCCGAAACACAAGAGACAAATCAACACCGTTAGCATAAAAAATATTATACACTTTACAGTCATCTCCATCATAAACTTGCAGTTTTCCCATCCAAGATTGTAATAGTTTCTACGCGTAAGCCAGCCATATATAACAGGTGACCTATTATTCTTGGGTGCATGACTGAAAAGTTCGGTATTACGTACCCGTTCGCTTGATTACTGCTGTCGCCAGTATCAATAAGTAGCCCACCAACGTCTACAAGGGAGTTCCCTGTCTCAGACTTGGGCTTCTCGATATGAACAGAAGTTCCAGGAATTCCAGAAGAGATTGCTTCATAACTGGTTAAGACCCGCTGCAAGTCATCATTCAACGCCAGACCTTGACATAAAAGAGACTCGTCCCTGGATAACAACGTTGTGAGGTGAATAAGAAAGAAAGCTAAGCTCTGAAGCATAAACGCAATTTTCATCAACTGGAGTATTCCACGTGATTCATTTGAAATGTTAAGTAGGTGTTCACAGCAATAACTCAGACAAGTGTAAATTTGAGATATTCTTCATAGATTTCTCTCCCCTCTCTCTTACGTAAATCTAAACCCACATAAACATGAATGCTTCCCCAGCCTCTCTATGCTTTTCAATATAAACACAGAACCTAACCAGCTACAACTCAATCATGGTTAGAAAAAATAAATCGAAGACTCAACTATGGTTATTTACTTAGTAGACTAGAGTCTTTGTGCTTCCAAACAGACATCATCTGTGGGTAAAATGTGCATATAGGAAAATAATATAAAGAGAGATCTCATTGCACTCATAGAAATATAACTAGAATGCAACACGAAAAAGAAAACAATATGTAACTAGAGAGGAGAAGAAAGAGCTCTTACGAAGTTGAGTTGACAAGATGTACCACTCTTTGTTTGTATGTACGACACTGCTCCACCAGATCGACCATCACCTCCTGTTTAAGATCCTAAAGAAATCCAAAAAAAGAAGGATGATCATCCAAAATAACTACGTGTAAAACAAAAAATAACTGAATTTCAGAAACGCAATGTCCGAGCAATCCCAAAAAGATTCCTCTTAATTCAAGCCATTGCAAGCAGGTAGTTTTCTTTCTCTGCAACAAAATCGTTTTACCTCCTTGTTTCCCGGCTCTAGTGCACTCAGCATTTCCGCAAGCACATCCATTATACCTTTTGCATTTTGAATCTCCGACAAACTGAAAAAGAATTTTGATATACAACAAAAAATTTAAAAGCAACAGATCCAGAGCAACAAAAGGCATGCGGTTACGTCCTAAATAAAGAGCAAATAGAAGAAACGTTAACAGTTGCAGACCCTAATAACATACATTCCTAATAAGCCCTACAATTAGAGCAAAAAATTGAAACTCCATTACTACGCATGTGTTTTACAAAAACTAATGAGAAACTTCTTTTTTGTTTGTTTGTCAACGATCACCATATATTAAATCAAGTTCGAACTGGATTTCGAGATTTCCGGACTAGACCAATGAGAAGCTACCTGATTGTCGTTATTTCCTTGATTCTAATCACATATCAACTTCGGTTTACCCTATATCTAGGCTTACGTTTAGGCTTTGTGCTAATACATTTCCTCAGAACAAAAAATTCTAAACGTATATCAAAAGACTTTGTCAGATAACCTAAGGAGATAACAATGGCCCAACAAAATCTTCCATCCTTTTGACGAAAATTCATTAACTTCAAACCGTGGAGTTGCAACTAGAGATACTTACCTCAGTGTCGGAAATTCTGGTTCTGCCGAAGGTTCAGGAATATCATTACTAGGTCCAGCACTACGAAGATTTGGAGGGTAAGACGTCAAAGGCTGTGTTTGTGGAGGTGTGAACACAGGCGCTGATCTCTCTGATCTCTGAGGGAAAACAGCCCCAGCACGCTGAAAGAGACAGGAGTCAACAATATGGTGATTGGGAAACAGTAGTGGACGAATTTCTATCAGAACTCACAAAAGGATCTAAAAAAAAATCAGCATGAGCCATATTTAACTCCAGTATGAGAGATTTGCACATCCAGTATCAGAATCAATACTTTGCTGAAGGAAATAAATCAAACAATTTCAGTAGACCTACCAACAATTCCTGGTATCCGGCATAGTATTGTGGATATCTTGCCCTAGGGCCACCAAAGGCCTCTTGCCATGTATCGATAAGGACCAGGATCTTCTCTTTGACATGGAAGTCCGGCTATATGCATCAGTAGATACCTTGAATTAGATAGTGATATAGAGTTAACATTTTCCGACAAAACCAATATCGAAGAACCTTCACCTTTTTCTTAACTATCCGGACCATCTCATGAATAACACCCTTCTCAGCCACATGCATATGAACCATGTCGCCACAGTTCTTCACTATCGTCTCAAGCAGCTAAAAAATAATAAATGCATGATGAGTGGATATAAAACACTATCATTGCAAAACAAACGAGATATAAAATGATGGGGAGTGAACATAATAAGATCATAATTCAGCATATCATTCATGTTAAGCAACTTGTAAGTCGGAAAATCTTCGTGTACACTTGTACAAAAA
The DNA here is from genome assembly GCA_000411075.1 of Sisymbrium irio. Taxonomy (NCBI): domain Eukaryota; kingdom Viridiplantae; phylum Streptophyta; class Magnoliopsida; order Brassicales; family Brassicaceae; genus Sisymbrium; species Sisymbrium irio. The sequence goes on from KE155936.1 coordinate 913,384, forward strand.
CGGAGAAAAAATAATTCTGGTGAGGTTTCATGTGCTTCATAGACAACATCTATTATGAACAAATAATCTCTACTCATGTCAACTTGCACAGATTAAGAGACGCACTGCCCATGGATCTTTAAGACCATGGAATGAGGCTATACGTGTAGCTAAAAAAAAACAAGCTATCTAAACGCAGAGCTATGTCGATGAAGTAACCATAAAGGAAAATAAAAAGGAGACAGTTATCTAGGAGCTCACTGTTAAGGCAAGAAGTTGAGCTTTTGGGTTTCTGCTACCAATCCGTTTTTTAATGCCCTTGACAACATCTTTTGCTTGCCTGAAAAACAACGACCAGTATCAGACAACACGAGTGAAAATCAAATATGTAACCCTGAGATCTGCTTCTTCCAATCACAAAGCGTATAAAGGAACTAAACACTAACCATGTCGACCTAAAGAAAAATTAAAATTCGGCAGTGAAGCATCTATCTACATCAACAAATACCTTTCACGCCTAATAAAATCATTTATTTATTTTGTTAAAACCTTGGCCAAAATTCGGCAAACAGTAAGATATCTCTAACATAGGCATCTGCTTCTCCTATGAAGTCCGATTTTTCCAATCTTAGTTTCAAGTTTGTTACTGAACCAACAAAGCAATCACAGATTCAAATCGGTATAGACAGTTTCAATATCTGTGAGGAGACTAATCGAGAGCTCTTAAAGACAAACCGAAGCAGGAGTCAAAGGAATAATCGAAATTGGAAGGAGCAGAGGCAACATACGCTGGATCGCTATTGAGCATGTCACAGATCTCGAGGTTCATAGCCCAATCAGGTCCGATCAGCATCTCGCTCGTCGCTCTCTCCACCATAGCGTTCACCATCTTCGCTTTTGACCCCAAAACCTCCGACGACTAGGGAAAGAAGGATTTCCAACAAGCTTCCTTAATCGGAAGAAGAAAGCAGCCGCCGTAATAAGATGACGCAAGAGAATACTCCGGCGAAGAATCTCTCGCTCAGGAATTCACGCCCCTCTCTCTCTTTCTCTTTCTAGTGGAATTGTTTTTCCTTTTCCCCTTTTCTTTCTCTATTATTAAATTTTCAGAATGTTTTTTTAATATATTTGCTGTTCTTCAAATCATGATGATCAGATCATTTTAGCACCCAAAAAAAAAACGAATAACAATAGTCGAATATCTTTTGGGAAGGTCCTCTTATTCGTTGCCACGTGTCCATCTAATTTGTGTTTGATGGTTACACCAATTCAGTTCTTGCTATTCATCGGACCGTTGTTTTGACCGACCAACTGAATCCGACGGTGGTCATCGTGTTAGAACAGTAAATGTTTGTTATCACACTTTTGGAGAGCTTAATAATAATGTTTTCTCCAATTATTTTCAATATGAAACAAAAATACTTTCAATATGAAGAATTTTACATCTAGAATTTTGATTGGTGCTGAGTGATGATAATACTTTGTTTATTGCCAAAAATAAATATTTAATGAGTGTTTAACATCATCTAAAACTTCACTACAGTAAATCCAATACTTAAGTTTGTTTGGAAAGTTTCAACATCCAAATCCAGCATTTAGAAGTACTTATCATTTTGTTTATTTTTATCAAATTAAAAAATGCATTTACATGCAAAAACTGATTTACATGTAAAACTAATTTTCATTAAAAATAAATATTTTGGATGATTTTAAATTTAAAATATGTCAAAATGCATCTCAAATTTAAAAAATCTATATCTTTATTTATAATCATAATTTTAAATTATTTTAATATTTTCTCTTGTGTATAAACTCCTAAGATTGCGGTCTCTCACCACTGTTTTTTATGTGTTTGGCGGTAGGAGCTACTGGTCCATTCATGACAGCAATCGGTTTTCCTTCACCATCCGGAAAATGATTCAACAAAAGCCTCTTCTTGTTGATCTTCTACGTTGTGATGTGGGTGATGGAAAAGTTGCATCTTTCTGGTTCGACTATTGGACGGAGTTAGGACCGCTGGAAACTGTTCTAGGGGATAATGGGCCTCGTTCATTGCGTATTCCGCTGTCTGCGACAGTACATCGCGCCACGCGTAACGGTCATTGGCACCTGCCACCTGCAAGATCGGAAGAGGCTTTAACTCTTCAAACTGTGCTCACCACTTTAACTCCCCCGTCTTCGGATAGAGGAGTGGACACTTACATTTGGCGCAACGTGAGAGGTACGTTCGAAAATATTTTCTCTTCAAAATCAACATGGGAGTTCCTCCGTCATCACTCCCCGCTTGTGGGCTGGTCTGATATCATATGGTTTAAGGAGGAAATTCCAAGATGTTCCTTTATCATGTGGTTGGTCATGTTATCGCGCTTACCAACGAAGGATAGATTGTCCCGTTGGGGTTTGAATGTTCCGGTTACGTGTGTATAGTACTACGTGTGTATTATGTTCTACGGAACATGAAACGCATGACCACCTGTTCTTTCAGTGTGTGAACTCTGGCGAGTTATTGCGATCTCTCACCACTGTTTTTGGCTCTCGGCAACCGTTTACGACTCCTGCCATAGCAAGCTTCATTGTTTCAAATCGCTCTTTCTCTAGATCTAAAGAAGGAGTCGTTGCAAGACTTGTCCTGCAGGTTGGCGTTTACCTTATCTGGAAGGAACGGAATCGCCGCGTTTTTCTCTCCACCTCTTTGTCTGTCGCAACGCTGAGGTGCTCTGCCGATCGTATGATCCGAGATCGTCTCCTCTCCTTTCCTGCTGTAAGTGTTCGTTCTCCTTCTCTCTTGGAGGTGTACTTCTCTTTAGCAAGGCGTTAGTTTTCTTTCCTCGCTTCTGTAATAAGTTGTTTAATAACAACAATGTTTTGTATCTTGTAACACTCTGGTATAAATTTAACATTAGTACCAAAAAAAAAAAATTTCTATTAATACAAAAAAAATATTTTTATTATTAAAGACATCATAGTTATGTTAGACGACGCCGTTGTTAGGTTTCGGTGACTCAGTTCGTCGCTGTGACTCTGATATCGTTCTCCGATGGGCTACTTTCTTCTTGTCCGCGTTATCGGAGTGATCTGTGCTTTCTCGTCTCTCGTTTTGTCAGATGAAATCTTGGGTAAGTTTTTCCTTTTGTGTAAGATTTTCTCGTCATACAACTGAATCCTAACCATTTGTTTAGTTGTGGGAGAAACTGGAATTCTTCAAGTCACTCCTAATTTGGAGGTTAAGGTTCCTCTTGGAGAAACGACCTCTCTATGTGAAAGGATACATATCCAAGGGATGTCAAGATTCCAACATTTGGATAAGTATGCACATTCAATCAAGCTGATTGTTAATGCCAGTGGGACAACAAGTGATATTCATGTTTGCTACCATAGGTGGAGTATCTTTTTGTTGAATTTATAGATTTGATTCACTTTGCTCTTCTTAATCTTTCATTCATCTTATCTAGGAATTTGTCACGTCCAATTGGAATTTGCCCTCATTATCGATGGGAGAAGGTCTATAACGGTTCATGGATTCAGACCATATCACTATTCGACCACAAAATTCTTGATGTTTATAGCTCATCCAAGGTCATTCTTCAAGTGTCTATTGTGGAAGGTGATTTTTGTTTGCTATTCTTGCTTCTACTTTCTAATTTTTACTATTGAGTAACTCGGCTTCATCTTTTGCAGAATCTTCTATGTTCCGCATTCTATTCTTAATCCTTGGTGCTATCTTGCTGAGTTTGGCTTCTAAATTGAGCACATCACTCGCCTTTTACTACATTAGTGCCGTCACTGTTGGCCCTATACTTGCTGTTCTACTTCTTCTCTGTCAGGTAATTCCAACTTTTTTTTTTTACTCTTTCTTGTATAACCTTACATTAGAGAGCTTTCTTTTCACAGATTCTCAGGATTCTACCAACTGGAAGGAATGCTAAGTCACTATACATCTATTCATCTATGGTAACTGCTCTGATTTTTCCCCTTCTTGATTCTCATTATCTAACATCTCATTATCTTGTTTCTTTTAACTTACTTTTGGGTCAGATTGGCTTGGGCGCTGTCATTTTTCACTACGTACCCTCTTTGTATCAAAGTTGGCTAAGAGCAACAGGATTTGATAAAGGAATCAAGACTCATGTAAGTTGCTTCTTCTTAGTGTCTCTATTTCTTGTGTAACTTCGTGCTGATTATAAACTATCTTTCTTTCTTTTTTGCTATCAAGACGTTAAGAGCTGTGGTGCCGTTTCTATATATGTTTGGAGTCATTCATGGATTTTATGCTATTATCGTATTTGCTCTGGCTCCAGATGGCACCATTGACATTGGCACAGCACGCTATGTTTCTTGGTCCATCTGGATTTTGGCTGCGCTCTTGATTCTTCTGGTTCTTTCTTTTTCCCAATATCCTCTCTCAAACTCTACTGTTTTCCTTTTAAAGTCATCTTTTAACAGAAAGCTTATTGTTTCCAGAGCTCCAATGATCTTTTGCTTGCTGGAGTAGGATTAATATGCATGATTCTTATGTCATCCATGTTAAAAAGGATGAGCAGATTGGTTTTTCCGCCATGAGGTTGGTTTTGTGATCCCTCTTTATTGTCATTTTCAAACGTAAATCTCTAGGTGAAGGCACTTAAAACCAAAAACCTTTTTTGTGTAATGTGTTTTTTGTCAGGAATCAACCGGATGAAGAGTGTGTTATTCGGGTAGTGTAGGCTTTTATGGTCTTTCATGGATTTGACTTTCTTATGATGATTTGATTATGGATATTAATATTCGAATATGATTCTCTATGTTACCTCTATCGTACTAAATGATGAACTCGCCTATGTCTTAAAAGATAATTGCTCGTCTCAGTCGCTTGCATGCACCTCCGGCTGTAAACACTTTTCCTAGGAAGATTTGAGAGTTTTCAAAGATACTCATTACTGAATTTTGCATCGTCGATGTTGTTTCTCTCCTCCTTTATTCGTGTTGTTGTGATTGGCAATGATAAACTCTTGTTTTAGTTAGTTTAGATGCGGTAGAATTCCACACTGGTAAAAAGTTCAGAAGAGTTTGGTTATGGACATTTTGGCCTTTTGCATTCTTAGCACCAATACAACAATATTTTTTTTTAACTTGCAACACTTCGCTTTTCTCTGCAACATTTTGCCTTTTTTGGACAGCCTGAATCCTGAAACGAAACCGACTGCTTGTTTAACCTCCAAAAGCTACCGTGATAGATTTGATTGGATCCTTATAGCCTACACGCGTTTCTTCGAACCTGTCTTTACTATATAGCCCAGCAGAATTGTCCCTTTTCGGCTGATTCTTCTTTACCTTAAACGGTTAACTTAAGGCGGGTGAGAAGCAAACCATGAAGCTGATACTATAGCATGAAAACTAATTCCATGTCGTTTTTTAAAATAAAGTGTAATCAAACTTATGTAGCTTTTTCATTTGCTGAAAAAAAACAAAAACATGAAACAGTTTATTCTAGTTTTCACTAACCAAATGATTTATAAATTCCAGTTAGTTTTGACTAACCAAATGTTCCATACCAATTATTCAGCCTTTTTTCCTATCGTCTTCACAATTATTTGAAGGAATATGATATATATATGCAACGAAAATGTCGAAGCTAACTTCTATAACTCATCGGAGTCGGACTCGAGTTTCCATAGTTCTGACAGACCAAACGAAATGTTCGAGATATTCTAAAGAAGAAACATAAGCCTATATCATTTTTTTCATCTACACAATCAATAACCCTTCACAGACTGCAAAGGCAAAGGAATGGACCAATACATTGTCACCCTTTTCCAAGTCTCTGGGAGACGAGAAGATTCACCTGGCTTTCAGGGCATCTTCAGCTTTTGTCAGATCATAACAACCGAGAGAGCAAATTCAATTTCAGAATCTGTGCAGAGAGATGGAGGTTTATACGCCCAAGAGACAAATGCATGAGAGGTCGAACGATCTTAGCCCTTCATGTACACAATTTCCTGTTTGATGTACAAATCCTCCTCAGGCTTACAAACAGCAACCACAAAAGCATGGACTTAAAGGGGCAAATACGAAGAGAAGCATTGACTCACCTTCGTAGGGGGAATTAAGGTAGTTGGCGCAAGTCATGACAATGGGTCGTGCAATCTTGAAGTGCTTTAGCCATCACACACCCTAGCATTGCCGAATATTCAATACGTCAGCTGATGAGGGCCAAGGTCGAGAAAACAAGCCAAGTGGTGCCTGAACTATATATCTGTCCCTAGATGCAGATTATTTCTTTGGTCAATGAGCAGATGAAATCTTGGTATGGAGGCTCCATGAACTGTGTCACTTGTGGTAAGCGCTCAGATTTCCATACTTTCTCTGGCTGCTAAGTGCTAAAACACATTTCACTCATTGTGATTGTGATTCACTCAGGTAACAAAACTCATTCAACTCACCCAATCAGTGTATCAGTTGTGGCTATATCTTTTTAGTCTGAAAATGTTGAAACAAGGGAAAGGGTTAGGCATTTGATTGGTTTAAAAGTGCAGAAAGAAACAAGACAAGATTGAAAACTTACCGACATCCCATTTTTCCAAAGCTGGTTTTGTTTCATCTACCATAAGGCTTAAAGGACACACTATCAATTCCAGATGCATTAGCTGCAGAGACGCCCTAAACCACCACATAGTAACTTGAATTGCTCGTGGGAATAAGAGATGAAGCCACGCCATGGTTGCATAGTTCATCAGGTTCGCAATCCGAGTCAGACGAGCATACTCTATAAAAGAACCTCCGAGAATAAACCTTTTTTCTTTCTTCTTTTCTTTCTATATGAAACTACTAAAAAACCCAAAACTAATACCCAACCCAAAACTAAGAGCATGATTATAAGGGTCTCTTACATGGTTTCTTAAGATGAAAAGAAAAAAAAAAAATCAAAAATATAAAAGAAAACAGAAAAGAAGAAGATACGTCTCCTATTTTAGGACAACAAGAGATCGTATGCTATGCCACGTGGTTAAGTTTCATTTGTTATTGTTTTTTTTCTCATTTTTTACGAAAATCTGTTTTTAACTCATCTTTTCCTTATTTTTTTTGTTAGAAAAAAACCTCTCTTTGTTTCCTTGATTGTAATCCCGATCGTAAAAGTAAGCCAATTTCAAAATTTATAGGATTCGATTTGCAAATTCCATTGTGAATCTGGAGGTTTTGATTGCTCAATTTTGTAATTTTGATTTGCAGAATTCGCTGAGGTAGCAGTGTGGTGCTGGGATTCGTTGGGTTCTTTGACTTCTTGGCTCAGAAAGATTGTTTCAGCTTTGCCTAATCGATACAGTCGTCTTGTATTGTAGCCTATCATGAGTTTTGTTTGTTCTAGATCCTTTCTTTTCATTGTCATGAAGTCTTTGTATCATCTTGATTTGGGTTTGTTGTTAACGATCTTGCTTTACCTTCCGTGCAAGCAATTCTGATAATATAAGTTCATATGTGAAAGTATCTTAGATCTAAACTGTGATTTGCTGCTACAGGCAATACACCGAGGAGTAGGAGAAGAAGAAGAAGGAAACAAGACTGCAAAATCTTTGGATCTTGTTGTCACCAGGTTAAACACGGACTTACGATCTTGTTCTGTTTCACTCCTTGTCTTTTTTAGTTGGAGGATGCAAACTTGTATTGTTTACACATTTGATCCTTGTTGTCTTCTTGTTTCAGTTTCAGTTTCATGAACCTTTGTATGTTTCGTGTTTAAGTTGTTCGTTTTAATGAGAATGAGATTGTGTTATGAACTTGACTTTGGAATAATTGTCTACGCATGGATTTTTGGTTCGCTAAATGCAGAACAGGCTTTGGAGTTTTTGATATTAAGTGTCTTACTTTTCTTCTCAAGATGAATCTTTTAAAGGAGAAGGACTCACTCGTGAT
>KE155936.1:921276-938466 GCA_000411075.1 Sisymbrium irio
GATCTTGCTTTACCTTCCGTGCAAGCAATTCTGATAATATAAGTTCATATGTGAAAGTATCTTAGATCTAAACTGTGATTTGCTGCTACAGGCAATACACCGAGGAGTAGGAGAAGAAGAAGAAGGAAACAAGACTGCAAAATCTTTGGATCTTGTTGTCACCAGGTTAAACACGGACTTACGATCTTGTTCTGTTTCACTCCTTGTCTTTTTTAGTTGGAGGATGCAAACTTGTATTGTTTACACATTTGATCCTTGTTGTCTTCTTGTTTCAGTTTCAGTTTCATGAACCTTTGTATGTTTCGTGTTTAAGTTGTTCGTTTTAATGAGAATGAGATTGTGTTATGAACTTGACTTTGGAATAATTGTCTACGCATGGATTTTTGGTTCGCTAAATGCAGAACAGGCTTTGGAGTTTTTGATATTAAGTGTCTTACTTTTCTTCTCAAGATGAATCTTTTAAAGGAGAAGGACTCACTCGTGATATATTTCTTATGCTTGATGGTTTGTTTCATATATCGTAAGAGAGTTTAGTGACATTGGCATTTCAGTTTCGTGTTTAAGTTTGTTATTTGGCCAATGACATTTACAAAACTCACTCGTGATTTGGCCAATGACATTTTAGTTTCGTGTTTAAGTTTGGGGTTAAGTTTGTGTTTGAGTGTTGTATCTTTTTTGCAGGCGGTCGATGTGTGATGCTGAAGGTTTTGGTTCAGAGGCTCAACCAAATCAATGGTATGAAAAAGGAAAGTAAGATGGTGTTGTGAAGGACCAAATGGACTCTCGAGAGGAAGGCAATTTGATTCTATGCAAGCTTTAGAATTGTGTATCTACGTTGTTTGTGTTGTTATGGGGACGGTATTCTATGCAAGCTTCAGTTTATTCACAAAAACCAGAAGATAAGTCTCATTCAATAAGCATAAAACACAAAACAAGTATAAATATAAAAGAATAAGAAGTGATGGTTTCATGAGAGACAACTACCAATTCAAATAGGTAGAGTAGGTAAATTGCAGGTTTCATGTATTCATTTATGTTTATGTTTAATTAAAATGTATTAAGCTTAAGTATGTTTAATTAAAAATGCATTTTATATTTAATTAAAATGTATTTTATGTTAATAATTTAAATATGTTTAATTAAAAATATATTAATCTTAATTATGTTAATTTTTATAAAAATTTTATTTATAATGTAAAAAAAAATTGGTTAAGAGACCTATAAGGGTATACACCAATAAAGGATAGAAAAAAAAAAGAGTTTGTATCTAAGTCTTTAAATTTCAGTTAATTTATATAATATTTATAAAAGACTTATAAGGGTATGCATCAATAATGATGCTCTAAACAAACCCAAAACTAAACAAACCCAAAACTATTACCCAACCCAAAACTAAATCCCTAATCCTAGTCCTACCCCTCCCCTAAACCAATACTGCTAAACCTTTTTAGCCCGGGCCTACAGCCCTCACTCCTTCTATTAATAGACTTTTGTACAATGACAAAATTGATGTGACAAGCCCTAGAGGAATAATATACCACAAAGTTGGTATCATTTCATAAAAAAGACCAAATGATGCTGCTAAAAACCCCCCTGCTAGATCATAGTCTTCTGTCATTTGAAAAATAACCATAAGATGTACTAAGTGAAGGTAGAAACAAGAGCAAAAGAGTACTACCCATAAACCATTTCTCTCTTTGAGTGTAGAGTCTAGCATTGTGAATAAACCTAAAGCTAAAGTTTTCCCAATTGCTTTTAGCATTACTATGTGGTTAGGAAAATTGTTATCCACACCACCAGCTCCTACATTGTCTACAACCCTAAACTGTTGTGTGTAAAAGAGGAGAAAGGAACAGTATAAAACTATAGCTAATTGTGCCACAACCATAGCATCATTCCACCATTTCATGTTCCCAAATACTTCTTCAACTGCAAACACAAAGCCTATGACACTTGGCACAATTGTTGCTAAACCCAGATATCCAAGGAGGAAATTTCCGTTGTAAACATAGTCCCTGAACTGGGCAAATCTCATCTCCATCATTGCTCCCAGCCCTTGTTGTCCCTCCATGATCTCCATGATCTACAACATCAAGATATAATTAACCACCGCAACCAAGTCGGGAAATAATTATCTACAAACTGCTAAGTACAATCATCGCATGCTAATTCCGAGAATCAGATGAAAATTCTTTCGCGACCAGAAAGGAAAAGTCATGGAAACAAATCGTGCGAAACTCATTGTTAGTAGAATCGAAGTAAACATAGCTCGACGAAGAAGACGAAGACACCGATTCTGCACATACAATCCATACATTTTACAATCTAATACTCATCTATGAAATTTACCCATTCTACATCGCAAACTGGATTCCGAGGATGTGAGAATTGCTCAAGACACAGATTCCGGAGCTAGGGTTTTCACAACTGGCTAAATCGAACTGTTCAAGGCACAGATTCCGGAGCTAGGGTTTACACAACTGACTAAATCCAAAGATTTCAGGTGAGGAAAAAGAAACTTACTTGAGATACAGCGCCTAGACTCGCGGTTATCGAGTTACCGTCGCTCGAGCAGGAGGAAGAATCGCTCGCGTCTAGCAGGAGGATGAAGAATCGTGGTCAAAAGTAAAAAGAGAATGAGCGGGAAATGGCAAGGGTGAGAGAGTGAGAGAGAGTGAGAGAAATGACTAACGACGAGGCGGAGGTGTTGCGTGTAGGTTTAAAACGACGACGTTTCAAGGTTAGACTGGTTTAATTCCGTACAGTGCAAAGGTCCAGTTTTATTTTAATTATCCGTGAATAAAACAAAATTTTTAAAAACGTAGGACTCAGGATTCGAAGACGGGGTCTGCGATACTGTTTAGAGTTTGAAATACCACTGAGACAATAACATTTCTTCGAAATATTATTGAAACCAAACATCTTTAACTGATGTTTCTAGAAATTAATAAAACACTAACAGAATTAGCTTCAGGTGTTCGAACTCGGATGGGCCGTGCTGTAAGCAGAGGTTATAGCATCTGAACCATTGACATTTAGGCTGTGATTTAGGTTATATTTCAACTAATTTATTATCTCTTTTATTGAAATCCCAAATCGAAAACCCTAAATTCTCTGAAAATAATTCCCAAATTGTTATTGGAATTTATCCACACACTTAAAATCTCAAATCTAAATTCCCAATTTTTTCACAAGTTAGAACTTTCGATTTGGAATTTTAAGTGTATGTGAATGAATTCCATTACCAATTTGAGAATTACTTTTCTGGATTTTGATATTTCGATTTAACATTTTAATAAAAGAGATAATAAATTACATTTAAATGTAATTATTAGACTCGCAGGTCATATCAGCCCACAGAAGCATTATGATAAAGTAAGATAATTGAATATTAATAACAATTTGAGAATTATTTTCAGGAGTTAGGGTTTTCGAGTTGAGATTTTACTAAAAATATATAATAAAATATGTTTAGGTATAATTATCTTTGATAATAATGTAATTAAACTATATTCAGACCTGTGCGCCGACGCACGGAATAATTTTCTTATTTTAAATTTTTAATATTTTTTTAATATTTTTTCATAAATATATATATATATATATTTAGTAAAATTTAATAAAATAAGTTAATTAATTTTTTAAACTTTTTTTCTTGTCTAAATATTTTATATATTGTAATAAAATAAACTATAAAAATCCATAGTTAAAAAAATAATAATACGTCTCAATAGTTTATTTCAGGCTCGGATCAGCGTATAAGCGTTGAGTTATTTTTTATTAAAAATATTTAGTTCTTTTATTTATTAAAGTAAATAATGTAATATATGAAGACTTAGTAAAGTCAATTTTTTCATATTTTTGGATTTTGATTATTTAAATTAAATTGTTGTGAGATGAGATTTTAGACCAAATCGATTTTTTTATCAAAATAATTTAGTTATAATTTTATAGTTTATTATTTAAAAAAAAAACAGTGAATATATATATATATATATTTATATATATACCAAATAAAATATTTTTATGTTATTTTTATATCTACCAATATATTTTTATTTTAATTTATGTGTATATTTACGAAAATATGATTTAATGATTTATAAAAATAATTTATTTATTTATAATTTAGTTATATTTATAATTTGATTTAATATCTACTACATATATTATTTTATTTTTATATTTTTTTAATTAGTTAAAGAAGTATGATACAATATTTAAAACTTTTTATTTATTTTTAATTTTAATTTTTGTTTTTATTTAATTAAGAAAGTGGGATCTATTATTTTAAATTTTTTTATATGTTAAATTTTATTTATGGTTAAAACTAAAATTTCTTAATGTCTATATTTTCTTTAATAAAATCATAACAAATTAAATATTAATAATGACATGAATTGTAATATATCATAGTAAAAGTAAATTTATTTTCTTTTTAATAAGATAGATGCCACTGTTTCAGTGGTTACTACTTACTACCTCTCGTTATTATACAGTTTATCCGAGTTCAAATCCAAAACACTACTTTTGCAGTATTTTATTAATTTTGCAAAACGAAATTTAAATATGTTTGATATTGATAATATTATGAAAAAATGTCATTCTGAGTAGCAGTAACGTAAGTGAATAGTATGATGAATCAGTTTAAATCTAGGGTGTTATAATTTCAAAATTTTTGTTAGTTTCTAAAAACGATGTTGTGCTATTTTAGTCAAGTTAATAAAAATGATTGTTTTTTGGCAAGTAAAAAAAAACTGGGATATTTTTTTAGCAGATCAATAAAAGTTTGAGGTATTTTATAGTTTACGATTTTGGTCATTTAGTTTTTAGAGTAATTTTAAAAAATATGTTTTCTAGATTTGAGACATTATTGAAATAGAAGATTTGGGGTCATCTGTAATTATTTTCACCCACGACGGCAGTTGCCATACCGCTTTTACACGCGCTATCTTTCTTCTTGCTCATTCTCAAAGCTCCGTTTTCCCCTGATTCGTCTGAGATTAGGGCTCATAATCAAATTCGAGACTTAGCTTGATGTCTTCGTGAATTGAAAGGGGGTTTGTTTATATTCGCTTGTCGATTAGGGCTTTCTTCTTCAATGGCGATCATTGGAGACGCGTTGCGTCAGGCATTTATGCCGAAGCAAGAATACGAGAGCCTTAGGGAGGAAGATAGAGCATGGGTTAAGCTTCAGAGGCCTGCACTAGTTTCGACGGTGGCTTTCCTTTGCTTCGTCATCTTCACTTGCACGATCATCAGCTTGAAAATCGTCTTCCCTTCGAATGTTCTGAGGAGACCATTCTGCGGCGACGTAAAGCTACAGCCTTTGCCTATCTATGGCAAAGCCCGTGACTCCGATCTGTTTCCCGGTGCTTTTTACTTGACGGATCAAGAAACTGTCGATTTCTACTGGATGGTCGTTTTCCTTCCCTCCACACTAATCTTCCTTGTATCTTCTCTTTATCTCGTAGCAGGTCAGTATCAAGTCTCTACCTCGTTGTTTCACTGGTCCCCTTTGCAATTGTGTTTATTCGATCATGTGCAATTGTCATCATTTTTACCGAAAGACTTAAACTTGTTATGGAGGGTTAGTTGATGTCTCCTCCTGACCTGAATGCTTCTCGTTGGGTTTACTTCTATAAATGATGGAAACTATTATCTCTAGTTCTGTGTGTTTATTAGGGTTTAGGGGTTAGCGATTGAGCAATTTGGTATTCGCTAAATCTTTGTTACTTCTTCTGCTAGATTTTCTTAGATTAGATTTTCTATGTACATTAGAGAAATAGCTAATTAAGACAAGTGCTTTGATTTTCACATGCCAGCCCTTCCAAGTTCTAATTGTTTTGAGGGTTCTCACTTCTCAGTTGAATTATATGAGATTTACAAAGTGGAAATGTTGTGAAATGCTTTACTACCATCCTAAATGGCTAAAATGCTCCTTTGTCTTGTCTTTTGTTAATCTTTTCATAAAGTTCTGGTATGTCTTCTTCTTATTTTCTCGTTATTTCGTTGCAATACTGCAGGAATTTTTGTGGCTTATTCCGCTCCTCGCCGTCATGGGTTTCTAAAAGTTGTTGAAAATAACTACTGTGCTTCAAGAAGAGGTATACCCTTCTCTCTCTCTCTCTCTCTCTCCCTTTCTCTCTTTAAGATGTGTTCGGCTTTCCATATGTGTTTTTTATATTGCCCATCCGTGCGTGCAATCGATTCATTCCTTTTCAGTACCAAAATGTTTCCTGTAAAATTTATGTATATATAATAATCATGTTCCATCTGCTATTACTTGTTTCCACCTGTGAGAATCTGGGATCATCGGAGTTTCTTATCACTAAGCTTGGACCTCAAATAGGCTAATGATATTTTATATCCTGTCTGATAAATGCACAGGTGGGGTTCGTTGCCTGTCAATTCTGAATGTTGTGTTTGCTATCATCTATGGTCTCCTCGCTATATTTCTCGGCTCAAGCCTCCTTACACTAGGAAGCAGCTGTTCTGTGCCATTGTTTTGGTGCTACGAGATATCTTCATGGGGTTTGGTAATTTTGTATGCTGGAACTGCTTTCTATCTTAGAAGAAGAGCCGCTTTAAGTATTGACGAAGGAGAGTTTGGGAACAGAAGTCATCAGGGCTTGGAGATGCTTGAAGCCAATCCTTTGGAATTTACACCAGATGTTGAAAGACGAGTGAACGAAGGATTCAAAGCTTGGATGGGTCCATCTTTGTTATCATCAGATGAAGAAGACGAACCCGAGTTTTACAATGAAGTGCCCAATGTAACAGCTCATACTCTTTCTAGCAGGCAAAGGTCGTGATTTTTAAAAAGAAGAATTTAGGCATGATGGTAACAAACGCAGATAGTCACCTCCAGAGATGGTTGCTTCAGAAATTGTTGAGCTCACCAAACTGGTACATCGGGTTTCTTTCGGGTCTCTGCTTTCTGCTGATGTTTGTCTCTATGGACTGATCATAAGATGATTCCAGAAGATAAATCAGAGCGGTCAGGAGTGTCGAGATTGTAGATATACATAGTGGATCATCAAAATTAGGTTTGGTTTTGTCTTTTAGTCAGTCCACCGTCTGTTTTGGTCGTTTACATTAGTTATTTTCGGAATCTTGAAGTTGGAGTGTAGGCCGCCTAACTATACATTTTGACCGTACAGTAACCTTCATATATTAACATCAAAGTTGGCCAAAAAAATGCATGGGTTAGGTTGACATTAACAGCGCAGATGATGATGTTTAACACTTTAAGTCCCGGTTATTTGAATTTGGTGGAGAAAAAAAACTCCCCAGTCTTTAATCCTAACAACTTAGTAAACTATCAACCAGATGTGCTAGAATCATGGGAAGGTGAATCATCTGGCAAAGTTTGGGACTTTATGACATTTTTCCCAAATTCAAATTATGCAGCTTATTGTTCACCAATCACCACTTACCTGTTTTATAGCTCGCTCAATGAGCTGAGTTTCATGGGAGGAAGTCGTAACTTTTCAGTCAGCGGACATCTTCCCTCAAATTATACGAACTAAAATTGTATTCGTGCTTGAAACTCATTAAATGAATTTTAGGAGTCAATTTCTTGAGAAGAAGTAACTTTTTTCCGCTATTTAATGAATTGTTTTATGTCCAGAGTTCAAAGATCTACACATTACAATGAAAAGAAAAAAATAGACACAGAGGGAATTTGACAATAAGACATACATATATGGGATGATCAAAAAAATTGAAAGGCGAGAATGAATGTCCCTGCTTTTTCTATCTGCAACTTTTCAGAAGGTAAGATGATGGGCTCGAGTAGCCGCCTGGAGAAGCCGAGGAGACCTTTGCTTTCCCCGGTGTCCCGCAATCGCTGAAGTCCAAGGCGCGACGCTCCACCTGCATTTCCACACAGAATTGGTTCAGAGAAAGCCAACATAGTTTCCTCTTATCTCTACCAGTTCAAGATTCAATTTTAACCATTAACCTAGACCAAGAACGAAGGGAGTTGTTAATGTTTGACCAGAGAATTGTAGCTTCCCCAGCTTAGCAACAGATTTTAAAGTTACCCAACAGCTTAAGCTTGAAGGGTTAACAAAGGAGTTTTATCGGTTCCAACTTATTACTAAGAGTTTGTAAGGATATATTATGTTGTGACAGTCGAAGCTCCTACCTGGGACCGGTTTTCCAGTTGATCGTGAGGCCAGTGCTGATTTTCTTTCCCTTGAATAGATTTGTTCAGCTGTCTCTTCTTGAGTATTGTTTCAGGTGTGTCATTACCCAAGACTTCCAAAGCATCTGCATATGCTGTAGCTGTGTGTTCGCTCAAGTGCTTCATCAGTCCTATGGCATCATAACTTCTCTCTCCGGGACTCATAAAGCATCCAATATCCTAAGAATAAAAGAAAAAAAAAACAAAGAATATTTGTCCATCAGCAGGCGGTTCAGTTAAATAACGAGAAGTAGAGTATCCAGAAACTAGTTTCACTCATGGTTATTCCATCTCACATTACCTCAAAAGTAATTTCTGGAGGCAACTTTGGGCTTTGCAAGAAAGAACCAAAGAGTAAAGGGGATTTCCATGGTGATGGGGTATCCAGGAGTTTTTTGAACGGAGTTCCATCAAATCTGGAAAACGAGTGGAACCAGGACAGCTTAGAATTATACTTTCCAGAAAAGAATGTGATTCAGTAAAAATAAGTCAGGTATCAAACACATACAGAGGAAAGCTAAAACTTACATGCTGAAGTTTTCAATATTAACACTACTCTCCGCAGTGTTGGTTTTACTTCCTGCAATTGTTGATAAAGGAATAGACTCTGCAGCAAATGGAGGTTCTGACGAGATTTCTCCAGTTGGAAGAGTACCTAATGACTTTTCGTGTTGGTTCGATGGATCTTTCCCAATTGTATTCACTTTGTTATCTGGTATAGATCCAGTTTTATCAGGAGAACTCAGTTGCATCTCAACGTCATTATAATAAACTAAACTTCTACGAGTTTCTTGATCCTGGTGCAAAGAAAAGCAACAGAATTAGAGACTAAAGCTTTTTAAGGTTAAATTATTGGAGAACTAGCACCAGTGATGTATGATCCTTGAGAAAGACAGCTCAAACAACTAGATGCAATGTGCTTGAACAAACTAGAAGTGGGCCTTTGCAACAATAAGAGATTTCAATAAACTAGATTGATATGAGAAGTTCACTGGAAGACTCTATATATGCATACCAGACAGTGCACGTTAAAGCATGTAGAGTATAAAGACGGACTTACAAGTTTAGCGGGAGTCACTCCTCCTGACTCCAAGGTTTCTTTTGAGTCCTCTTTGGCTTTGGAAGAGGAGGCACATATATTTTTATTGTCAGCGCATTCTGGCAGGCGAGAGGAATTGCAATAATCTCCATCATCCAGCATAACATCTAAGCGTGAAAAATCTTTAGCCAAGGAGGAAGCCTCAGCACTTTTAAGCATTTTTTCCTTTCTCCTATCAAGCACAGGTGACAGCAAGTCCCGATGCCGCTTCTTTAAGATGGATGGTGCACCACTAAAACTTTTGGCAGCATCTTTAAGCATGACATCAGGGCTTTTATCATGACACGGTGAATCCCATAACCTTAACGGAGTTGTACAGTTCATCGAAGAAATCATCAACTGGCGGATACCAAAGGGACTGTACTCTTGCCGTAAGTCACTATTTGATGGTACAAGATCACAGCTGAAGAAAGGAATATCGGCACTTGGAAAACGTGGAGGTTCATAGCAAAGTGATCCTTTGTCTTTTTCAGCTGGCTTATCGTCAATAGGAAAATAAATCTTATTCACTCTAGAAGGAGAAGAAAAATTATTCAGAGGTACTAGCTTCAAAGAATCCCTGGGAATATATGCGAGCTCTTGCTGTTCTGGGATACCATCATTATCATCATTGCCATGGGAGGTTACATGTCCATCAGAGTCGATGAAACCATCATTTTTATCAGTTTTACGTTCTAATGCAGTTGCTCCAAGAAGGTGACAGCCCTGAATAGAATCGTTACTGAGTGAAAGTGAGTCCTTCGCAGCTGAATATAACAAAGGAACACTATTATGACCCACCAGTTCCTTAGAATTTGAAGGATGCCAGGATAAAGCTGGAATATTTCCAGCTTCATGAGCATTTGTCTCTGCAGACCGGGAACAAAGATATCCTTTGTCCTTTTGAGGGTCAACCATGTTCTGAACTTGCTCACCAGAAGATGTACCGCTATCTTTCATGGTACTTGGGAAAAGAACCCTACAGCACTCCTCGTCCGTGATCAAAGTTTGTGGTTGTTGATGTGTATCTGGGTCCGAGTTTGGCAAAGAAGGTTGATCACTTAATCTGACTGAATTTTGAAAAGTCTGGCATGCTTCATTTCTTCCATCTCCGTCCATGTTATCGGTCAATAACTGAGGACACTCTAGATCGAGGTCCTGTTTCGCATTATTCGATACACCCTGCAAATGATCCTCTGTAGCTGTGTTAGTTCTAACCTCGGTTGAACAATTATGATTCTGATCCTTCTTTGAGGATTCTGCTTCACAAGAAATTTCGGGGACAACAATTTTGACATCTTCAAAGGAAGGGTAGTACGATTTTGCATGAGATGGTGAGTTTGAGATTTGCAGCTCTGATCCTGAAGGCAATTCAGGAATGTAGAATTCTTCATTTGCAGGTTTAACCTCATCTAGTAAATCATTGGTCGACTGTGAACAACTGAAAACAGTTGAAGCTTGGCTGCATTCTGATTCTTCAGCATCAGTCCCTGGCCTGTAATTACCTTCATCTCCACTGCTGTTCATCCACGAAGAAGATGAAGCGATGGATCTGTTCTGAAGGGCAATGAGTGGCGAGTTTTGACACTGATCTAGAAGACCTGATGCATAGTAGGAATCTAACTTCTTCTTAACTGAGCTGTTCCAGTGATTTTTGATTGAATTGTCTGACCTATGGAAACATAAGAACAAATAAGAAAATAACCAAAGAAGAAGAGGAAGAGAGACCATATTCATCAGCAGAAAAAACATTTTCTTCCAACGTAATAAGTAAATGAGACCACCAAATTCTCAGGTCACAGGTTACACAAATTCTATCATAATAGAACACATGAATAAGACATATTTACCTTCCTGGCAAAAATTTCATTAGCTCTGCCCATTTATTCCCATAAATTTGATGTGCACGAATAAGAGTCAGTTCCTCTTCCTGGGTCCATGCATTTTTATTGATGCCAGGGTTAAGATGGTTATGCCACCTACATCAAACGCAATATTGTTCATTTGCATCCAAGCACAAGTTAAAGAAAGAAGTATAGTAAAAAATCTCATTCATTGGTAAAAGAAATAGCGACTATGCGCATACCTTTCCCTACATTGCTTTCCGATGCGCCCAGGTAAATGCTGAGAAATAGTAGACCATTTCTTTGGCCCATATTTTTCTACCAGAGCAATTATTGTGTTATCCTCCTTTGGAAATATGAAAGAAAAGATGTTATGAAACATATTAACATGTACAACCGTGAAATCACCACCACGCAGAGAAAAGTTAAGTAAAGCATATAACGCAATTCACCACAGTTAGAAAGTCACCTCTTTTGACCACGGCCCTTTCACAAGCTCTGGGTTCAACACCTTTTGCCATCTATGAAGACACTGGACATCAGTCCGATCCTTAAAACATTCAGCTGAAAAGGTGAAACAAATAAAATCATACATTGCTTTCACCATCTTCGTCAAAGACTACAAAACACACGGCAGCTAAAATAGAGTATTGATATGATCATTATATTCCTTGGAAACTAAACTAGGAAAAAATGAATCAGAATTTGCTACTTGACATTACCTATCTTCTTCCAGTTCTTTCCTTGAAAACGCTCCACAGCTTTGCACAAGACTTCGTCCTGATACATGAAAACAGAATTAATGTAACAAAAGAAATTCATAGAGACAAATGTTCAGTACATGCAAAGGATAGCTAATGCCAACTAGTTAAATCGCACCATACAAAGGCAACAGTAGGGTGTAATACAACAAACTGATTACGCGTCGCTAGTGCGGCAGGATACATCTCACAATATACGAAGAATCCAAGAATCAGATAAACACAGGAACTCACCTCTTCGGGAGTCCATTGTCCTTTGGTGGATCGTCTTGCAGGGCCACATGTCCTCCTATGAAAGTGTTAAACACATCACAGCCTGAGAATGTCTTGTTGAATGCAAAATTTGGTGCTAATAAAAGCAATTTAACCTCAACATCGAAAAAAAAAACCCGACAGAAGAAAAGAAGTGAGAAGTGAAACATACCCATGTTTCCCTTGTAGGTTTCCTTGGAAATCCTCTTCTGCAACATTGGGGGCTTTCATCTCACGCTTCATACTTAGGAAGAGAAGCAATATAACATACCCCAAAGCAGGCTCCTTTGGTGTGTCTTGATCTCATATATCGTAATAAGCCTAGCACAATGTCCACAATCTGAAACAAATATATATAAACCATAAACTTAAACACAATCCCACTAAGTATCAGCATGAACGCATGAGCTTACAGATACAGTACCCAGAAACTAAAAGTCAAAACGGCTAAGAAAAGCTACAATTTTTATCTTTAAAAAACATAAATTAACTTCAGATTATGAGATTAGGTCCAAAAACCTAAACATACGAACTCGAAACTAGTTTCTGAACCCAAAACAAAAAAAAAGCTTCGAACTTTTTTCTTTTTGGTAAATGTTGAGGAAAGCTTCGAACTTTTATAAGACAAATCAGGCTAAAATCGAAATGGCAGTAGGGGTTTTTGATAAAAACAACAGAAGTTTGAAAGAGTAGATTTTGATCTTTGGTTGAAAAGTCAGGAACAAAGTGTGGGTGACCCTTACGAAGATGGAGACACGGTGGTGGGTATGAATCAATCCCAGAATACGGGAACGTACGTACGGTCGAGTAAGGCTCACAGTAGCAACAGATCCACAAAATCCAGAAAATAATCAAGACGCTGAGGAAGGAATCACAAATCGAAATAAGAGTGAGAGATGAGAGAGAGAGAGAGATGTGAGAGAAAGAGGTATTCAAACATGGAGAGGCGGAATTCGAAGTGAGATCAAACAAAAGGGAGACATGATCTCAGCCGTTCATTTCAAGCTGTGAATCTAGTCTCCATTAAAGTTCCACGCCTATATTATTATTTTTTAATTTCTTTCTTTTTCTTCTTACAATACGTTTTCTTCTTATTTTTCTCTGTACCGTCGTCTCTTCCTTTTTCCTAAATTCAAATACTAGCATTTAGGCATTCATTAGCATATACTTTTCCAATTCAGTAACAACTTAAACGGAAATTGTTTTATAAATTTTTTTTTCCGGAGAATTTAGATGAGATGGCTTTTTATTTTTTTTGCTACAAAAGAGGAAACTCTTCCTCCTTTCATTTCAAAATGAAAAGAAATCAGCATTAAACCCTAAAAACTATGTGGACAAAGTCAAACGAAAGGACCACAAGAAATAAATAAAAAGAACTATTCAACTTTTCAAAATGAAACAGAACATCTCAAGTAATCACTAATCAGTGTGACTTGATAGTAAAATTATGTATTAGAGTTTGGAAAACTTTCTGTAGTTAATAATAGTTTCAGATTTCTCCGTTATTATATACTACTTTCTCCGTATTCTAATAAGTGTTGTTTTGGAGTAAAATTTTCGTTTTTAAATAAGTATTGTTTTACAATTTAAATATAAAATTTATTGATAAGATTTTTTTTTTATTTTTCTATTAGTTTAAATATTGTTAAGTGTATAGGAAGATGTATTTTTATTTTAGAAATTACAAAATCATATGTTTTATTAATCTGTGTGCATAAACCTAAAACGACACTTTAAAATATAAAGAGAATATAAGATAAAATTTTCCAAAAGAAAACAAAGAACAATTAAGATAGATCTAAAATAAGAAAGAGAGTGCCTAATATAAGCAACGAGTAAAAATATAACAATAAAAATAGAGCAAAATCCTTTCCAAAAATATAAAAACGAAACTAAATCTGATCTAAGCAAAATTTGCCAAGTAGCAACTACTACAAAACTTGCTTGCTGATTAGTTATAGCCTCACAAGAAGTCACACGTAGATAATAAAGGGTTTGGACTGTGAGGTCTACATAGATGAAGTCGCGCAACTAGAAATATATTAAAAGCTGATGCAACAAGTCACGAGCTATGATGGAAAAACGAGAGTAGAAAACAAAGTGTCATCATGCTTCCACCTTCTGAGCTTTGTTCCAGCGACCACCCGGGGAATCAGATCCCCTCTTTCGCCCGAATCTCCCTCCTCGTTTTCCTCCCCTGCCATAGACCACAACCCAAATTTCTCAGACCGATACCAAATCAAACGACCACAAGTTTCTAACAAATATACATAACCGAACTTAGCGCAACTGAACCGAATAAGCCGAGAATGTAGTCTCACTGACTCTCAGCATATACATATGTTCATTATGTATAGTTTTTTTATCCAACCAAACCCGAACCAAAATAACTATAGGTTATAGTTTCGGCCTAGTCTTCACAAAACCAAACTTAATACATTCAAATACCAAAACATGTACTCACCTTCCTCCACGGCCACCCTTGTCAAACCGATCTTTGCTCCTAAGGAGTCCCCAGTACTCCTTTTCAGCTTCGCCTGACACCACAAGATACCCATTTAACTCAAGCAAAGCAGCATACTTAAAGATAGGATGAAAGTTAAAAACTGTTTTTACCAGTAAGAGGTTCTAGGACAGCGATAAAGTTCTTCACGGCTAGTCCACCTTCTTTGGCTAATACTGCTGCTGCACGGGCTTTCTGGGATGCTTCTGGCTCATCAAACCTAAGGTATCCAGTCTCAGCTCCCATTTTGAAATCCACAAACTTCACAGTGAAAAAAAACAATGAGTTATAAAACTACAAAATAAAACGGAATGAAAAAATGCTATCAAGAACAAAAGGTATATTAGCAGAATAGAAAGGAGAACACACAATCAATAATAAGAGAATATGATGTCATGTACCTTGACATCACCAAATTTTCCAAAAACGGCCTTAAGATCTTCACGCAAGACAACATCTTTATTATCTTTATGGGTGGCAAGAGCACCCTTTTCTTCCCTCTCTCCATTTTTATTTGGAGAGTCGGAAGACTCCTCATCATCATCACCCTCTGTTCCTTGGACCTGAACCTGATCAGTGTTCTCTTTATCAGCATCAGGATTATCTTCTGGCTTCGATTCATTCTCTTCCTTTTTCTTATCAGTTGGCTCCTCAGAACTTTTTTCTTCTGTGGTGCCTTCTTCAGCTGAGCGCTTTAGAGTGAATGAAATAATCAAACCCTTGGGATAACTACAATATTACAAAACAGCCAGAGTCAGTTCAAAATCGTTAATAGCAACAAAACACAATAAATTAATAGCAGAAGACAAACTCATACTTTGCCTCATAATCAGAACCGCTCTTGTGATCAGAGCCATTCTTCTGATTTGCAGAAACCTTCTGAGAACGGTAATTGGCAAACTTTTCTTCATCTTTCTCCCTTTCATCATCAAACTCTTTCCTGAGAAAAATAATTATCTTTTAAGTAACGCATCTTGAAAAGAAAACATTATGAAAAGAGAAAGAGTCAGTAAACGGGACATGTTTTCATGCCCAAGCAGGATTACTTTGGTTTCATCTCCAAGTCGAGACCAGCAAAGACCAAATTTTGTTTCATAACATTTAGGGCATCCTCTTCTGTAGGGAACTCAACCAAGGCAACGCCACAAAACACTCTCGTCTCTGCTACATGACGAGGCATCCTCACACTATTAACCTGAAAAGAAGAAGAAAAAACACACATCAAACACTCGTATAGCCAGTTAATCTCACTATTAGTATTATTCTCCAAACGAAAAAGAAAACGAAACACTTAAAAACTGAATCGGTAGTGGATTAACCTTTCCATACTGACTGAAAAAGGCTTCAACGTCTTCCCTTTTAACATCATAGGAGAATGGTGAAGCAGCTACTGTTCTAGCATTAAGCTGTTCAATCAAATCTTCTAGCTTCAACAATTCTGTACTCCTACCAACCTTTTTCCCTGTGCAAGCAAATCCAAATACAAAAGCGATCAAATAAACTCTAAAAAAGATTTCTCAACACAGGGCACAATTGTGTTTATCAAAGCTTACGACTTTCGTAAACAAAAGAGAGATCTCAGACACAAAGATTGAAGTTTGATAATAAAGCTCACCGTCTTCTGAAACCTTGAGAGCGGAAGAGGTTCGAAGAGTATCAGCAACAGCTTTGATAGTATCTTCAGGAATCTCATCTCCTTTGGAATCACCCAACTTCAAATATCCTCTCATCTTACTGAAGGAACATATCAACGCCAAACTAACCACTGTTCTCCAAAAGAGAAACAAATCATCAATCAATCAGCAATAACAAAGAGATTGAATTGTTCCCAAAGTTGAGAAACTTACAGCCATCTTCACTCTCTCTAACCGTCTTCTTGAGGAAATCATCAATGGGAAGATTACTATCACTAAAGTAGAACTCCACCTAACCATATCAAAAGCCAATATCAGAACATAATTGAATCAATCGCAAAACATTATTGAAAGAGCAAGAAGAGGAATAAGAGACCTGGCGAAGAACCGTTTTGGCCGTCTCTTCGGTTAGGCAAGGAATCGACATTTTTTTATTGCTGGTTAGAGAGGTAGAGAGAGAGAGGAGGAGGAGGAGAAGAGAGCGAGCAAGAGAAGAAGGAGAGGGGTACTAGGGTTTTAGTAAGAGACAGCTTCCATTTTCGTATGAATTTGCCAATATATTTATTTTCTTTTTCGCCTTTGATCCCTTTATTTCCGCTTGTATTCCTTAATATCCTAGTATTTTAACTATACGATCTGATTTACCCCCACGATGCTTTACAGTTTCAATTTACCCTAGAATTTTCATAAAACATTAACATGCATAAAACGTTTCTTTTCTAGATTAATAATCATCTTATAATGAAAAACTAATATTTGGATCATTACAACATATGGAGAATAGATTGATTTAGGAACTCGTACTACTTATGAAATATCAACTCATAACTTTATTCGAAAAAATAATAAAAAACTGGTTTGAAGAGAGACAATAGACTAAACGAAACTTATTTGTGTGTCATCTCCACAGTACCAACTCTCTTCTTT
>KE155938.1:0-80428 GCA_000411075.1 Sisymbrium irio
ATATACATATTTAAATTATTATGTATAAAAAATAATTAAAATGTCAAATGACTTAAAATTTATTTTAAAATTTATTTTGGAGTGAAGAATTTCTTCTATAGAAGATAAATTGTATCCTCTTAATGCTTGTTTCCGATGTGGGACAAATTTTGTGTTTTTAAACATTGTAGTTTGCATCATTTGTTAATTGATACAAATATTTGTATCAATTAAAAATGATGTTAATTACTAAATAAATACATCATTTATCTAACTGATATAAATTTATATAATAATATCACTTTTGTTAAAATGATACAAATTAAAATAATTTAGTATCAATTAATTGAACTGATGTTAAATTAATTAATTATTATATCATTAATTATAAGTGATGTTAATTTATTAATATTTGTTTCATTTGTAATTAAATGATTTAAAATAAAATCACTCCATTTTGTGATGTAATTTAAATGATGTAATACATCCCTTTTTTGTAGTGACTGCCACAAGCACATGTAGCAACCATTTGAGTTTATGGCTGTGGCTATATAAAAATTGATTGTATTGAGTGTATTACCACCTATGTGAAGATTTTGTTTTTCATTTTGTCAAGTATCAAGTTTTAACAGATGGATTTTTAAATACAGACCTAATTAATGCTTCGCTAATTTTTTTTAACAATGGGAAATATACACTATATTGACAATAACATTGGTACACAAAATTGTTGTGGGTGGTAAATATGTACTATATCTCAGACAGATAGGTATACGTACGTACGTAGGTGACATTGAATATTGATTATGTTACTTGAAAGTTGTTATATAGTAGATTACGAAAGAATGCAACCATATATTATTGGTATAGTCAAACTCACAACACGCGTTTGTCTAACCAAGCCGTTGGCAAATCGAGTTGTTCCCTACTTACACTCACATTCATTTTAATTGGAACTTATTTGTATGTGAATGTTCACGTGCTTTTTTATTTACACATTCAATTATTTATGTATAAATTTTATTGTGCACTCCAAATGAAGAGTTGTCTCTAATCAGTAACTATTTAAAATGGTTATGCTATAAGTAGAAACTCACTTAAAAATTAATCCATGACACCTGGCCATACAAATTTTTACTGTCGATATATATGATGTGCAAAAGGAAACCGAACCGGTTTGATATCATATGAACGCCAACCCAACCAAAGCAAGAATATTATATATAGTTAATTAATCGTTGTTTTAGGCTTTATGAATTTTAGACTGTATACGAATTTTTATAGCTATTCATTACTATATATATATATATATATATATTTTTTTTTTTTTTGTGAGAAGAATTTGATTAGTATTTTCAGATATGTAGACATAATATGTGGGGGCATTGACATTTTAAATTGTGTTTTTCCCGTACAAAATTGTGTTGTAGCAATTTTTAAATTGCAACAAAAAGAAACAGAATTTAATTTACTTCGCTAGTGTCTTTTTGGTTTCGACGTACAGTTTTTACAAAAAAAAAAAATGCATGTTTGTGAAAAAACTGTACTGGCCCCTCCAACATAGTAAATTCTTTACCAACTCAGTAACAATAAGGTACTACCGAAATTTTGTCAGGCATTTGTTTTACTCTTCAACGTATTCGTTTACTATAACAAATTGAGAAAAATCATATCTGTACGGAGTAAACCAATAAGTTAAAGAATAAAACAAAAAGCCTGATAGTTTACAGACTATAAACCACTACACGTTAAGTTCTAAAGGTATACCATCCACTCACTAGCTGGTTTTTGTTTGGTGGAATGGTGTAATTAATTGAAGTAAAGGTTTCTATATTCACAAACTTTAAACCTTACCAGCAGCAGCAGTGAGTAGTGACAAAACTAAAATATAAAGCAAACGAATTAGATCGTTGAATGATTGGTGACTGGAATTGGCGCTGATGATATTATGAATAGTACGAAGAAAAAAAATTGTTAAGGAGATAATAAAGCCAAGGAGTGTGAGTGTTAAAAGATTGTTAGTTCTTACTTTATTCCCACCATCGGTAGTTTACAATTGATTGTACCTCAATTTTCCTGTAAACTGACAACTGATTGTTGAGAATATGACATTAACCAGATAAGAAGCTATGACCAGTCCGTAAATAGGATGGTCGTAGTATAAAGACGATGAAGGCAGAAATTCACATTTTTTTTTCTACATGTACGTATTCATGTGGTTGTTTTTGACACATTTGATTAACCTTAAACTATCGCATTTAGGATAAAGTATGGACCATTCAATTTGTTAGGGTTTTTCTGTTTTTGGTTTTATCGTTTTATTTAAATCATTTGATATAGTTAGTGATAATTTTTTTTTTTAGTATATAGTTAAATTATTTAGTTGCAATACCTTTCATTTATGAGATCGGCTTCGCTCGTCTGCACCTTATCGTTTTTCCTGCAGTTTCTATGAAATTTCTCATTTGGTTTATTTCGGTTTAGATTTGGTTCACTTTTTCCCGTTACGTCTACTTCCATACACCTAAACATGGTCAGTATTGATTTAGTTTGATGCTTGTGTTCTCTGGCCAAGAAAAACCAAGAAGAGAGAAAGGATCAAAACTGTTGGAGCAATATTTCTCACATTGCATACAAAGGCAGACTAATTGCTAATATAAGAAGATGTTAAAAGGAAGGATCGTCATAGAGAATATTATTCAATCTGTTATACTATTGAATATGAGAGTATTTCCTTTCCATAAACATGAAAGAGAACAAACAATATAATCAGGATAGTCTACTCTCACCGCAACAAAAGGTCCTTTGCAACGAAATCCACACTTGTAACATCCTGGTCGATTTATACCATTTAAAGCCACTTCCCATCTCTCTCCATTGTTCTCAAATTGCAATCGAGGCTTCATATATCTGAAGTCTCCGAGTACGCATTCAATATGAACAGTTGAGCCTGAAGTTTCGCAAGTGTAGAACATTACGTTCTGATCCATTTCTCTCTCGCATATCTCACACCAGTAACTACCTGTCATATCCTTGTCTCCATCGTAGCATAATCTGAGAGGATTCCTATCGTATTTGTACCTTACCATATCTGGTAAAGTAGCACACTTGAAATCCAAAACGAAATCGCAATCGGTACAAGTAAGAACATACACTGACTCTTGCTTGCAAACCACACATATCTTGCTACCTAGTGAAGTTTGGAACACAGGATGCGGATGACACACATAGAAAAATGGTTCGGATACTGACCCGCATCGTACATCTAATTTGATATTGCAACATTCATACCTGAAACCACTGCATAGTCGGTCACAAGCAGAGCATAAGAATACTCCACGAGTCCTCGGTATACCCATGACTATGATATCATTAGGGTACAAAGTAAGTTGATGATTGTGCAGCACGTGTCGTTGCTTTCGAGGAAGGTTTGCACATGTTTCATGGAGAAGGAAATCATCACATTGCATACAACTGTAGAATGAGTTAGAATACACAGGACGAACACATGCTCTACAACGCTTATGCTCGCCATGGATATAAGTTAGACCATCCTCAAGTCGTAGATCATGCTCTGGATGGCTAAAGTGATTTATTATCCCGTCACTCACAACCTTAAATGGCTCTTCACATTCATCATTTTCTTCTGGCTCATCCTCAAGCTCTTGCCCATCCCACACATCACCTCTCGTGGCACATTTTGAATGAACTGCGTAATCTGGACAAATCAAGCAACAATACGCCCCGTATCTCCCGTCAATTCTTCTTCGACAAACTCCACAATTCCACTCTCCGAAACCAGGAAAATAAGTGCGAGAGATACGATGTCTATGACGTATAATGCTGATGACACGTGGTAAGTAGATACAATCTTTATGGATCATGAAATCACACTGAGGACAAACGTATGGAGATCGATCAGATTCAAGACCACATGCATTGCAAGTAAAGCGTATGAGCCTTGGCATGAGAGTGAGGATATGTTCATGACCTTTAGGGTAGTGGATGACTAACTCAAATGGGTTTCGCGCACAATAAAGATCTAAGCTGAAATCACATATGGAGCAATGATATAATAATTTACCGAGCTTTTCTCCACATAGACGGCAACTATCATCTCCAACAACTAGTGGTAGGCCATGTGGGAGGAGCGTGAGAGGATGTCTCTGGTGAGAAGGATGGTTAATCTCTGGCGATGATTCAGCACATTCTTTGTGGACGGCGAAGCCGCAGGTATCGCAGTTGTAGCCAAAAAGACCGTTGCCTCTAAGTTCTGGACATCCGTCGCAGTGACCGTTGCTGCTACCGTATACGTACAAAGGGTGTTCGTGAGATGGAAGCATCACTGTGGGTCCCATGATTTGGTCGAAGACCATGGATGGAGTTAATGAATCGCTATCTTCATCATCATCATCGTAGGAGTATGCTTCATCTTCTGCATGTGGTGTTGGTACGTCAAGGAGCTCCTCAACTAGAACCATTTTTTTGTCTTGACGAACTAAATCTTTCGGTTTGTTTCTTGTCTGTTGTAGAACATCTAAGCTATAAACAAATAAAGAACAATAGATAAAAAGAAAAAGAAGAAATATAGCCGTTAAGGAATTAATATTTTTATGAATGTTTCCTTTTTTTGAGGTTAATTGTCCCCTAATCTTAGATTTAGGATTCGAATCTTTGGGATACAGTGCGAGCTGCCAAAGTTTGCTTCATTCTTGTTAACTAACTAAATCTTTACATTTTTTTTTTTGGAGTTAACAATTTAATAATATACTCCCTTTGTTCAATATGTTTTTTAGTTTAAACCACATAAATTAAGAAAAATATTATTTTATTAAAAACACATAATTATAAAAAATAATTTTAATCAATGGCTCCTACGGACCAGCGAACGAGCGCGCACACGCACACACCAAAAGAAAAAAGAAAAAAAAAAAGAACAATTTAATAATATATTAATTTTTGGGTATCCAAAATTGCAAATAAACAAATCTCAACTTTTCCAAAACTGTTCGATCGTTATTTTCTTTGTTAGACTTCAATGTCACCAACTCACCATGTATGTCTGATTAATTTACTGTACTACCATCAACTCAATAGTTACAGTGCTTGCTACGAATTTAAGAGTATTTTTGTTTGTTGTGCTCATCTAATTTCTTCAGTAATTATTTCTAGGTGACAAAATCAAAATGTAAATATTAAGAAATTTAAAGCATTTTTATCCTAAAAACTTATTTAAGGGTTATTATTTCTTTTTAATATTTTAA
Organism: Sisymbrium irio; assembly: GCA_000411075.1. NCBI lineage: Eukaryota > Viridiplantae > Streptophyta > Magnoliopsida > Brassicales > Brassicaceae > Sisymbrium > Sisymbrium irio. The sequence goes on from KE155938.1 coordinate 5,244, forward strand.
GTAGTAAAAGTGAGTTTTAAGAGATTGAACTTAAAGATCACAAAATTAATGGTACATTGCAAGTCTCTTAATGTATGATTTTAAAAAAATATAAAAATTACCAACCTCAAGAGAGTTCTTGTCTTCTGAAGTTATGTTCCTGTACCATTCGAGGTTTCTATTGGACCGAGACAAACAACAGTCAAATGATCTGCGAGCATGTAATTTCTTTACTTGAAACATACCTCCGAACGCAAGCTATGGAAATAGCATGTTTTGATGCAGAGTATATAGCCTGTCCAGGTGATGGTACCTTTCCTGCCGCACTGCTTATCTGAGTATAGACTAACATCAATCACTAATCATGAAACAAAGAAACAAACACATCAGAACCGAGTTCTACAAAGCACTTGTTTATGCATAAAAAAAACTAAATGATTTTACAAAGAGCAGCATTCAGAATAAAATGTCGGCTAAAACAAATATTTGTTTAAACGATAGGCTAACCACAAAATTGGTGAAAGGATTGCCTTCATTGTTTCAGGAGCAACCTATGTGTGAGGAAAAAATTAACTGAGTGACACAATAAGGGATATATAGATGCTTAGCCATACACAATTCAGGTTCATAGAGAAACGAAATTTAAAAACTGCTGAGCAATAAAAGATAATCAGCAGAGGTTTCAGAGGAGCTACAACAGAGTTTTTGACACGCTCTTTAACATCAAAAAGCCACAGACTTCGCAGAAGAATCTTCTAAATAGCAATTCATACAAAGATATACTCTCTACCCAAAATTCCAATCAATTCAAAAAACATGGCGTAACATATACTCTCTACCCAAAGTATCCAATCGAAGTATACTAATACAAGAAATTAATAAGAAGGACCAACTAGTGAACACAGACTTGCGGACTACATTGTGTTAGTGACCATAGATTTTCCCAATTAAACTTATACATTTATGAGTTTGAACCAAAACCATCAACAGAAGAGATCTGCAATAATTCATTCCAAATTACTTTAAAAAGTGTAAACACAGCACTGCTATACAAGCAAAAACCACCAAGTAGCCATACACAATTCATGTTTACTAGGAAATAGAGTTTAAAATCCACATGACAAGAGACAAGAGATAGAGCTCTGAAAATCGAAACCAGTATAAAATTAAGTCTTTGATTGGTTTTGATTCATACAAATCCAGTATAATTCATTGCATTTCAAGAATCAGAGAGCGATTTTACACAACAAATCTAATGAATCACACATCTGTACTAGCCTCACATCAAAACTGAATCATGGTGCGAGCTTCATATACGTTCAGTATCATACAAGCTTTGAATCCAATCTATAACAGCACCTTTATTGAAGGATTTAAAGGGGAGTTCACACATTTGCCGAAAAAAACTAATTTTTTATTATTACAGTAATGAACCCATATCACTGGGGTGAACCCATATTAATACTGTTTTGCGGGTTCCACGACACATGGCGGTCCGCGATAGGTTCAAATTTGCACGCATTACCGCTGCAGATGCTCTAAGAAACAATAACTTTGATATTGGAGAAAGAAAATAATCGATTGTAGTAAGAAATTCAAACGTGGATTTTTTTGAGAGAACAGCGTGATTGAAATCTAGAATTCAAAAGTTGAAATTTTCCTTCTACATATTGAGAAATATGAAGAAGAGAATATATTACAGACAGAAGGAAAAAAATATCATCCTTAAAAACAGTTTTTTTCTCACAAATTTTTTACCCAACGAATAGGTAACACCTGTCAAGCAATGTATTTTGCATCACTTAATTTGGCGATGTTCCTTCTATTTAACTGAATTTTTCTTTTATTTAATTGTTATTTAGACTAAGAAATCTTGTTAAAGACTGGAATAATCATACTTTTAGACCATAATCAAACATTTGTTAGTAAAATTAAAAATTGAAATAAATAAAAATTGAAAAAATAAATAACAAACATAATTATATTGGTAAAGAGGCGTGTGATTCTATTCACCGGTTTAAATATTTTTTAAATATCTTTTTTTGAAGATTGTTTTTTCCCTGTAGTTTCTCTTAATAGTTAAATATGTATTCTCTAAGAATTTAAAATAGGCTCTCCCTCATTTATCATGCTCTCCATCTATGCAGCTATTAAATTCAGTTCGCCTGTTACATTATCTTATTCTATTTATCCTCTATTGAATTCTTATTCTGCTATCTCACTTAAAGTAGCGAAATCAAATACTTGTCTTAGAAATTTTGATCTCATGAAATACATTAAGCAGTAATCACATTATCTTTCAACTACAATCAATGTTAATGATAAGCAGTGTCGGGCCTGCGATATTTTGGACTAGAAGCATAGAAGGGAAAACAAAATTTGGCCCTTTAATTTTTTAAAAGTTGGTAGCTGTGTATCAAACTGGTGTCAAACCCACAACCTCTCACACTTATCATCATATAACAAACAATCTGAACCAAGTGATTTTATTGAAACATTGGCTTCTAAAGGATCATTACTTTTAACGTACATATCTCAAATTTTGTATACTTTGATATCAATTGATGATATAAGAAGATGGTAAAAAAGAAGAAGGATCATCGATACTTCAGGCTCTTATATCAGAAGTATATGATAGTATCTCCTTTACAAGAGCAAACATAAAAGAGAGCAAACGTAACAATCATGTATGTGAGGTTCACTGCAACAAAAGGCCCCGTGCAAGCCACACTTGAAGCTGCACCCTAGTCGGTTGATACCTTTCAAAAACCACTTTCTATTTCTTTTCATTGACCGTGAAAAAGAGTTGAGGCCTCACATATTTAAAACGTTTGCAACAGTTGCACTTCATGTAAAAAAGGTTTTTTGGAAAAATAAATTTTACATTCTTTCCAAAAAAAAAAAATAGTCGAGCCTAAACTTTTGCTAGTATATATAAAATGTTATTTGGAGTTTTGGACAACTTTTACTAGTATATATATAGAATGTTATTTGTGTATCAATTTCTGTCTCACATATGACATATCTCACACCAATAACGGCCGGACATGGTGTTATCCCCCATCATAGTGAATGGCTTGAAAAGGCAAAAAAATTTGGCAGACACAATTCTGATCGGTTCTTGATTATTTTGTTTTTTTTTTGGTCAAAAGATGCATCTTTTTAGCTTTTTTCTAATGTTACGTTTTCCCAAAGTTTGAATTTTTGTCTGATCTTTTTTTTATACAATTTTAAATTTATCTTCTTTTTCCTTTGACATATGGTAACAAAATAGGACAATCTAGTACATTTACTTTTAATAGTCGTATAGAAGGTTTGAATGTCCCCATGATGTGTTCATGTTATTCTCATATGATGCTAATGCTATGATCATTTCGTTATTTATCGCTCGGTGTGATAATATATCTTTTTTCTGTCAACTTATATATCTTTTTAAAAAACATGATAATAATACACAAAGTGATAAATATAATTAATATGATTACTATATTGCTGGGAGATCGCGAGAAAATCGATTGAAAAAAAATCTGAAATAAACTAAGAAGAATATCAAGAAGTTTATCAAAAGTAAAACACACAAAAAATGCATGTAAGAACAAATATCATTAGATTCTTATAAGAATAAATTTATAATATGCATAAATTCGTATAGGGATTTAATCAACATAACTTTCTAAACTGATATGAAAATAATATTAGAGATAAATGTTGATTTTATATTTTTAGATATTCTTCTTGATCTTTATAGATTTTTTTTCAAATTATTTTACTTTTCTAAATCTTTTTTGATACCGTCGATTTTCTTTTGATCTTCTCTCTCGATCTCCCAATATATACATAGTCCCGTAATTCTCTTTAACAAGCTAACTTGAAATTAATGAAACATTTTCTTTTTTCTCTCTTATGTTCTAATATATTCAAAATTGAACACTGCCACTGTGCCACATATATAATACTACGTTCAAAATGATTATTTATTGGACCTAATTTAATGGATTGAAATTTATTCACCAAGAAACTGGACAAAAGTCTTTACCAAACTTTAAAATAGTATGAATTTTCGGTTAAACATCATAGATTGGCTTCTAATTAGTGCGAAAGTTATTCAAAAGGATTCAGTTTGATGATTCATGAGGTAACGCAGTAATCTCTTTGGGCCGTCTATATCTGCGACTGTGAATATATTCAGTCATAAAACAGGGCAAAAGGAGTATTCTTCGTACGAGAATATACAAGTTCTTTTGACCTAAATATATGTGGATGGACTGACCAGTCATGCACCGAGTACGTGTATATGTATATATACGATTTTTCTCTTAGAAGGTGAATTGGGTAGATTTGAATCCTTGTGGTGAATAAAATGAACCAAATTTGAATATGTTCGAGAAGTTGAAAAACAAAACAAAAACAAAAAGAGAACCTACGAGCGTATATACCACAGTCCATTAACTTTCTAGTCTCTCGTGTAAATTATGTTTATGAATATTTCCTCTTTTCCTGAGAATTGTTACAAAATCAAGAATCTTTTGGAAAAAAGCACAAACAAAAGTGTACAGAATCTTGACTTGGCCCCATGGATCTAGTCAAAAGGTAGTCTTATTTGCATTGCACGACCCAAAGTCAAACGCTTGTTTATATCCAAGAAGCATAAGTAAAGTTCAAATATTTTATTTTATTTTAGATGTCAAAGAAACTTTCTAAATTTCAAGTGCTGAAATATTATTAAATAACATTAACTGCAATATTTCTGGACCTTGTATGGAGAAACTAAATCTTAACGGCCATTAGTCGTCAAAGCACAATCATTTTGTAGGAAACAACGTAGTATCAGATAGAGAAGAAGACGACGAAATTCGAGCTAAACCGTAAAAAAGCATAGGGTATTAAGGGGTTTGATCCTTCGACGTGAAGAAATCTATATCTCACACTTGTTTCACTATACTCGCTCTCTTTTCAAAATTGAAAGAACTTCTCTTTTGTCCAAGAATGCTATATCGCTCTCATGTGATCATAATCTCTCACTCTCTCATGGTTATTCTATTACAGCGCTCTATAGCCAACGTTTTTAATTTTAACCGACTGGATTAATTACAACAAATTAAGACGCAACTCTTGTGTTCTTTATACCAACTCAGACCTCTTTGTCTTTGCGATGGATATATTGGCAAACAAAAAAATCTGTATTCAGCCCAACGTACTTAGAGCAGTATTATGGCCTCCTCTTCGCTCTATTATTCCCCTACGTTTTGAAGATGACGCTTTGGTATGCATTGATGGATAGAAGCTTTCTTTGGAGCCATTGGAATGCATGCAGTATTAATTAGGCAATGAAAGCAAACCTTATTCTTGCTCCCCACCATCTAGCTAGGGGCCCTCACTCTATTTGAAATTTACTGTCTGGTTCAAAATCTTTGAAACTGTCATACGATGAATCAGTTGCTCAAAAATTTAGATGTAGTTTATCTAAAAAGTTACTTGATATTTTTTTGTAACCAATTAAACTTTCAAGGTCAAAAAGTATACCTCTGTACAAAATTAAAGTTTTGCAATAAAATTATATATATCAAACTAATGCTCTTAGATAAATAAAAAAACAAACAAGAGGAACAACACGAGAAAGGCATCTCCTTCTTTTATTTATCTTTATGATAGGATGATCAGGGAATCAGCTAACTTTGGCTTTTATTATTATTATATAGTATATATATTATTTTCTGGTTCTTTGATTCCTCTTGATTTGCCTATATAAACACATTCTCATATATATATTCTCCACTCTCCACACACATATCCACACGAACAAGTAAAAACCCGTTGAATAAAGCTCTCTAAATTCAATTTTTGTGTGTTAGCTGCTATTTACTACTATGGACTACAAATCGTCAGTGGAGTCCTCAGAAACCCTAAGGTACTTATATTTGTCTAATTGATTATATATGCTATTTTTCTTGGGATAAAATTAATTTGTATTATCTTCGACTGAAAAGGATACATATATATATATATATACATATCTCACCATTGGTCTACATGTACAACTACCACAAACATATGAACTATACGTAACGTTAATTAGGTTACTACAAATTTGTATTGTAGTGAGACTTCTACGTACAATAACAATAATCATAAAAAGTTTTAAACAAATATCACTGCAACTTTAATGGCAAAGTATCATACTTTTCAGTACATGTTAGCGATTGATCAGAGGTTTAATTTAGAATCTTTAGGTTTTCGAGTGAAATAAGTGATATCGATGATTAAAAGCATGCAAGGATGTAGGAATAAGTGTGGAGGGTGCTATAGGCAATTTAACAAAAAGGAACATCTGGTGGAGCATATGAGGATCTCTTATCATTCGGTTCATGAGCCTACTTGTGGAATTTGCAACAAACATTGCCGATCTTTCGATTCCCTCCGTGAACACCTCATTGGCATGTCTCTAACCTTTATATATCATCAACTTCATAATTTTTTCTTTGAATTCCATTTCTAGCTAATTTTATTCTAAATTATATCGTATGTAGGGCCATTGCCGAAACAAGAGTGTAAGAACATTTTCAGCATCCGCGGCTGCAGAATCTGTCTTACGATCCTGGAAAGTCCCAGCGCTCGTAGAATCCATCAAGAGAGATGCCAGCTCTCAAACGTCAATTCTGTAATCATAATTATCCCATATTAATTATAAAATCTAGACAGTATAGCCTATAGGTCTAGATTATTTTCAAAACAAATAAAAATGCTTTTGCATTTACCTTTACATATGAAATGCTTTTTTTGCGGTACATATTTTCATCTCTTTCATAAAGTACTTCAAAATTTCACGCATTCAACTTTTTCATTTTTAGCACCATTTAATATTTTCCTATACAATTTAGAATGCTTATTATTGTTATTTTTCAAAAACACAAACGTAAATTTATAACAAACAATCTAATATTTCTATTGATACTAATGTCTAAGAATTTCTTCAGGGACTCACTACTCGCATGGCGACTTTAGGCCTAAGAGACAGCCCTACTATTGACTACACTTCATCCAGGTCACCACGAGTAGTCGCTCTCTCATGCAAGATGGTTGGAGGAGGGAGTGACGGATCGTTTGATCTATGCGCGAGGGTTTGCATAACGGATGAGAGCGAAAACGTGATTTTCCACACGTACGTGAAGCCAACGCTGCCCGTAACGAATTACAGGTACGATACAACAGGAATCCGACCTGAGAATCTAAGGGACGCAATGCCATTGAAGCAAGCACAGAGAAAGATTCAAGAGTTTCTTTGTAACGGAGAACCAATGTGGAAGATTCGTTCAAGAAGTGGGAAAGCAAGGATTCTCGTGGGACATGGACTTGATAAACATCTTGACTGTCTTCAAGTTGAATATTCTTCTTCCATGATAAGGTAAATAAAACGTTTTACTAGACGCAATACTTTTGTAAAGCTGAAGTCGATATCTACTCACACCACTAGTCTGGTTTCGTTTCATTATATCTAATCATAAATAATATACAAACAAAAAGAATGGGTACGGTAAGAAAGATATTGAGCGTCTTCGATTTGAATTGGTATAAGTAATATTACGTTAGTTTATAATGTTTATAAACTATTAGGTTTTCTTGGTGTTCAACAGAGATACTGCGGAATACCCTCCATTGATGAAAACAAGCAAATTAAGCAATTCTCTCAAATACTTAACCCAAGCCTATCTCGGGTAATTCCTTTTTGCATCTCTATTTTATATTGAGAAAATAAAATTGACGAATTTATATATGGACATTAATTAGTAGGCACAACACATTTTACGTAAATTTAAAATTTAATTTCGATGAATCTGTATTACAATTGTCGTCATAAAGATCTGTTAGTCACGAAGAATAAATTTTAGTTCATCTTAGTGTCAATATTTTGTGACTATCTTAAAAAGTAATATTTCAACGTCTCGGAAAAAAATTGTCTAAAACATGCATCTATACGTATTATACGTTTATATAGTTTTCTTTTAATTTGTCGTGTCTCGTGTGTGATATTCGGACGCAACAACTACAAAGTAAGGTATCCGATGTATTTTTGACGTGATTAAAGTTTATAATCACAGTGTAAAGTACTGATTAGCTTTAAAAGTTTCTTGAAAACTCGAACAAAATCAACCGATGATAATCCTATAGGAATATCTCGAATAATTGATCCATATCAAAGTACGATTTGTCTGTCTCTACCTCATATTTGATATCGTTTATTCATAACCAGAAATTTCGTATGTCTAATTTGCTCCTCTCATCTAGTACCTAAAAGTTTATCTAAATTAGAACATCACTTTATAAAGTACTTAAAGGCACAAGACGACACAATTAATTTATTGTTTTTTAAAACATATATATCTTCAATCAGGATGGTAAAACATCTAAGTTCGAAAAAGCATGCTGAATCTTTTTAAAGCAAAAGTAATATATCATTTTATTATAGGTTTCAGATTAATGGTAGGTTCTAAGAGTTAAGATTAATACTTGAGGCTTTGTTAGCATAAGATATTTTTATGGTTAAGGTTCATAATTAAAAGACAACAATTTGAGTCACAGAAATAATTCTTGGATTTTTTACACGCGTTTATTGATTTATAAAAAACTTATACTATTTCATAAGTTTGATATAATCTTTGTTTTTTGGTTTAACAGATAATTTAAGACTGTTTTAATTGTAAATTTTATCTTTCTCGACCTTTTAAAGGTATGACATTCATGTGGGGATGCAAGATCCTTACGAAGACTGTGTCGCGACGATGAGGCTATACAAAAGAATGCGATACCAGAACCACATAAATATCAATACTTATTCGCTGGCCTCAGACACGGAGAACCGCAATAACTACGCGGGGTGGAGGCAGAATGAGCTTGAGAGGATGTCAGAGGAGCAGTTGCTTAACCTTTCACGGTCAGACTATTACTGCTGGTGCTTAGACTCGATTGCTTGAAAGTCAAACGTTATCGTGCTCGATGATCTTCACGAATAAGAAGGCGAAAATAAGAAGTTATTTAGTATAATTAAAGATCGAATAATAATGTTTTCATAAGAAATTTCTCAAGAATTACTTGTATCATTATTATTGGAGAATATGTTTGTTATGAGATGCATATATAGGTTGTGTCAATGGCGCATATGTACGTACGCTTTCTTTGTTAACACTAGTTAATTTAAAGCATCCGAGTTTTTTTGGTTCGTAGGTTTAAACTTTAAAGTAAATAGCTGTGGTAAATTTTCGGAAAAAAAAACAAGTTAAGAACTGATAAATTAAGTTTTAATTAGAATGATTATCAAGGATAACATGAATCCGAAGATTAATTTGTTTGATGTGATGTGATTTTAAGATTAGTTTAGAGTGGTCTTAAAGAAAATGATATAAAATTTACGTGTAGAATTAGTGATTCTGTTGGTGATGATGAAATGCATAGGCTGTTGTAATAACATGCAATTTCTTTCGTAATTCTCCGTCCATTTTATAAAAACTAGGAAATATTGTCACTAAACCAATATATATACATCTCACAGCAAAAAATTAACTAATGAATGATTAAGCTTTTTTTCCCCTCTACAACTCACACGTACACTCTAGGAATCTCAATTGTGTATTGGATACACCTAACAACTTTTAGCATTACTGTGAACACGTCGATCAGATTCAAAAGTGATTATTGTACACCAAACGTTACTTGACTCTTATTGATTTTTAGATCCCGAGGTCGATAGCCAGAATGGGTCTCTACGATTGCGCCGTCTTTGTCAGTTTAATTGGATTTGGTTTGTTTTGACATAATCCTAAAATTCGAGGTTTTAACTAATGTTATTCAAGTCTTTAAAGTTATTTGTGATAGAAAAGTTATTTTAAGAGTGATAGAGTTTTACTAAATACTAGATATTATTTCATGATTTATCGTAAAACAAATAAATAAGCACCCCTTTCTTTACATTTGATACCCATATTGAGAATTTTACTAAAATATATAGTACAAATATCTTATAATTTCATTTTATTTTGCTTATTTATTTTAATTTTAGTTAATTAAAATAAACTAGGTAATCTCCTATAAATGGTTTATATATAGGAGTGCAAAACACAGGTGTGATATGAAGGTATGATGCAAATTCATAAACTAGAAGTTTATGAAATAACTTACGAGTATATGAAAGGTATTTTAGTTTTCATATAGTAAATAAACTATTTCATTGAATTTCCTTTTTAATTTCCATTAAATTCATAAACTTCTAGTTTCAATATTCCTTTTTCAGTTTTTAATCAAAGGTATTTTAGTTTCAGTTTAAAATAGTTTGTCAAATCCTCAATCAATTGACAACACCAGAGCTTTTCAAGTAGTGGAAATATACATAAACAGATCAGATCTTTTCATTATCATTAAGGCACGCTTAAGCTCTATTCGCTGATAAAGAAAAAGGAAATTTGAATTTTTGCAATTTTCCTTTTTTTTTTAAACGGGAAAGACTGTTGTAGTCGTGGATATCAAAGCATCCGTCTCCTGCGGCACAGATACCTAACAAGGCTCTGAAACCACCACTGTGCGTGTGGACTGCAAAGACGACAACAACGACAAGAAGCTACAATATATAACCGTGGAAACAGTCTCAGAAATTCAACACGTCAGCAATCCTGCCGGCCGTGGAAATTTTTTCTTGAGTATAATCAGATATGTTGAGACGCTTCTACTTTTCTAATTCTTTCCTACTTTCAGAAAGAAAAAATTCTTGTACATGATACAGTACTTTGTGAGACTAATTAAAAACAAGTACGCTTTCTTCTTTTTTATAAGCGCTTTTTCTTATTAATTTCAAAACAAGTACGTAAACATGGTTATACATACAAAATACACATGTTTTATGGAGAATCTAAACTTAGTTAAGAACAATCAAAGACTTTTTCATGTAACAGAAAGCTTCAGTTACTGCAGACTGAGGTTTCTCTTTAACACAACATATTACGTGAATGAAATCACTACCAAACCACATTTCTGTTTTTTTTTTATATACCTGATGAAGCAATTGCAAGCGGATTTTGTCTTAAGCAGAAGTAGTAGCAGTTTTTGCAGAGACAGCTCCAGCTTCAGTTAACAGAAGAACCGCCTAACCCTCTTCACGCAAGTTTGTTGTTGATACAAAACAGCAAAATCACAAGAGGTGGCTAAGAGATGAGAAAAACGAAAAAAAAAAATCCGATTGGCTATGCTTTTCTTACCATCGATTAGTCAAGATGCGTTAACTTACAAGTATATGAAATTGACAATGCAAAAGAAAAGTATATGAATTAAAATATATCAACTATCATAGTTGTTTGGCTTATGTCACTTCAGATAATTATTTCGGGACATGTTATTGTAAAACATAGTTTAATAGATCACTTAGCGTCACTTATCTTAGTTACTTGCTAATTACAATAAAACTCCGGACTATATAAAAGAAAAGTTTAATTCTTTTTGAAATATTAAGAAACTGGACACTCTTCACCAAGAGTTTGAGGGTCAAAAACCTTCTATAAACCAATAAGTAGAACTGCAGAAGGAGACAATTTATATGTTACAACTTACAACAAAATGAGATTGTTTGTCTCGAGCTTGTGTTTGTTTTGGTTTAGATTAGATTGACCGGAGTGAGCAAAGGGTATAACCAGAAGCTAAGGAGCAAAAGGCAAAAGAGACAAAGGAGACGAAAGACAACGAGACAGATGCTCTAGCTAAGTCTGGGAACTGGTCTGCTCCCCAATTTGATAGCCAATCGTCTACACGGATCGAAGCTGAAGTTGAAGCCGATGCAAGAAGATACGCTATCATCTGAAGCATTAAAACAATTTTAACTAGTAAGTATTTTAGGGAACAGAGTTTAATGAAAGCACTTGAGTGGTACGATCAATGATATGCTATCACACAAAGACAAAGGTTGCTACCATTTGTAAGAGAACAGAGTTTCAATCACAGAGAGGCAGAAGAAACATACTTGATCAAGAGCAAATTCCAAGAAATGTCGGAGGTTATGTCGTGATCTGCGAATACTAGTAGATAACAGATACACGAGATCACATATCATAAAAGCTGAGTAGACAAAACCAATCACATTAGCAGCCAAACAGAACCTGCAGCAGGAAATATTAGCAGTTTAGAATATAAACTAACGACAAAGTATTATTATAATTTACCTTAGAACAGGTCATTAGATTAATTCATTAGCTTAAAAATAAACAACTTCAACGCTAAATTCAAATCCCACACAATGTTTAGACCAAGACAGAGTCGAGCTGAGATGAAACCCAAACCAAAAAAATGAAATGTTTGGATTCCTGGTGAATCTAGGAACTCTGATTCCCATTAAAGCTGATTCTCTCCTTCTAAACATCTTCAGATACTTCAAATACTTATGCATAGTGAAGTCTAGAAAGTAAGAAACTTTACTTAACTATTTGTATTTGTAGAAAGAATCACAACTTTAACGGCTAATTTCAAGAGAAAACTTCAAATTCCAAACATTGATTAGACCAAATGAGACTCATCTAAGAACCTTAATTCCTATCAGAATCTCTGTCAAGCTTTAATTCCAAAGTAAGAGACTTTACCTAAACTTCTTGTACTTGTGGAAAGAATTACAGTGGTACGACCAAACAAGACTCATCTAAGACCAAGTCAAGTTTCAATGTATATAAAGCAAGAACCTTAACCTGAACTCTTTGTATTTGTAGAAAGAATCACAGTGATAAGACCAAACCAGACTCATCTAAGACCCAAATCACAGTAATTCCTATTAGAATCTCTTCAAGTGTCAATTCCAAAGTAAGAGACTTTACCTAAACTTCTTCTATTAGTAGAAAGAATCACAGAGATAAGACCAAACTACACTCATCTAAGAAGAAATCACAGTAATTCCTATTACAAGCTCTTCAAGTTTCAATTCCAAAGTAAGAGACTTTACCTAAACTTCTTGTAGTTGTAGAACGAATCACAGTGATAAGACCAAACTAGACTCATCTAAGACCAAACTAGACTCATCCAAGACCAAGTCAAGTTTCAATGTATAAAGTAAGAGACTTTAACCTGAACTCTTTGTATTTGTAGAAGGAATCACGAGCCCATCCTTTATCTCTATCAGCAACCATAACAGAGAAGGAAACGAGACAAGACAAAAACGCAGAAACCCTAAACCCAAGCAAAGCCTTCCTAACGAAGCTTGCCCATTTCGATTCACGAGGAGCAGAGAAGCTAGGCCTCAGTTGTCTCTTACTCTCGCTGAGTTTCTGCTCCGACAAGTCTCCGTTAGTAACCCTAAAAGGAGTCTCTGTCTTCGTCCCAACGGAAGGAGTTGGGATGACAGTGTGAGGTGAAGATCCATGGCTGTCGGGGATTGAAGAGACGGTGTTGGGTGAATCAGGAGGTGAATCAACTGTTGTTGGTGGTAATGAATGAAGTGATGATCGTGAAGAAGACATCTCGTGGTTATGAGTTTGAAGTTGTTGCTGTTGCTTCGTCTCCTTCCGTGATTTATGCGTCTTTTCTTCGTCTTCTTCCATTTTCGGTTGATATTATTAAAACAATAATTATTTAAAAAAACATTTTCGCCAGCGGAAGTGATGAAGTAAATGCTTCCACTCTCTCTCTCTCTCTCTCTCTCTCTGGTCAAAATGACTCAATTGGGGAAGAAGACGAGAGAGACGAACTTTTTAAAATAAAAATTTGCGTAAAGGGACTTCACTTTATCCTTTCTCGTACTTTTAACCTAAACTATTGTTTTTACTTAAAAAGTCCCTTTAACCTAAACTATTCTTTGATTTCCTTCACATAAAAGATAAAACTTCCAAACTCACATAACTTTTTTTTGGCACATTTCTTTTATTTAAATGCTCGTTACTATCACTAACAGCAGAAATTTAAATTCATTGAATCGTAATTTCACCAAAGATATAAGGTAAAATGAAAAAAAAAACAATAGATTATGAGTTTAATTAGTAAAACTGTTGAAAAGTTACATACAACGACAGTAAGAAAACTCTCTCATACCATCAGGCTTAGGAGTTTCCCGTACGTGGTGAGAATGCGGGTCATGCTGCTTTATGGAAGAATTCAATAGCTTCGTTGTACCGATCCATTACAACGTTGTGGAGGAGGTGAACAGGTTCAAGATGGTTCGCGTAGCCACCCAAAATGTCACGAGTCAAAGGAGGAGTGTCCTCGTCTTTTGAGCAAGCGTGTTGAGCCACGGACAGACCACTTAGACAGTAACATGTATGGTAGAAGTCACGGGGTTTCCTCGGCTTATCTCTGAATCCACCATCAGGAACCTAATAACCCAAAAAAACCGAAGATATTTTAAAGAAACCATAATGAGTGTGCGTATGTGTATGTGTAAACTTGACTGGGTGACCTTATTCTTGTGTTAGAGAAACTAAGAACTGACCTTAGAGCACAAGAGAACATATCTTTGCAAGCCGAGGCTATCAAATAACGGTTGCACCCTCCTGTTAATGTAGGTCGATGTATGATGGACTTGGTGACCATTCCCTGAATCATCACTGTCCTCATCAGAATCATCTTCATCACTGTCTTCAGGATCATCATCATCATCATGAGCATGTTCCTCGTGATGTTCATCTGTCGCTTGTGTCATACGCGATGATGATCCCTGAGGTACTAGATCACGGGCTGAATAAATTCTTTGTAGTAGAACACAAGGAGCTGCCTGTTTTACATGTACCGGACAAAAAAGAAGGAGATGAGTATAGGAGAGTTTTGGAGTAGGACCTCTAATCGTGGAAAAACATAAACAAGGTTACGAAGGATACAAAGAGAAATAGAAGATTGACCTGCCAGAAAGTGTAGCAACCATCGACCAATTTGTTTGTCCTACCTTGAAATCCCATTTCTACTCCTTGTCGATGTACAACCCAATTCTAAATACAGTATCATCAGAAAATTAGTTTGTAAGAAAAATATATCTTTCAAAGAAAAGAAAAGGTATTTCATTAATCATATAAAAACAGCATTGTTTGTTACCGTTAATAAATCCAAATTCAATCGGTCGACTTCATTGATTAAAACCATGGTAGCCAACCCACAGTAGGTGTACCTAAAAAAAAATTACATGGAAATAAGCAAAGGTAACAATTCAGCATTTCCGGTAATTAACTATAGTTAACCATGAATGACAACATTATCGAGGAAGAGTGAAGCAGAGCTCAGTTTTGATCAAAGCTTCAGCATTGAGGAAGTAAGTAAGAGACCATACCCACCATGACCTTCGGAGCCAGGTTCTCCTCCAATGCCACCTTCATAAGTTTGGCAACTGCTCAAAATAAAGTGAGTTAAGAAAACTTTGCAAAGGGGAATTCATGAATTTGGAACTATGTAACAGCAGTTCAGCTTTGTATTATGTGAGATAAAAGTAACACGAAAAGCTACCTCAAGATGTAATCTCCTAAACCTCGGGTGAGATCATCATCCACAATGTTCAGAATGCTTGCAATCTGTTTCAGAAGAGAAGTAAAACATATCAAGGAAAAAGCTAACCATAGGATGCAAGACTTTCAATGCTCAATACGAGTCAATCTCTCTGCAAAGTATCTGATGAGCGCAAGTGTGGAAATAAATAGACCCTTAACCATATCATAGTGGAAGAAATATAGCAAAATAGGCCCTGAGTTGTTGGTCTCGCTGAGCCTAACAAGTGTTGGTGTCCCCAAGAAGCGAAAAAAAGAAATCGGAAGTTGATAAAACTCACCGAAATCGCAGTGTAGCACGCTCGCACATCTATTTCTCCCATATCATGCATCCTGACGATCAGGGACTAAGTCAGAATTTGGTTTGCATGCAATAAAAAGGGAGACAAGCAACAATTGACGAACCAACATGACTTAAGCTATTATGACATTAACGTCAAAAAGAATGCATATAGAGTGCGCAATCGGTAAAAATGATGCCTTTAAGTTCAAGCAGAAAGACAATCAAACCTGAAACCTCCATTTGTATCCTTCATTCGTCTTAAGAAACAAGACATATTTTTCCTGAAAAATTATGAAACACATGTAAGTCTTCTATACCAGTTGTCTCGTATTGAAAAGAAACTAACCATAAAGAGAAACGAATGCACCACCTATTGATAGTAGCAAGGGCTTTTTCACCTCCTAAAGTAACAAGTGTATTCACTGCAGCATAGCTTGTTGCAAGATGTGGAAGCTGTGAAAAAAAGATGTCCATTACTAAATGTACGAGAGAATGCATCCAAACTTAAATTAAATCAAAGAGATCTAACAGAATAAAACGATCTAGTCTCCTTTCTAACTTTACAATTTTCTTGATACTTTAGTGATCCAAAATTTTTGCAAGAAGCAGACATATACTTACTTGGCCAGGACCACCACCATATCCACCATCAGAGCCCTGAAACAAGCAATGCGTGAAACCAAACTAAGTAACAAATTAAAAAAGCGTTTCCACGAATTAGCTTGAGAAGCCTAACCTGGCAACGTCCAATAAAGTCAATGGTATTGTTCTCTAATTCACCATCCACAGACTCTCCAAGCAAAGCAATTGAATGAAGAATCCAGTAACAAAGCCACGGTCGACTGTTACAAAATCAAACAATCCAACTTAAAATCTATTGGCACATGTAAATAAATATCTGACAAAATATTTGCAAAATTTCAAAGGAAAAAAAACCTAAAAATCTACTACTTTGGTAACTTCAAATTCAAGCTATGGAAACAACTACAAGGCCTCAAGTACAAAGCTGTTCACAAGGAGAAGATACTACTTACTTGGCATCTAAGGAAGAAAACGACGGACCTAACTGCCTTAATCCATTCATCAGATAATCAAGCTGGTTGTCACGCTGAATCTCCACCCTAGAACAATCAATGACTTTTCATCAGTACTGTAATAGAAGCAGATCAAATCGAATTACAAAGAAACGAATGATCTTACATGAATTTCTGAGTAGCAATGTCACTGGCGTCAAAGTAACTGTACGTCCCGAACACATCGTTCTCCACTAGAAACTGCTCTCGCTGACTTATTGTTATGCTCGGAAGCTCTTCCATAACTGTGATTCGTTTCTTGAATCTTCTTTTTTTCTCTCTCCCGTCTCCGATTGAGTTGACTCCAGTCAAACCCGAATCCTATTCAATCGAAAAAGCTTTGAATTGATTATGCTTACGTTTGATCTAGACGAACCGATCCTTTGTGAATTGTTTGCGCCTCCCTAACTATATGTTATACATGATTTTTCGGCCCAACCCAACCATTTTTATTCAAAACCCAACTTTTTTTAACCCTAAATTTTCTTAACTATTTAACATTTATAAAATAGGGTTAAACCCTTTTCGATCCTCGTTTCCTTTTTTTTTGTTAAGCACTTTAGCATTTTTTTAGTTTATCAATTTTTTCTCCTCATCTAAAAGAAAATTTTATAGTTTTATAACAAATAAAACATATAAAATAGATTTAGTCAGAAATTTGTTTTGAGGAGATTTTGAACTTTTCCGTTTTAGTTCTGGTTTACGGTTGGTTTGATTTTTTAATTTTTGATACCGAAATTGATTGTTTTTTGTACCGAAATTTAGCCAATAACTGTTCGGTCGAAGATTCAGTTAGCCAGCCAATTAGGGCTTTTTAATAATGGGCATGAAACTAGAGGGTCTACACGGCCTTTTATGTAAAATTGGACCCGTTTTTAGTTAGGCCTTCCGTCCCTTTTGAAAAAGTTGGGCTAATTATAAAACTGAAACATACAATTGGGATATAAGAGAGAAATGTATGATATTTAGAGGTGTATTGGATTAGGTGTTTTAGAAGATTGTAGAATGTTTTAAAGTTGATGGGATTTTCCTTTTCGTCAGTATTAATATTATTATCTTGAGAGTGATTCTCTATTATTTCATTGTAATGAGTATTGTAAAGGTGAGAGCTTTTGTTCCCATTTTGACTTGTGTTAGAGTTTACGTTAATTTTCATCTTGTTTCCTTAATATAAATCCAACATTGATTTTGTTTAGGCTCCGTTGTATTATTTTCACGTATGCAGATTTGATGATTTTTTAATCTTATTTTTTTTTGAAATGTTATAAATTTGTATCCCTTGGTTGTATGGATTGTTTGTTCTTTCTATCATATCGGTAATAAAAGTTTATGCAAGTAGTCTGCACAGTAGCTTAAACATCATCTGATCTACCAAAGTTCCCTTATAAACCCCGAACGGTCTAAACAAAGTCAGGTCTCTTGGATTGATGATTGGGGAGGCTGGTGTTCTCCAACAAAATTGAATGGTTTCTACATGAGATTCCATCGTCAACTAAATTGAGAGCGTAGATAGAATAAGATAGTTACATGAGATAATGTGTTTTATGAGCGAGAGAATTTTTAAAATATTTTGAAGAACCCTGTAACGCAAGAAACGACCATGCAATAGCCATGAATTTACCAAGATTGTGAGCAAAAGGGCACCCATGAATATAAGTGAGTGAAACAAAGGATAGTTCTTCCCGATCATAAAAGCCATTCGAATGTAGAAAGTGAGAGCAGGACCTCCAATCATAGCTGTGGTCAGAAGAAGCGAAGATGCATCTGGACCAAAGACTAGTCTCCCTCCGCAATAAAATTTCTAAGCATAAAACAAGAAACAGGACAAGTCAAGCTGCAATTTAGACATTGACGTAGACAAACACCGAACACTTTCTGTCATCATTGTGAAACAATAGCTAGATATAACTCTTGACTATGCTAAAAAGCTAAAGAGCAAACCATTATCAAATGTTTTAAACCTCGTGTGTATACAAATTCAAGTACACATAATGCCATTAACAGAACAAGATTTAGTCAAATCGATACCAAGCGTTATATTGAGGATGGAAACCTAATTAGATGATCCATAATTCACCAATCTCAGCTTCCAATATAAAGCATGATCCGTATATTGCAAAAAGGCGGGCATTACACAAACTTATCTTTTTCCTTGTCAAAATAAAAAACAGCACAAATGTTCGATTAGTGTGAAAGGAAGGGCATACATTGTTGCCGGATCTTGAGAAAACATGGTGCCATCGTCGGAAGGAGCATTATGGACATGACCGCTTTTCTTCTTCAGACTCTGTTTTTGCCTCCAGTCTCGTGGCGATCTTGGAGATGGGTGGTGGTGATCTCGGTATATCGAGTGAGAGATTGAGAGCGAGAGAGAGATCTCAAAGAGGTTTATTTTTGTTGAGAAAGAAGATTTTTTAATTTATTTATAAAACTCTCCCCAAATACCATCATATATGTTGGTATTCTATAATGTAGATTTTTAATTAAAAAGAAGTGCAAAGTCTCCTGAAATCTTCTTTATGAATCTTTTTAAAAAAAATCTTAAAACTTTCAATAACAGTTCATTTGATATAAGCTTTCTAATTTGTTAATTGAATAACACCATGTTTCAGATGAATTTTAAATGACTTTTATGAATTTCATATTCAATAACACATAATTTAGGAAAAGAATTGAAAATTATTAGTTAAATAACAGAAAATTTTAAAACACTCTAAAACACCTAATCTAATACACTCCCTAAAGTTCTTGGTACTTTGTTTCGCAAGGCCTGACTTCTCTGCTTCACCATCTCCTCATGCACTGGAAAAGCCCTCTTCTACTGTTGTTTATGTTTATTTTCTTTCTACAAAATATTGCTCAATAACACTGATTTTTCATTTATATATTTTTTAAGAAAGTGGATTCGTAGAACTTGTCTTGCTTCATCATCCTTTCATGACTAGGAAAGCCCTCTTTACTATTGCTTACGTTTCTTTTCTTGCTATAAAATGCTCCTTAGTAACATTGATTATTCATATATTTTGTCAAATCAATTAGGTTCACAAAACATTATTTTCGCGGTCCATTTTCCACCTTTTCCAATCTTCTTTCCCTTCTTGTGTCCACTAGCGCTCCTCTCCTCTCCCTTCAAACGAGTTACACCAATACCTTTTAGTCGAGTGACTTCTTGCTCCTATCCAAAAAAAAGAGAAGGAAAAAAGAGTTGTCAAAGCAGTATAAACAGACTTTTATTATTACGTAACAATAGAGCATGATAGAATTTTTACGCTCACATGATTGAATTTGAGGGTAAAAAACTCGCGTGATATGCAGGACTGGATGTCCTGCAGACATAAGCATTCTTTTTGTTGGCATCTTTACGCTTTAGTGGGGAGTGTAGTACCACAATCCCATTCATAATTTTTTATCTAAATAAGCCAAACCTTCCACACATAAAATACAAGGACGATGTATAGCTGATATATGATCATGTGGAACATGATTTGATTCTGCAAGTGGTGTGGTACATATAAAGAAATTTCGAACAAAAGGATCAGAACTCGCTGATAGGAAAAGAGAGAAAAACAAAGCAATGCCAAGAGCTCTGTCACATCACTGTTTCTCTATATCATATTGTGCCAGATGCAACAAAGGATGAGTCATTTTCCGTTCTCGCGAAGCAAGGCACAACTGAATCTACCTTGGGACTAAGTAGCAGGGGGTTACGGCACAAAAGAATTTGACACTTTAGCCATTGACACAATCCAATAATCCCAAGTAAGGTGACAGAATATTAGGCCTTTAGCTTTCAGTCGAAAAATTTAGGCATAATGGGAATATAGACTACAAAGTTTTCTTAGCAGCAAAAGCACTTTTTAGTTATCAAGCACTTTTTATTTATAAAATTAGGGAGTAATGCTAGGAAATGAAGACACGTTTAATGGAAGCAAGATATTCATAACTTTCATACCATCTGAAAGGCTAAACTAAGAGTGCTTATGTATTATCTTCTAATCTTTCTATTCTATTGGATTTCTATCTTCTAGTTAATTTCAACATTCATTCGAATTATTGTTATTGGACTTCAGCAATATAAGCAGAAAGCATGAAATTAAGGAAATCACGGAAGAAGAAAAGGCCATTTTGAAGTAGTGTGCCAACCATTGACTAGTCACATTCTATCGGTGAAAGAGTTCAGGAATGATCTTCATGTATAAAACAGTTTGGGAACAAAAACTTTTTCGAATCCAGCAAAATTAGTAATCGCAAAGAGCCCATCTTCAAATTAATAGCCCAACTCCATAACAGGTGAGCCGCCAACAAATTATGACCCGAGGCAAGAACATTCCCAATCCAGTTCTTGCATCGGGTTATAGTTTGTTGGCGCCTGTTATAGAGTTGGTCATAGTTTCCCAATCCAGTTCAACCCGACAACTGAAATATAAAACACAATTTTCACTCTTCCAACCAACTTTTCAGCATAGCAGGACCAACCAATTAGCTCGTTTATCACTTAGCAAAACATATATGCAAGACAGTCTCAAGATTCACACCCAAACTAGGCTTCACAACATAAAGATTCTCGTAGTATAAACTACATGATAAACTACATGATTTAGACTAAGAAGGAACCAAAAAAGTAAGCCAAATGGTGAGATTCACACCCAAACTAGGCCAATAATCAATGTAGACTTTGAAACCTAACAATATCACTAGATAAAACAAAATGATCTGAAGCAAGAGAGAACATATTCATTAAATAAATATTACAAAAGTTTTTAACCTCCAAAAACTTACCTAGAGATATTATCAACAATATTAACACTAATTTTTACTTAAATTTCTAATACTTGTCTCTAATGACTCATACCAAAAACGTCATTTTAACATTGCTAATCAATAAACAAAAAACCTTAGATACTTAGAGGTTCATAGTGATCATTTAGATTTTAATGGAATGATATAGTGAGAAAGAAAGTTTCCCTTGAAGAAAATGAATTGAAAAAGATAGCTTATTCGCACATAACACAAGGCAGATTGCCGAGTAAAGATTAACTGAAGACAAATATGTACTCAGGAGTCAGTCAACAAAAAATAGCCAAATAAAAGTGTGATATAAGTAAGGAGAACTAAACAGTGCACATAAGGTAAACAAGGACAATTGTCACCCTTGAGCTAAGTGACAAGCCTTTGGAAACCCAAAAAGACAGGGGAATACTCTATATATTGTGTTCTATTATTGATTTTTATTCCTAAAAAGAACGATTGTAATTAAGCAAGCGTGACAATACACGCCGAAAACTACTCTTTAATTTTTAAGGGTGGAGCCTTTACCTAAGTGATAATTATTCAGCATACTAAATTAAAATTTTGTTCCATCTTTTTTTTTCTGGAATCATGTTACATAGGAATACCAATTAAGTTAAGATAATAATAATAAACGACTGTTTTGCTAGAACCTACAAATAGTAGCTTCTTGTTGTTTGTATTTGGCATGACAAGAAAGATAAATCTAAATATGATTGCAATTAATCTTGGAATCACTAAAGACCAACTTCAAGAGCTAGAGGAGGAAAAGCATGATTTTAAGCATGGTTTGGCCGAATTTTTCATCACCTTCCACCTCCAGAGCTCGTAGGCCAGCAAATGCAAGAGTTACGAAACTGCATTCGCCGTTTCGAACAAAGGATTCATGGTCTTCTAAAGGTGATGATACATTAATTGTGAGTGGTGTGAAACGAGTAACTCTACCTTTCAACTGCGTCCTGGTAAACTGAAAAAGGGCTCACTAACTGCCTATGTCGCAAAAATTTAAAATAAGGAGTTCGTCAACCCAAAGTCTTGTATGCTTGTTTTATGTCTTTGGTTTATGTACTATGTTATTAGTTTCTTTTTTACTGGTGTGTAGCTGGTCTACAATGTGTGTAGATTTCCTATTTTAACTATTCTTGTAATATTTCTGCTTTGTAAAATATTATTTTTCATATCAATTTTTATCTTTCTTAGATTAGATGTTAATTTTTCGTCTAACACACTATCTCTAAGAAAATCAAAATTTGTAATAGTGCGATATTACATACTTTAATTATCTATGGAACAGTGCGTGTAGGTTACACGAATGAAGTATCATCTAATTTAAGGAAGATGTATAGTAGATATTAAAATGAATATTTTACAAAACAAAAACATTACAAGCATACATAAAGTAGAAATCCTACATATACCATAAACCAGCCACACGTCATTAAAAAAAAGTTAAGAACCTCCTACATAAACAAAAGACATAAAACAAGCATATAAGACTTTGGGTCAACAGATTCTTTATTTTGAACTTTAGCGGTATAAGAAGTTAGTGAAATTTTTTTTAATTCAAGAGAGCTGTTGTTGAAAGGTAAAATTACTTAAATCACACTGTTCACAATTGACGTTTCATTCGTCTTTAAAATATCAGAAATCTTTTGTTCAGATAGCGAATACAGTTTGGTAACTCTTGCATTTGCTGGCCTACGAGCTCCAAAGTTAGAGGGTGCTGTTAAAATCAGTCAAGAGCATGCTCATAATCTAGGTTTTCATCATCCAACTCTTAAAGTTGGTTTACAATGGTTTTGTGATTTGCTGCAATCATATCTAGATCTATCTTTCTTGTTGATGCCAAATACATATTACAAGAAGCTGTTATTTATAGATTTTAACAAAATAATTTTTTACTATTAGTATTGTTATCACAACTTTATTAATATTCTTACTTAATATGATTTTCGAAAAATAAGATAGGACAACCTTCATAATTTAGTATTATAAATGACTAAGTACACTGAATAAGTATTCCTAGAATAAAGGTTCTGTCTCGCCCCTAAAGATCAAAGAGTACTTTTTGACGGTATTGTCATGCAGCTTACTACCGCTCTCCTAGGAATAAATGGCAATAATAGAATGCACTATGTAGAGTACTCCCCTGCTTTTTTGAGCTTCAGAGATCTATCACTCCTTACTCGAAAACTGAAAAGCTGACCAGAATCTCATTTGCTTTATATGTGCACTATTTAGTTCTGCCTACTAAAATCATATTTTATTTATCTATTTTATTGGCTGATTATTATATACATAACTGACTTTAGTCAATCTTTGCTGGAAAGCTCTGCTCTCCGTTATGTGAGGATACATTACCTTTTCAATTCAATTTCTTCGTAGAAAACTTTCCACTAAAATCTAGGTGAGCAATATGACCTTAAATTATCCAAGGGTTTTTTTAATTAGAGGAACGAGGAGGGGCTCCAGCAATCATAACACCGTGGTTAGCATACTCCCTTCAGATAACACACTGTAGGCCATCCTCGGGCAAGAAATCAAATCTCTCGATCTTTGAGAAAGCCTTTTACACACAAAAGTGATCTAGCAGAATAAAACAATCTTTTCTCTTTTTTGAAGTTTACAAATTCATGAAATTATAGTGATCCACATATTTTCAAGAAACAGAAATATACTTACTTGGCCACGACCACCACCATATCCACCATCAGAGCCCTGAACAAGCAATGATTGGCTTAAACAGCTAACAAAGCAAAGGAACCTGAAAATGCCTAACCTGGAAGCGCTCCAATAAAGTCGATGGTATTGTTCTCTAATTCATCATCCATAGTCCATAGACTCCCCAAGCAAAGCTATTGAATGAAGAATCCAGTAGCAAAGCCAAGGTCAACTGTTCAAAATCCAATATCCAAAATATTTATTGACATCCAAAAATATATACAAACTTTTGGAACATGTAAATATCTGATAAAGATATATGTGCAAACTTCAAAAGAAAACCTAATTTCTACCACTTTGGTAACTTCAAATTCAATGAAAACAAAAAAAAACAATCACGTTTGTTATCTACATACTACAACTACACAGCATCGTGGTTTTTTGTTCACATGGAGATGATACGTACTTGGCATCTAAGGACAAAAACGACGGACCTACCTGCCTTAATCTCCACCCTAGAACAATCAGTAACTTTTCATCAGTACCGTTCATCTTTTATATCGCTACTAAAAGCAAATCAAAGCACAAAGTAACGATTGATCTTACAGGAGTTTCTGAGTAGCAATGTCGCTGTCGTGTCGTTAAAGTAACTGTACATCCCGAACACATCATTCTCCACCAGAAACTTCTCTCGCTGACTCACGGTTATGCTCGGAAGCTCTTTCATCATTCCGCCGTCTCTCCTGCTTCTGTGATTCGTTTCTTGAATCTTCTTTCTCTCCGTTTCTTCTTTTCTTGATACTGCTCACGTTTGATCTAGACGCTCAATTATTGCTTCACTTTATATTGCTTCACTTTGGTTTCGGTTTCCAGCCGGTTCGGTTTGATCTTAATTTTTGATACCGAAATTAATTCACCCAATAGTTATTCGGTTACAATTAACCAATTAGATTTTTTATTTAGGCCTGAAATTAACGGGCCTCTACGGCCTGTTATGTAAAAGTGACCCGTTTATGAAACACAACTTAAAAGGGTTTTAATGGGTGAGTCCCTTTCGTATGAACAATGATCATCCTCCGGATATTCCGTACGGGAGTCAACCATGAACCAACTTCTCCGACACCACCACCAGTCCACCACTAAAACCAACCTGTATAACTGAAACTTATATATGTAAACAATAATTATTTACAAATGGAAAGTTTGCAGAATATAGCCCTTAAATTTTTCGTTTAATATAAAAAAAAACCCTTTGCGAAATACTTTGCACAACAAACCACAAGTTGTGTAATATAGACGAAAATGGGGTTTGGTTAACACGCTTTTGACAACGGTGCTCGCATCATTATTGGAGATCTTTTAGCATAAGGGTTTTACATAAAATAAAAGCGTATGTATCTATTTATATTATTTTTTAACAATAATTTTAAAAAATTTAGAAAAACAAGTTCAGTATATCTTAAATAAAAGATAGATAAGCTGTTGTTCTCTAGATTTAAGAGATCCTTCTAATATTTAATTAATATTCATTTTTTATATTATTTATTAAAAAAATTTATAAAAAAATTACCAATAATCGTGTTCTCATTTACAAAAGTCAGCTTTTATCCATTGCTTACAAAGTGGTTCAGATTAGTTGGTTTATGAAATTATATAAAGTAAAAAATTAAAACAGTTCAGTTATTTATTACTCCATAACATAATAAATAGGTGAGTTTATAATTCTTGTTATGGATAATTTCAAAGTATATAAACTAACTAACTTATTTTGTTATAATCAACAGTAAAACAATAATATAAATCAATTGTTAAATTGAAATCAATTTGATTAAAAGTTGGCCACATCAGATTCAACATGGTTTCTGATTGGTTTTCATGACTACGCTAAATCCGTTTTAAACACGGTGTTAATTACTAATAATCCGAACACCTAAAATTATAAAAAAAAAAAACTTTGTTAGAATCGTGACAATAAAAAAACCTTTATTAGAGTCAACGAACTAGTACTATAGCTTGTTTGGTAATCTGAATCATAAATAAAAAATTAGCAGTCAAATAACATAATCATCTCTATCTATAATTGGAAATTTGGAATCTATCAAAAATATGTGCCCATAATATGCCACGTTTAAACCGTGATCATTCCTTATATCCGGGTTTATTGTCAAAAAAATAATGGTTTAATTATAAAATGTTTAAAACTACATCGTTTTCCATGAAATAAAATAAAAGTCCAGGGCTTTACTTGCAGTTTTATATTTTATTTTATTAATTAAAAAAAAGGAATATCAATCGTGTATAAACGTCAAAAAAGTCTTATTATACTCTCTCTTTCTTTGTTTCACAGCTTCCTGCAAGCAGCTTAAAATTCAAATCGCTTTCTCAATTTTCATTTACCCATTTCTTTCGGTTTCTCGACGTAACTGCCACCACCGGAGATATAGCTAGCGAAGCGACGTGAAATCCGAACTGATGGGAGCGTACTGCAACGAAGACCTAAATTTACCGGTTTACTCCGCCGGCGCTCCGACGAACGAACTCCGGTTTAGCAAGCATGTCTACGATAACGTTCACGGAAACATCTATCTCGATCCTGTAAATTTTCTTCTCTTCTCTTCTCTTTTCTTCGTCTCTCTTGTTTTCCGTAAAATCGTTCGTTTCCTAGAGATAAGGAGGCTCCGGAACGCTCGTTCTGTTACGCTCTTTATTTCGTAGAGATTATTCGTTCGAGTTGGAATCGTAGTGATAGTTTCGTCATCTTGAGGTTTCTTGCTGTGATTTTCATGGAGATTTTCTGTGAATTTTCGGATGTTTTTGTTCGAGTTGGAATCGGAATATGATAGTTTGTTCATCTTGTGTTCATCTTGTGGTTTCTCGCTGTGGTTTGTGAAGATTTAACTTGTTTAAGATATGTATAGATGAGTTTTTGAGTCGAGAATACAATTGATGAAGGTAGCTGCTGGTGGATTTTTTCCAGGATTGTATTGTATTGTCCTGTGATGAGATTTTATTCTTTGTGTAACTGCTCCTGTGTGAATTATTTTCCAATTTAGCTTTGACTTTTTCAAAATCTCTAAAGCCACTAGACTACTACTGTTCATAAGTCTGTGATACTGATAATCCTGTTTGATTTGCAGCTTTGCTTAAAATTCATTGACACGGAGCAGTTTCAGAGGTAAGTTCTTCGATTGTGCTCATTTTCAATGATTAATTTTCGAAGATTTTGTTAGAAAACCACAAGGTTTTGATTCTTTGATCTGGTTTCCTTGTGGCAGGCTTCGCGAACTAAAGCAGCTTGGTGAGTTGGTTCTGATTCTTGTGTGTTTCAACGCAAGTTGCCTCTCCTGAAGCAAGGCTGGTCTCGTTTTGTGTATCACTTCGAAACCTAGTAGTTAGGATATTCTTTGCATAGCTTGCTAGTTCTAACTGTAATGTGTCTTGAGTGGTTCAGGAGTGACGAACATGGTATATCCGGGAGCTGTACATTCTAGATTTGAGCATTCTCTAGGTGTGTATTGGCTTGCAGGCGAAACAGCTCAGAAGCTGAAAACTTTCCAGGTATTGGAAAGTTTATATGGAATTCCTGTGGTATATTCACATTTTGTTTAAAAGTATGGTGTAAGGTTGTAATGTACTCTTTTATAGGGAATGGAGCTTGATATTGATAGACATGATCTTCAGACTGTGAGACTTGCTGGTAACTATCGTTAGCTCAAGGACTACATTTTTTCCTTGATCAAAGTTCTGATATTCGTTTGAATGTGTAGGACTTCTCCATGATATTGGCCATGGGCCTTTCAGTCATATGTTTGAGCGCGAGTTTCTGCCAAAGGTCATTAGTGGCTGTGAGTGGTACGTCGAACGTTTATATATTGGACCATTTAGAGCTATGTCTGCCTTAATTTCGCTACTATGGCTCTTTGGACTATACGTCTCTCCAGCAGTCCAGCTCTTGATATGTCAGTTCTTTGATGCAGGTCTCATGAGTTAATGTCTGTGAAGATGATTGACCATATGGTTGATACGCATAACATTGATATTGATGCTCAAATGCTAAAGAGAGTGAAGGTAATTTCCTTACTTAACACTGTTTTGCTTCTCTCAAATGGCTTTAGTATAAAAAAATGGAAACTGTTACATTAGTTTCAGTCTTTACAAATCCAATCTAATTTTTGTTGCATCCTTTCTCTCTTGCTGATGATTTTCTCAATGTTCACTTGACAGGATATGATTCTAGCGAGTACTGAATTTTCACAGCTGAATGTAAGTTTTTTAAACAGTCATTTCTCTATTCTAGTCACATGAACAGCTAATTATGCTTTGTACATATTTCTCCTTTTCATAATTTGCAGAGCAACGCAGAGAAACGTTTCTTGTATGACATTGTTGCTAATGGTCGAAATGGGATTGATGTGGACAAGTAATTCTATCTAGTCTTTAGTTTTATACCGTTCTGCAGTTTCTTTTTTTTCTCTCATGGTGATGCATAGATTTGTACCTGTTTCCTAGGAAGTTAATTTTGTTTGTCTACAATATTCTTTACTCTAGGTTTGACTACCTTGTCCGTGATTCTCGCGCTTGTGGACTGGGATGCAATTTTCAGTTCCAAAGGTCTTCATTCTACTTTATAGTTATTTCAGTCTTTTCTAAGAAAATTTGCTAATTCTGGGAACTTTCTAGACTGACAGAAACGATGAGAGTCATTGACAATGAAATCTGCTATCGCGCTAAGGAGTGTGAGTTTTTTTCTCACCTGATATATTCTGTATTTGCGTTTGCCTCTACTCCCTTGTAAAACCTGGTGAATTTGACAGACCGCAATGTCCACAAGTTATTTGCAACACGAGCTGATCTCTATCGAACTGTCTACACACATCCGAAAGTAAAGGTATTGTTGTACCATACTCATTTTCTCCGTTCCTTCTCTATTCTTTCTTTCTTTCTCACTTGTTTCTTTCCAATCATTTGCAGGCAATTGAGCTTATGATAGTAGATGCCATGGTCAAAGCCAACGATTACTTGGGGATTTCTGCTAACATTGATGACCCATCTGAATACTGGAAGGTACACTCCTTCTTCAGGAAACAAAATCCTTCCCTTTGTGCAACAAGTTATTTTGCTCTTCGCTGTATAAGTCTTGTTCTCCGCAATTGCAGTTGGACGATACAATCCTCAAAACCATTGAAATCGCTCCAGATAAAGAACTTGCAGAAGCTAAAGACCTGATACTCCGCGTTCGCAGAAGGCAGCTGTACCAAGTAATAATACAGATTTACCGGTTTTCTCCTCATTTTCTGCGTAGTTAGTTTTAACATTTCCTCTCTGAAAAGCTGGCTCTTCCTTTACTTGCAGTTCTGTAACGAGTATGCGGTTCCCAAGGAGAAAATCGATCATTTCAAACCTGTCACTGCTCAAGATATCATCTGTTCTCAGGTTTGTAATCCTTAACACTTGGCTAAATAAGAGGAAAACTATATTGCAGCCCATTGCCAGACTTATATCACACTTTTGATTTAACAGAAGCATACTGGCTTAACACTTAAAGAAGAGGATATCTCTGTTACCAATGTCAAGATTGATTTAGCTCGTGGAAGAGAAAATCCTCTTGAATGGTAAAGTAAACAAACACTATTTAACTTCTTCACCTCAGTTAGCGCTAAAGTAAAATTCTAACCAGCTTATCTTTTCATGTGGGATTTTTTTCTCCATCAGCATCAACTTCTTCAAGGTACAACGTGGTCTCTCTGTTCTTGTGGCAGTTTTCTTTTATCTAATATCTGTAAAGAGAGTATCGTAATCTCAGTATAACCCCATTGATTTACGTTTGCTAACAGGATTATGAGAGTGACGAGAAGTTCGTGATACCCGAGGAACGAGTTAGTCATTTGTTTCCAACAACGTATCAAGACATGATAGTGAGAGTATATGCCAAAAAGCCAGAACTGGTTTGTCATCAATATTTTACTCATTAACTCTTCGTATCATCATTGCATTACTAAGAGCACAAAGTAACGTTTACTTATTTTTTTTATATCAACAGGTCGAAGCAGTTTCTGAAGCATTTGAAAACTTCCAAGTGAAAACGTATGGAATCAAAGCTCAAGTACACGAAACGCCTGAGAAAAAGAAACGCCGTGTCGTGTAGTTAATTACGTGGCCGTAACTCATTTCATTGGTATTTTTTTTAACTACGGATGTGTGTGTGTATATACTAAGCACACGTATAGGCTACTTTTACAATGCGGCGTCATTTTGTTTCATACTTGGATCTTGACATTATCCTTCTTATACGTATGAAAAAAACCATTTATCTTAACATTTCGCAAGGTTTTCGGTCTTTTCAATCTTTCAGTTATTTTTTCGCTTCTTTGTTACTCTAAAAATATCCACAAAAAATGTGTTAATTTAAAAACGTGTTATGTGGCACGTTCGAAGATTTTCTAGAATTTTTCTGTCAAATCAGCATAAAGGTTTCAGTGAGAGAAAAGTGGGTCCACTTTTAAGACTTCTTTAGAATTTTCATAAGGTCAGGTCAATTTTTAAATTCCTTCCGAATCATGTAGATTTTATACTAAAATGTCAGACTCATTTATTTTATTATATAGTTTGGTCAACTCAAAAAGAATAATTGTTCACAGAAGAAGACAAAATGATTGTATTATTAAATGCTAAAACAGAATCTGTGTTGCCCTAATCCGCGTTTCTATTTAAATTGTCTGGTCAACTTATCATAGCTCGTGAAGTAAGAATAAAAGTTCGAAATATACAAAAACATAACAAAAACAGAAAAATCAATGCTCAATATTCAGTCAAACCGTTTCACACCAAAAAATGGGGAAAAAATCTTTCCTGACAAATCAATATCTGCTTTAACAAAAAAAAAACCCCACAAACTAGACAATTGAAAAAGGTTTATTATTAAGATTCTACCAAAACAGCAAAAAATCCGGAAATATAAAAAAAGCCTAATACATACACACAAATGTGTGTGTATATGTACGTTGTAGAAGATCCAAACGTCAAACTCGGCCCGCCCCAGGAATCTCAATTTCCGATTGCTTAGCGCCCTCCTTTTTGGGTGTAGAATTGCGGTACATAGCATAGACTATTAGCTGAGATAAACACAACAACGTTCCGAGACCGTTGCTTATCTGCATATATCATAAATACACAAAAACGTTACGAATCATATCATATAAATTTCAAAGTTAAATAATGTTCATCAAACTTTATAATAAAATAAAAAAAACACTTACGAGGACGTAGAGATCGACTTTGTAGATCAACGAGTAGGCAGTCCAAATCCCAGCGTTAACGAAGCTAACTAGAGATAACCAAAACGGCATGTACTCAACGCTCTTTGTCCGGATCACTTTTCCCTGTTGTCCCAAGCAATAATTAAATTATCATCATCATCATTCAATCAAATCACCAGAGTATATATATCCATCAATGAAATATGGTAGAGAACTTACAATGGCGAGTGAAGGAGATCCATACATAGCAATGTTGAAGACATCACAGATAACACCAACAAACGTCTGCTTCGCGAATGGACTTTTGATAGCGAAAAGCGTAATCAAAATAATCACTGCTACAGCAATAACCTCAACCACAAGATATAACCCAATGTTCCTCTGCACACATGCATAAACATTATTCAATAATCATAACATTCATCACTATCAAAAAAACCATTAAAGCATTTATCTTTACCCTCAAGTTTTTCCTGCCACCACCGTGGATCAAGAAGATGGACAAGTAGACAACTTCGAAAGCCATACCGACTCCATTAATGGTGGTAACAAGGAGACTATCCTTATGAACAATGGGAAGTCCATAGAAAACCCAAAGCATACAGTTCATCATCGTAGCCACGTAAGGATAATACTGAAACTCCTCAACCGACTTTTTCTTAATGATCCTCCAAAACGTTGGCCTGCATGTACACATATATACATCAACATATCAAAACCATATACATATATACAAAAATAAGCTATTTATAGTAGAGAGGAAAAAGTGAATCCTACGCTGGCGAAAGGAAGAGACCGAAGGAAATTACATTCCCTGATTCACAAAAGAAAACTCGTGTCAGTCACATAGTCAGAGATCCGCCATTAGAGTCGATATAGCTCAACACAAACACACAAAAGCGACTCTGTATCGTCTTCAACAGATCAACCATAAGAATCAAGATCAACAACACATTATATATATATATGCATTAACGATCGATCAGCTACTTATCCACATACAAAACATGAACATCTGTATCGGTTATCAAATCAAATCACATAGAGATTACGTTTTACGTTTAGTATAGAGATCCACCATAAGAATCAAGCTCAACAACAAATCATTATATCAACGAACGATTCGCGTAACAGATCAACTACTTAGTCGCATGTATCGGTTATCAAATCAAATCACATAGAGATTACGTTTAATATATAGATCCACGATAAGAGTCAAGCTCAACAACACATGATTATACCAACGAACGATTCGCATGATCGAGATCAACTACTTATATTCGCATACGAATCTCATGAAGCAAGCAACAAACGCATGAATGGATCCGTCACTAGAGAGTAAACACACACACACACACACAAACCATATGAATAAAGTGAAAACAACTAAGCAAAGGTAATCTATAAGTTTCGTTCGGATTCAAAAGTCCGTTACGGACGAGAAATCACGAAAACAGAGATTTCGATGATTCGAGAGAGATAAGGAGAGAAAGAGATGATCGTACCGATAACTCCGATGACGAACCGAATCTGTTTAGCGTCAACCATTGTGAAGAGGAAGAAGGCGAAGAGCTAACGACGAAGGAGAAGAAGATGAAGTGTAGAAGGAAACCTAATCGAGAGAGAATGCGTTTTGGCTTATGTGTGTGTCTCGATATATATAGGCTCGTATATATATACACGTTGTTAGATATGTATAGAGAGAGAGAATAGATTTAGATAAGAGAGACGTTTCAGTCAACTAGTCAAAATTGGTTGAGATATTCTATAATTATCTCTTCTTAATTTTTCTTTTTTATCTCACTGATTTACCGCATTTTTAAAAAGTTAATCTTTCGAAATTATCCACATCTATATCTAAAATTTTTTTTTTTAGTAATAATATATATATAAAACAAACATAACATCATAAAACAAAACAAAACTCAATTATCTTAACTGATTTCTTTTTCTTTCAAAAAATCACTATGTTTATAAATTAAAAGGATAATTTTTGAACCCTTTTCATGATTTAAATTTTGAAAATATACTCCTTTTTTACTTTTTGTGACATTTTATCCATTTTAATTAAAAATTAAGAAATTTAACAATTAAATTTTAAATTCGAAAATACTGTAATTATTAAACTTACTAGATTTTATATTTGAGATAAAATACAGTATTAAGAAAATATATATTTTATTTTGACCAAACAAAAGATTGATAAATACCTTTAAATATCGGATTAATAAATTTTTAAAAATATTTCTGACATTTACCGTTACAAAATTTTGGTTTTATGTATTATATATAAAAAGGTATATAATTTTCTTTTAAAATTATTTTTTCTTTATTAGTTAAAAATATTATAATAATTATACATTTAAATAAGATAATATAAAAGTATATAAAATTTCCTTTTAGAATTATTTTTTCTTTAATAACTAAAATATTAAAAACATTAATTTATATATTAGAATAATTATACATTTACATAAGATAATTTGGTCCTTTTATTTATTAATACGTGTAATTTTCCAAAAAATAAAAAATGGTGTAGTTTTCAAAATGAAATATGATGACAAAGTTGGGAATTTTTTTTTGGGGTCAAATTTTAAATAATATTTGAGAGTATTTTTCACAGCAATTTTAAAGAGTTTAGGATAATCTCTGGTCAACCAACTTTTTCCTTTTTTATATAATGATGGGATAACCACATTAGATTAAATCTTGACTAAAGCTCATAAATTTGAAGCTCAAAAGTAGTAAAAATAAAAATAAAAAGATAATTAGAGAATATCCTAACAAATTGACTAATTGACTTTTTTCCGTCAGTATACATTACACTAAGTTATTTAAATTTCTTAGAGAATTAACTAAAGACGTTAATTACATCTTATATAACAATTTTTCTTAAGAGAATTTATGAAAGGTTGTCATGTATAATCCAAAATTTGTGCAATTTTTATTTTTACTTTTCTCTTTCTATTTGTTTATCATCAATTTAATGACTTATAATTAATGTTAGTTTGAAATATTAAAATTTACTATCTATCTTTTTTTGTATGCATTGTTATTTTATAATTATCTCTTCTTTCTATAATTATCTCTTCCTTCTTTTTATCTCACTAATTTACAGCATTTTCGAAAGTTAATCTTTCGAAATTATCCACGTCAATATCTACAAAAAGATAATTTTAGTAATAATATATATGTACAAACAAACATAACATAATAAAACAAAATTCAATTATCTTAACTGAAATTTTTTTTTTCAAAAAATCACTATGTTTATAAATTAAATGGATAATTTTAAAATTACTCTTTTCATGATTTAAATTTTGAAAATATACTCCTTTTTTACTTTTTGTAAAATAAAATTTCTTATGTAATAAGATATTTTATCCCTTTTTAATTAAAATCAAGAAATTTAACAATTGAATTTTAAATTCGAAAATATTATTATTATTAAATTTATTAGAATTTATATTTGAGATAAATACAGTATTAAGAAAATATATATTTTATTTTGACCAAACAAAAGATTGATCAATACCTAATG
The DNA here is from genome assembly GCA_000411075.1 of Sisymbrium irio. Classification (NCBI taxonomy): domain Eukaryota; kingdom Viridiplantae; phylum Streptophyta; class Magnoliopsida; order Brassicales; family Brassicaceae; genus Sisymbrium; species Sisymbrium irio. The sequence continues at coordinate 40,304 of KE155938.1, forward strand.
ATATTTTAAATATCGGACTAATAAAGTTTTAAAAATATTTCTGACGTTCACCACTACAAAATTTCAGTTTTATGTATTATATATAAAAAGGTATCTAAATTTTCTTTTGAAATTATTTTTTCTTTATTAATTAAAAATATTAATTTCTATATTAGAATAATTATACATGTACATAAGATAATAAAGGTGTATAAATTTTCTTTTAAAATTATTTTTTTTTACTAACTACAATATTAAAAATATTAATGTATATATTAGAATAATTATACATTTACATAAGATAATTTGGTCATTTTAATTATTAATACGTGTATTTTTCCAAAAAAATAAAAAATGGTGTAGTTTTCAAAATGAAATCTGATGACAAGGTTGGGAATTTTTTTTGGGTCAAATTTTAAATAATTTTTGAGAGTATTTTTCACGTCAATTTTAAGAGTTTAGGATAATATCTGGTCAAAGAAGTTGTTTCTTTTTTATATAATAATGAGATAACCACATTAGATTAAATCTTGACTAAAACTCATTGATTCGAAGCTTAAAAGCAGTAAAAATAAAATTAAAAAAAAAAAAGATAATTAGAGAAGATCCTAACAAATTCTCTTGACTAATTGACTGAATACTGAAACTTATTATGTTGCCTCGTTTTCACCAAATTGGATTGAGGAACTGATTTAAGTTACTTTAGTTTTCTATATTATTATCTTTGTATTGTTGAAAAAAAAAATTGACTGAATACAAAACAAATTAAATATTACATATTTTTTTTTTTTGTTAGTATACACTACACTAAGTTTTTTAAGTTCCTTAGAGAATTAACTAAAGATGTTAATTACATTTTATATAACAATTTTTCTTAAGAGAATTTATAAAAGTTTGCCATGTATAACATAAAATTTGTGCAATTTTTATTTTTACTTTTCTCTTTCTATTTTTTATCATTAATTCAATAACTTATAATTAATGTTAGTTTGATATATTAAAATTTACTATCTATGTTTTTTGTATGTATTGTTATTTTATGTTTTGTATCTATTGAATATTCTCAGAATTATATAGCATTTTATTGTTACAATTTCAGATGCAACACTTTGATTTTAATTGATTTTAAAATTTGATATATGTAAATTTTAGTTTTTATATAAATGAAATGATGCAACAACCATCGTTTTTAATTAATTCATATTAATATTAAAATTTTGACTGCAGGTAATACTAAAGTTAAACATTAAGAATCACACATAAAAAATTCACTTTTGATAAACCGAATTCAAATTCATTAGAAAGGAAAATAAATAAGACAATTTTCCCATTTTTAATTAAACACAAATTTATGTGATTAAATTTTAAATTTGAAAGTATTAGTATTATTAAAGTTAGTAGCATTTATATTTGAGATAAATACTGTATTAAAATATGTTATTTCAATCAAATAAAAATATGTTTTTTTGTGTGTGGTGGGTGGGGGGGGGGTATAATTTTAAATAATATTTGGTAGTGTTCGTTAAGACAATTTTAAGGTGTATAAAATTTTATGGTGTTAGGATAATCTCTGGTCAACAGAATCTTGAATTATTTTTTTTATGTTGATAATTCGAAAACCCTCTAAATCAGTGGAAAAAAAGGAAGAAGAGATAATCACACTTTGATGAGGAACAAAAGTTCATACTTTTTTTTCAATTACTCAAATTAAATTTTGTTCATTTTTACCAACTTTTTCCCAATAAGTCATCAATTGAAACCAAATAGTTTATTAATACTAAATAATATCTTATATTCTTAACTATAATATTTCAAAAACATTAATATATATATATATATATATCCTTTCTAATGAATTTGAATTCAGTTATCAAAAGCGAATTTTTTATTTGTGATTCTTAATGTTGAACTTTAGAATTACCTAAAGTAAAAAAATTAGTATTAATAAGAATTAATTGAAAATGATGGTTGTTGTATCATTTCATTTATATTAAAATTAAAATTTACATATATTCAAATTTGAAATATCAATTTGCACAAATATTGACTTTTTCTCAATCATTTCTTTCTCTCTCAATTTGCTGTTTACAATGAAAAAAAATAAAGAAAATTACTTTATTATAAAATTTTCGACGATCCGTGTTACTTGTTACGAACCACGTCAGAAATTATTTTTCTAAAATTATTTGATAGTTTTGAATTTTCTCAAAAAATATTAAGATTGTAACCTCTACGACGCTACGAATGTGGGAGTATTTGATGCTCAAGACGAATAGTCAAGAGAATTTGTTTGGATCTTCTATAGTTTTTTTTTTTTTTTTACTGATTTTGAGCTTCGAATCAATGAGTGTTAGTTAAGATTTAATCTAATGTGGTTATCCCCATCATTATCTAAAAAAAGAACATGTTTGATCAGAGATTATCCTAAACTCTTTAAAATTATCGTGAAGTATACTTCCAAATATTATTTAAGATTTAACAAAAAAAAATTCACAATCTTGTTTTTTCGAAAAATACAATTATTAATAAGTGAAATGACCAAATTATCTTATGTAAATGTATAATTATTCTAATATATAAATTAATATCTTTAATTAACAAGGAATGAATAGTTTAAAAAAAATATATATATATATACCTTTTTATATTATCTTATGTAAATTTATCATTATTCTAATATAAAAATTAATATTTTTAATTAATAAAGAAGAAATAATTTTAAAAGAAATTGTATGTACCTTTTTATATATAATACATAAACTGAAATTTTGTAGTGGTAAAGTTGAAATATTTTTAAAAAAATTATTAATCCGCTATTTAAAATATCATCAGGTATTTTATCAATTTTTTTTTGGTCAAAATAAAATATATATTTCTTAATTCTGTATTTATCTCAAATATAAAAGCTAGAAAATTAAATAATAATAATATTTTCTAATATATAATTCAATTGTTAAATTTCTTAATTTTAATTAAAAGAGATAAAATCTCTTCTCACATAAGAAATTGTATTTTACAAAAAGTAAAAGAGCAGTATATTTTTCAAAATTTAAATCATGAAAGGGGATTTTAAAATTATCCCTGTAATTTATAAACATAGTGATTTTTTGAAAAAAAAATTTCATTTAAGATAATTGATTTTTTTATTCTGCTATGTTTGTTTGTACACATTTATTATTATTATTGTTAATAAATCAAATTTATTCTTTTATACGATAGTTTATTAACACTAAATAATATCTTGTATTCTAAACTATAATATTTTAAAGGCATTAAAATATATTTTATAAATTTATTATATTCCCTTTATTTTTATTTGAATTCAGTTATCAAAGACAATATTTTTTTTCTGATTCTAATGTTTTAATTTAAAATTACATACAGTCATATTTTAATTAATATGAATTAATTATTGATGAAGTGGTAACATGAGAAAAGAGAAAATTTTATTTTTATATATATAGATTATCCACATCATTATCTAAGAAAAAAGTATTTTGTTCTGACAGAGATAATTCTAAATAGACTTTTAATTTCATATTTGATGTAATTAAAATCCCAGATAATTATGCAAGGAAAGAAACAAAAACGTAATGTCTAAAAAGTGAAGAAAAAATCTAATGTCTACATTTTTGGATAAGATCAGAAGTTTTTTCATACAAATCCCCATAGGTTTAAACTTTGAATTAATCCAGATTTTCTAAAAATATTATTTTCAATAGAAAAAGAAAAACTAAAGAATATTGTTTCTTATCTTTATTTTTATGATATATGATTATATAATATTTGAATAATTTGAGAGACCATATATATACATAAATAATTATTTAAATAATATAGATAAACGGATGTTTTATAAAAGAAATACAGTGTTGATAAATGTTGGCAAAAAGCAATTTGGATAAATTTGAAATCAGGTCAAACTAGAAATAAATATACTATTTTATCTGGGTAAAAATTACTATTAATTAATATTAATAATATTTTTATTTTAGTTAAATTTTTGCTCAATCATTTCTTTCTCTCTTTCTTTATTTTGAAAAATTTATCTCTCTTAATTTGTTGTTTACAATAACAGAAAAAAAAGAATAAAAATTACTCCCTCCATTTTTTAATGTTTGTTGTTTTGGAGATTAAATTTTGTTTCAATTTATTTGATGTTTTGAGACTTTTGAGGTAAATATAATTAAAAATTTAGTTAGAAAAATTATCATTGGTTATAATTTGAAAAAGTAACAAAAAGTTACTTAAATGATTATAGTTATCTTTAATCATTATGTGTTTTTAATAAAATAACATTTTTTAATTTGTGTAATTTGTGCTAAAACAACAAATAAAATGAAACAGAGAGAGTATGATTTATTATGAATTTTTAATGGTTTTTAAAGTTGTTAACTTGTTACAAACCATGTTTCTGAAACTACTCAATAGATTTGAATTTTCTCAATAAACTATGAGATTTGTCATTGACAGTACCGTAACAAAAAAACCCATGCAAAATCTATAAGCGGTCTGAGCGCTTGTAGTCAGGTGGTTGGAAGCTGGTCCAAAACGTCAACATATTAGGGTTAATTTTCTTATTGTGCAAAACTAAATCACATTTGTTGGCATCCATACGAATATGGACCTTTACTTTGGTTCATTTGAAAGCTGAAGAGACATCTATCTGTGGATTTTCATCTCCCCATAGATCAGTTTGGATTCATCCATAGACCCAAGATTACACTGAATTATAAATAAATAAATAAACTACAAGCGATATCGTGGAACTTGTTGCTCAAGGTAAATAAACCGGATGGTTATTTCATCACTCATATCGGTTTTCGGGTTTTGTAAAGCAATTCTGTCTGGTCTACTCCTTTTAACCCTCGGATTCATGGATATCAATCTTATTCATAATTTGAGTCAATTTCAAATTAAAATTCAACGGGTCCTATTTCCAAAAAACAAAAATGCTATTAAACTTACGCAAACGATTGATTTAGAAGTTCGTAGTACATTTTGTAGCAAGACATTTATTGTGGTCAAATTAACATACGGGGATACACATTACTACATTAGGTTAAATAATATCCTCGACAATATGATGTATTCATCATATCCACAAAACATGTCTTTCTATAAATTTAAACAGAAAGATGCAAAAAAAAAATAATAATAATAATATAATTGTTTTTGTTTCGAACCTGAAAAATAATAATAATAGTATAATTGTTGGTAATCTAATTCTCTCTACTCTACGACGAATCTATAATTGTCCTTTAGTGTAGATATGTAGCAGAGCCTACTTAAAGAGCATAGACTAGATCATTGCTTATCAATATACCATACCACACAAAAAGGTATAAATCATACTGCATCAATTAACTAAATATCAACTTTAAAAAACTTATATATATATATAAGTTGTATAGATCAAAGAGTAATCAGTCCTTTTACCAAAAAGAAAGAGTAATCAGTCCAAGTCCCAGGGTTAACGAACTTACGAACGACAAGCAAAACGGCATGCTCAAAACCTTTTTTTTTTTCCTCTGCACCACTTTTAATTTTCTGTTGTTTTTTTCCAAAAAAGGTTTCATATCTAACCTTTCCAAAAAAGGTGTCATATCATTTACCCATAAATCAAATTAATTAATGGAATTATAGTGTATTATGAAATTCCAGTGCCCAATTGGCCAATTATAAGAAGCAAGACCACAATAGAACACTTGACCATTTTCGTATCTATATTATTAATCGATGAGAGAAAGAGACAAGACTTGCGATAGCAAGGATATTGAATTCTAGGTTTGTACTAGAGAGCGTGGAGTATCAGTTAAGAAGCACACAACAATGTTACTAGATCGCTCATCTATGTACCATATTAACACACAAAAACGTTACAATTTATATCAATCTATTACTGTCATTTGGTGTAGATATGTAGAGTATTAGTTGAGAAGCATCCTGACCAAAGGTTAAAATAAAAAAGGTTGCCTGACCATTTGGTTATAATCTATATATTATATACCATAAACACAAAAACGTTACACATCACGCATTCACGCAACAATGATGGATGCCACACCAATGATCTGATCTCTGGGCCTCTGCCAGAGGACATAAACCCATGTTCTTCTGTACCTATGCATTATATCATCATCGTCATTAATGGTCAACTTCAACATTCATTGAAATCAAGATTAAGGATTGAAGATACATACACATACACATAATTTTTCCTTGTCACGACAGTAGATTCATAAGACAAATTAAGTAGATAGCTTTGATTACCAAACCGATTTCGCAAAAGTTGAAGCAAGGATACTGATAGAAAGACCATAGACAACCCAAAGCAATGAAGCATACATTTCATATTATTGTTTCTACAGAAGGATATGGCTGATATTCCTCCACTAGATCTTGTAGATATTCGAATAGAGCCCAGCCTAATTCAAAAGTCAAACAATCCAGCCCAATTTAACCCATCACCAACCAGTGGTCATCTTCATGCAATAAACAAAGACACAAAATCAGTTTTTCATATTGAATATAACTGCTTTCTCATATTGAAAAAATGAGGTAAATACCGAATAACAGTCGTGTATTTTTCGTTTTACTTTTAAGTGATTGATCTAATACGATTTAAGTTTACGTCGCACAAATATCAAACTTAAGTAGTACTACTACTATTTATGTAGTTTAACTTATGTAACTATGAAAAAATCAAAAAAACGATAAGAATGAATATGTGCTACTAGACTACTAGTACGTGTACATAAATAATTATTCTCTTCTTTTTCGAGAACCTTATTTTTGTTCCTTCTTCTAAATTCAAATTATTCTCTCTCTCCAAGTACAAACCGCGTCTAGGGTACAAATGTCATTCAGATCACCTTTGATATCACACCTATAAATACAAGCGCCCACTCTTACTCCTAAGCTTTACCCGTTAAAGACTGACATAATTCACTGCAAATGTGTCTATATTAACTCCATCTTTCGTTTGATATATGTTCTTGTGTCTCATTAAAGTTCATCTTTGTTCTTGGTTTCATGTTTCGTTGATCTGATTTTATTGTTTTTTTGTTCAAAACAATGGGATTGTGCCTGTGTTCATTGGTGACTCAGGCTAGATTGTATTGGACGACGAGTTTCTTCCGCCACAAACTCATGATGCTTTTCTAAAGAAACGACTTTTTTTCATTGATACGAAATTTCAGTGTTTTACTTTCTTTCTCCTTACGCAAACCAACCTCCAATTACGATCAAGAAAGCTTCTCACAAGAAAACCACTTCCCCCTTTGAGGTTCTTGTTCTGTCTTTTCAAGGTAATAACTTCGTGTTTCTTCTTTGTTTGCTAACATCAGGTGCAAAACTAGCCATGGAAATGAAAGAAACTTCAACCGGTGAAATCGATAATCAACCACCTGAGAAAAAACGTCGACTAACGATTGAACAAGTTAAGTATATATATAAAGAGATCCAAAGATCTTTGCTTCTTCAGGTTTTGATTTCTTTTTCTTTGGTTGTTTAGGTGAGTCAGCTAGAGACGAGCTTTGAAGAAGAGAACAAACTAGAACCAGAGAGAAAGATTGTGCTAGCTAAAAAGCTTGGACTGCCTCAACGACAAGTAGCTGTTTGGTTTCAGAATCGAAAAGCTCGGTGTAAGATCAAGAAGATCGAAAGAGATTACGATATTCTCAAGGCTTGTTACGATTCCCTCCTTGCGAAACATGAATCAGTCATCTCAGAGAATGAGAAACTCAAATCTAAAGTAAATGAGTTCTTATGCTTTCCATAGATATAAACTGAGCTTAGTTTCTGTTTCTAAAGAGACTTTGTCTTTGCAGGTCTTAACTTTGACAGAGAAGCTTCTTCCTGCAACAAACCAAACCCATAGAATTTTCCAAGACAAGCTTAACTCTAAAGGTGATGAAACTATGAGTTCTTCCACTGCTTTAGTTCCATTAGCAAACGACGATTACCTCACCAACATAGATCAATCATTCGGCTGGTGGGTTTGGCCACCGAACCTTAAGTAAAAACTCTCTTCGGTTAGTAGCACAAGAGACTTAGTATTCTAAGCTTCTGTTCTAACTATATGCAAAGCTTGAATAGACTACAGAACAAGAGACAAAAAGTTTCAGTTTCTAGCACAAAAGACTTGAATAGACTACTATAGAACTTAGTGTAGGCATATGAGAAATAAGACTACTATAGAACTTAGAGTACGCATATGAGAAATAAGAATGTAAAAACACTATTACCATCACTATTTCATAAAAGATATTATATAGATCCATCAGAGTTTCCACTAATAGTTCATTTTTTATTCTTTTGAATTATCTTTATCTAATTATGTACAATCAATCAATATCTAGTGGGTGATGGTGTTTCTTTAATAGTCAAAGAACATATTGACCCTACAACAACCAACATAAACCATTAGAGCCAGAGACTTTTCAAATTTAAAGTCTTAAAGGTACATTAATTGGTCTATGCAAGATTTCATTTTTGTTTTGGCTAACACAAAGAGCCAAAAAAACTCTTAACCTAAACCAAAGACTAGATTGTGTGTGTGTGTGAACACAAGTCAAAAGTTCTAGTTTGTTTTCTAACCACACTTGAGTGTACATCACTTAAAATTCCAAAATCTAATCAAGAAAACTTAAATACATACAAAAGTGTGTAATCAAGAACCACCATGTATACAAAGGTATGTATATTCAAAAAAGTTAACAGTGAATTAGTTGAGAGAGTAAAGGAAAGTATATTGAAAAGAGGAAAGAAAAGAGAACCAGTGACTCTAAAGTGAAGAAAAAAGAGGACAAAGATAATAAAAATAAAGCTAAAGCATTGGAATCCATTATTGTTGAGCATGCGTAATTAATTTTCATCTCATATCATTAACAACCCAAAATGCAATCGGAATATTTTTTATAAACCTCTTTAACAATATGGTACAACAGATGATGATTGCCAAACCCTCCCACATATAATCAGTAAACCCTAATAAATCTTATCGATGATTTGGATTGAATAGTGAGCAGAAGAAACTACCTTTCTTCGTTCTTATGATCTTCCATCCATGGAAGTTTTGGAAGGTCATCAACGTTAAGTGATGAAGAAGGCAACCTCCTTTGAGCATCTGAAGAGAACTTATCTTTCTTTGGCCACAACCAAATCTTTGAAACCGAAAAGCTTTCTCCTTTAGCCACAACACTACTGATCCTCTTCTCTTCAGTTGATGAATTCCCACTCTGGTCCTGAGATTCTTTGTCCTGAGGTTTCAAACGTCTTTGCCTATCGTTACAAAACGGGACTTTAAGCTCCGAGTTACCGAGTATATACTGATACGAACCCATTGAGAAACATCTCCTCGCATCTAAGTTACTGCTACTTGTCTCACCACCAGCAGCAACAACACCATCATGATCTTCTTGACCAACATTGTCAAGCTTCTTGAATTTCCCTAACCTCACCGGTAAAACTCCCTTCTCAACAACGATTTCTTGAATCTCCATCGTCTTTTCAGCTACACACTCTTCATCTTCTCTTATATCATCGAAGTCAAACATGGGGTTCTCCATTGAGAAACCAGGGGAGAAGAGAGTGCCACGACAAAGAGGGCAAGTAGAGTTTGACTGAAGCCAAGTATCAATACAGTAGAGATGAAAAGCATGGCTACACATTGGCAACAACCTCAGCTTATCTTTCTCAGTAAACTCACAGAGACAAACAGCACAATCGAATGGCTCCTTGGAGGCACCAACCATTTCTTTATAGTGAAAAACAGGCAAAGCGTCGATAAAAGCTTGGTCAAGACCAGAGTCATTCAGATGGAACAGCTGTTGAAGCTGTCTTTGAAGAGCATCACTAGTTGAGATCTCTGGATATCTATTAGACCTCGAAGCAGAAGCACCACCAGAAGCAGCACCAGAAGGATGCTTAATGAGAAACCTAACTAGCAAATGAAGAAGCCCAGAGATGAAGAAGAGCACAGCTAGAATCACAATAACGAATAGAACCGCAGGACTGATTCTGTTACCGGACTGTGGTGGAGGAGACGGTGGAGAGAGAATTGTTGGGTCTTTGTAAAACGGTGGTGGGTACGCAAAGGTACCATCTTTTTGCTCAATTGTGAATCGAACCCAAGACATGTTTTGTCAGAAGAAACAAGATTTCACCATAAGACAACAAAAGAAAAAGATCTCAACTTTCAAGATCCAGAATTGAGACAGAACCACCAGAACAAACAAGCAAGCTACTACTCCAAGTTAAATGGAGAGAGAAGAGTTTATCAATAAAGCTAACAATCTCAACAACATCAACATCGAGAGAGATACGCAAACACTCACCAACTAAAAGCCCTCCCCAAGATTGTCAGAAGAGAGAAGTTTAAACTCCCATCAAGTAAAAGCAAAAACCCTAATGAAAGAGGGCTTCTCTGTCAGATTTGCAGAGGAAGAAGAGAGTAAAGGAACTCTCTTTTCTCTCTCTCTCTCTCCCCACACACTCTCTCTATTTATCTCTTATAACCTTTCCTTTTCTTGAGCTTTAATGGTGGAAATAGAAAACCCGAAGAAATTGGCAAAGTGATGTTGTAATTTTTCGAAGTGCGAGGCAAAGTTGGAAAACAACAACATCAACATGTAATAAGGAAAATTAAAGTAAAAAGCTTTGAAAAATGGAAAATAAAGACAAAATAAAATTAAACTATAGCTTTTAGATTTGGGCCCACGTGCATAGATGAACGAGTTGATGTCAGATGGTCAACTCCACAGACAAAAAATGACGGTTTCCTAAGTTTTTGGTCTTATATATAGGATCCTTACTGGGCCTGACCACCAAAGCCCAATTATATCATCTAAATCTAACCCGTTGGATAACCGGTTACGCTATCTGGATACGGTTTAGTTTATCAGAATCGTTTGATTTGGTTCGGTTCCGAGCTGATGTCGCTTTGGTGCAATTTATTCAGAACTGAACTTTTAAAACACTTGAAAGCATCAACTGACCAAAGCAAAGTCTTGTATTTATCTATCATCATCATTGGAGGAAGATTTTCAAATGGAAGTTGGGAATATTCTTCAGTTAAAAGATTGAGCTAATTGGGTTAATATAGAGGTATATAATGACCGCGTTTTTAGGTATCGTGCATGGATCGCTTATATTATACGTGTGGTGTGTAGTATTGCTCAAGTCAAGTTGGGATTTCTATTTATGGAGGAAGATTATTTTTTCGTGTTGTCTTTCACTGATAATGTCTTTAGTTCTAAATAAGATAAAACGCTACCATTAAGCAAGCGTGGTGGATGACCAACCAACAACATGATTGCTTTTTAAACTAAACTTTGAATTCAAGAGAGAGTTTATTTCTCTGAGATTCTATCATGAGAGGAACAGGAGGAGAGGGGACAATGTCGTGGAAGTACTTTAAGAAAGATGTTGTGCCGTTTGCTGCCATGTTTACCGTGGAGTGTGCCACGGTTGGGTCAAGCACGCTGTACAAAGCTGCTAGTTTAAGAGGATTAACGTTTTATGTCTTTATCTTCTACACTTATGCTATTTCAACGCTAATCCTTCTTCCTCTTTCCATCATCTTTGGAAGGTTATTGATCTGCTTATCTACTCTCTGAAAAGCCGTGTAAGCGTTTTCAAGAAAATGAACTTGTTATTTTTTTTACGTATATGTAGGTCAAGAAGATTGCCTTCAGCCAAGTTTCCTTTCTTCTTCAAGTTTTTCTTACTTGGGCTTGTCGGGTAATAATAATATGGTCTTGTTTCTACTTTCTAGGTTTATGGGCATTTGTCTGGTTTCTGTTCTGTGGTTTACTAATTTGGGAGAATCAGGTTTGTGTCAGTGATAGCTGGTTGTAAAGGAATAGAACATAGTTCTCCTACTCTTTCCTCTGCTATCAGCAACCTCACACCAGCTTTTACCTTCACCCTCGCCGTTATCTTCAGGTTAAACTTCCTTCTCTTTCTTTTCTGAGACAAAGTTGGGAGGATATGAAGTCTATTTTTCACTATCAATCTTATTACCGAGTATGCAACTCTAATTGGTTCTGCTTACTTTGGTGACTCTTAAAGGATGGAACAGGTAAGGTTAAGGAGCACTGCGAGTCAGGCTAAAATCATTGGCGCAATAATATCTATATCTGGTGCTCTGGTTGTTGTGCTCTATAAAGGTCCCAAAGTTCTCGCTGCTGCATCTTTTACATCTCCATCATCTACCATACTGCTTCACCAGCAGTTGGCTTCATCTGAGTCAAGTTGGATAATCGGAGGTCTTTTGCTTGCTTCACAGTATTTTCTTATATCAGTCTGGTATATTCTTCAGGTACAAACTAACATGCACTTGGAAAAAAGTCCACCAAAGAGACTTTAGGTTGTTGTTGACACATTATAAAAATCTCTGTAAACTCGGTAGATGTTTATGGTTTCAGACTCGGGTCATGGAGATATACCCTGAGGAAATAACTGTATTCTTCTTCTACAACTTATGCGCAACACTAATCTCAGCACCTGTATGTTTATCCGCGGAAAGCAACTTGAGTTCTTGGGTGCTAAAACCGGATATTTCGTTGGCTGCAATCATGTACTCGGTGAGAATCAAATTCTTACAATCTGTTTCCACATTACTTAGATGGTGTCTGAATCTCAGAGATTAACACATTGTTTCAGGGAGTTTTCACTTTAATATTCAGTGGGCTTAGTCACACATGGTGTCTGCATCGGAAGGGTCCAGTATACATATCCTTGTTCAAGCCATTATCTATTGTCATTGTAGTCGCCATGGGTGTTATATTCCTTGGCGATGCACTTTACCTCGGGAGGTATTATTATCTTTTATCTTGTTCTTTTCTAGCGTGTTGACAAGATTTTATCTATACTAAGAACGATAGCAGTCAACACGTACTATCTATCTAATGGACTCACATTTAGAGAATTATGTGGTTCTTGATTCTAATCTTTATAAAATTTCTTGTGTAACTTAGTCTTCACAGTTCCATGGTATGTCACTGTGTAAACTGCAATAAGCCTTTTAAGACAGTAATAACGAATGTGTGTTGCATGCAGTGTAATTGGATCAGTGATATTGTGCATTGGATTCTATACTGTGATTTGGGGCAAAGCAAGAGATGATGCAGCCAAAAGTGTTCCTGGTTCTGAGCATTATCCACCTTTGCTACTTACACACATTGTAGAAGATGAAGACTTGTCACTAAGATAGGATTGATGCAAGTGAATATTATTCATTTGTAGATAATGAAAAAGTGAACGTCTAAAAATATTCTGTACAATACATCCTTAAAACTAGAGCCTGATCTATAATTTATTTTTATCAGACATATTATTTTACTATTAGTTGAATAGTATTTAAGTACATAACTAATGATGTTTTTGTATTAAAAATCTAACAATTTTTTTATTAACATATGTGCATAACTTTAAAATGACACTTAAACAAAATTAGATGGAATACTAATTTTTTTGAAGTTCTTATAACTTTTCTGTTATTTATTTATTTTTGATAAAATATATTTATAAATATGAAAGTTTAAGATGTAATAATTTTATTTTTAATATAAATATATTATACATTTTAATTTAATAGTATTGATATATTATGACATTTAACTAACTTTAAAAATCATAATTTTATCACTAAATTAAATAATTTATTATAATATATTTATTTAATCTGGTAATGAGATTTAAATAATTAATTTGATTAAACTAATAGAAAATTTAAAATTTAGTCATCAATAAATTTAGTTATTATATTCTTATAATTTCTCAACATGTTTTTTTTTTAAATTGCTCCTTTTTGTATATAAAACTTCTCTTTTTAAACTTGCTCTTTAAAACGTTTTTTGTTTACTTGCTTGCTTTTTAAAACGCTTACTTGCTTTTTAAAACGTTTTTGTTTTTTTTTGCAAACGGCACAACTTTTGCTTTTTAAAACGCTTACTTGCAAGTTGTTGCTTCTATCAATTTGGTTCGGATTTGGTTTACTTTCTTTAACAAACCAATTTGGTTTGGTTCGGTCTAGTTTATTCGGTTGCAGGCTTTGGTTCAGTTCTACACTTGTGGTACTGTAGCAAAGAGCGTATCAAAATCCTGACCGTTGGATCAAACCCGACACTTGAGAAAACGTGTCGCTGTCAAAGAAAATCCTAACCGTTGGATCAAATCGACACTTGAGAAAGCGTATCGCTCTTAAAGAAAATCTAACCGTTAGATCAACACTGTGAGCTTCTTCTTGCTCTGTTACGCCGTCGCCTACGACTAAACAAATTAAATGAGTAGCTTATCTTCTGTTTCTGGTCGGAACCGAAGGTCAGTGATGATTTAAGGCTTTTTAGATCAATCTGCTACTGGGTTTGGATTACAAGTAACCGATGCTATTGATACGTTAGGGCTAGTTAGTTGGGGTTAACTTCCTGTGGAAGGTAAATGAAAGAAATCAATAAAAATGTTACCTTTCTGGAAATTTTTGTCTCTGAAGTTGATGCAGAGGCAAAAACAAAGCGATAAGCCTTTATCAGTTGGCTAATTCAGCGTAGTCATTGGAAAAGAATATTCAAATGGAAACTGGTAAAAATTTCCTCAGTTGAGTGGTTGAGAGCTGAATGTATTTAGAAGCTATAATGGCCAAATTCGTTGTCGTGGGTCCATACTACATTCACGTATTTGTTAAAGTTTGGATATTTTTCTTTATGGGTGGAGGAAAAGTTCCATACTTGTTGTCTTCAAGGAAAATATCTTGGTTTCTAAATAAAATAATGTGTTGGAGATAAACCACCAACACCATGATTGCATCCGAACTCATTTTGATTTAATTCTAGAGAGTTTCTGAGATCTCTATCATGACAGGAGCTGGAGAAGAGACAGTGGCGTGGAGGTACTTTATCAGAGATGTTGTGCCGTTTGCTGCCATGTTTACAGTGGAGTGTACCACTGTTGGGTCGTACACACTCTACAAAGCTGCAACTTTGAAAGGATTGAACTTCTATGTCTTTGTGTTTTACTCTTATGTCGTGTCAACACTTCTGCTTCTTCCACTTTCCCTCGTCTTTGGAAGGTACTTTATCTCTTCATTCACTACTCTTTGTCCAGTATAAACGTTTCAAGAATATCAACTTCTTTTGCATACGCAGGTCGAGAAGCTTGCCTCCAGCCAAGTCTCCTCTCTTCTTCAAGATTTTCTTACTTGGGCTTCTCGGGTAATATATAATATACTACTGCGTCTAGATTAATGTGCATTTCTGGTTTTTTGGTTTCTAGACTTTTAATTTTAACTTGAGGGAGACCAGGTTCATGTCGCAGATAGCTGGTTGTAAAGGTATAGAATATAGTTCTCCTACTCTTGCCTCTGCTATCAGCAACCTCACGCCAGCTTTCACATTCACCCTAGCCGTTATCTTCAGGTTCAACCTCGTTCTCTTTGGTTTCTGTTTTGGGATGTTAGTGGAATGTTTGAGATTTCTGTTTCTGTGGAATGTTTGTGATTTTTGTTGTTACTGTCAATCTTATTACCGAGTATGTAACAATAAATTGTTCTGCTTCCTTGGGTGACTCTTTGAGGATGGAACAAGTAAGGTTAAGGAGCTCTGCGACTCAGGCTAAAATCATTGGCGCAATACTATCTATATCTGGTGCTCTAGTTATTGTGCTATATAAAGGCCCAAAGGTTCTCGCTGGTGCATCTGTTACAACTTCATTACCTCCTACCATTTGGCTTCAACAGAATTTGACTTCATTCGATTCAAGCTGGATAATCGGAGGCCTTTTGCTTGCTTCACAGTATTCTCTTCTATCAGTCTGGTATATTCTTCAGGTATAGACAGTTTTAAAAAATTCAGAAAAAGACTTTGGGTTGTTCTCGTAAAGCTCTTGTTAAATTGGTTAATCTGTATTATGGTCTCAGACGCGGGTCATGGAGGCATACCCTGACGAAATAACAGTAGTCTTCGTCTACAACTTATTTGCAACGCTAATCTCAGCTCCAGTGTGTTTCTTTGCGGAAAGCAACTTGAATTCTTGGGTACTTAGACCGGATATTTCACTCGCTGCAATCATATACTCGGTGAGAATCAAGTATTTTGCTACATTTGCTGACTATGTTTCAAGCTCAGACATTAACACTATGTATCAGGGTGTATTTGTTTCATTATTCAGCGCACTTACCCACACATGGGGTCTGCATCTGAAGGGTCCTGTCTATATATCCTTGTTTAGGCCACTGTCTATTGCCATTGCAGTTGCCATGGGGGCTATATTCCTCGGTGATGCACTTTACCTTGGGAGGTACCATATCTTTCATATTCTTCATTTCTTTTCTAGCATGTTTTGAAGATTTTTCCTATGTAATAAGCTTATTGATCTAAGTAAAACCTGATATAGATTTCCCCATTGATGTGTTTTTGACAGTGTCATTGGATCAATAATATTGTGCTTTGGGTTCTACACCGTGATCTGGGGCAAAGCAAAAGAGGATTCAACCAAAACTGTAGCTGGTTCTGATCATTCACCTTTGCTGCTTACAGATGTCGTTGAAGACGAAGACTTGTTAGTAAGATACGATTGATGCAAGTGATAGTCCTTATATTCTTCATTTGTAAATGCGCGAGTCTCAAAAACATTTTGCACAAGACCACTTTGAATATGTTAAGTTACCAAAAGGATTGATTTAGGTTACTACTGATGGAGGTTAATAAAATTTGATATTCAAGAAATCTATCAAATATTGTCCTTGTCAAGATGACGCTGACGTGATTGGTGCAGAGCTGAATATTGAAGCATTTGAAAACAGCCAAATCAAAGCTAAAAGGTTTCATCATTGGAATGGAAGTTGAGAATCTTCAGTTGGGTGATTCTACTGAAAGTATTAGAGAGTTATCTTGGCCATTTTTGCTTGCCGTGGGTCCTTAGAATATTTGGTCAAGTTGGAGTTTTTTATAATAATAATGGAGAGCCAGAGAGGGATAGAGAGAGAAAGAGAGTGATATTTTTAATGTGTGGTGTGAAGTATTTGGTCAAGTCGTCACTTATAACTAAAATAATGATCATTTAGCAAGCGTGGTGGAGTTAACCACCAACCCAATGATTGATTCGAAACCCACTTTAATCTCATAGTTTCTGGGAAATTTGATCTCAAATCTATCATGAGAGGAACAGGAGAAGAGACAGTGACATGGAGGTACTTTCACAGAGATTTTGTTCCATTTGCTGCAATGTTTGCCGTTGAGTGTTCCACAGTTGGGTCGAACACACTGTACAAGGCTGCAACATCAAGAGGATTGAACTTCTATGTCTTTATCTTTTACTCTTATGCTGCTTCCACACTTGTGCTTCTTCCACTTTCCCTCATCTTCGGAAGGTACTTTATCTCACCTTTGTTCAGTATAAACTTTTACAAGAAAATGAACTAACTTTTTATATGCAGGTCAAGAAAATTACCATCAGCCAAGTTTCCTCTCTTCTTCAAGATGTTCTTCCTTGGGCTTTTCGGGTAAATAATGTACTCCTGCTTCTAGATTAATGGCCGTCTCTAGTTTTTGTTTTCTAGTTTGTTGACTTAAGAAAAACAGGTGCATGGCGCAGATGGCTGGTTTTAAAGGTGTAGAACAAAGTTCTCCTACTCTTTCCTCTGCTATGAGCAATCTCACTCCAGCCTTCACATTCACTCTCGCAGTTATCTTCAGGTTCCACCTCGTGGTTTGTTACTTAAAAAATCATCATTCAGTATGTAACTTTTAACTGGTTATGCTTCCTTATGTGACTCATAATTCGTAAAGGATGGAACAAGCGGTGTTAAGAAGCTCTGCAACTCAGGCTAAAATCATCGGCGGAGTACTATCTATATCTGGTGCTCTGGTCGTTGTGCTGTATAAAGGCCCCACAGTTCTATCTGCTGCATCTTTTGCACCTTCATCATCTCCTACCATTTCGCTTCATCAGCAGTTGACTTCACCAGAGTCAAGCTGGATAATCGGTGGCATTTTGCTTGCATCACAGTATTGTTTGGTTTCAGTCTGGTATATTGTTCAGGTATAAACACTTCGAGAGACTTTGGTTTGTGGGTGACACATAAAACTCTCGTTAAATTCTGTAGCTGTTATATGGTATCAGACTTTGGTCATGGAGGTATTTCCTGAAGAAATAACCGTCGTCTTCTTCTACAACTTATTTGCAACGCTAATCTCAGCACCAGTATGTTTTTTTGCGGAAAGAAACTTGACTTCTTGGGTGCTTAAACTGGATATTACCCTCGCTGCAACTGTATACTCGGTGAGAACCAAATCTTGTAATCTGCTTCCATTGCTTATTTTTTTAATCTCAGGCATCAAACACTTTGTTTCAGGGAGTCTTTGCTTCATTGTTCAGTGTACTTACCCACACATGGGGTCTACATCTGAAGGGTCCGGTCTATGTATCCTTGTTTAGGCCATTGTCTATTGCGATTGCAGTCGCCATGGGTGCTATATTCCTCGGCGATGCACTTCACCTTGGGAGGTACCATTTCTTTCATCTTCGTTCTAGCTTTATATATGCACTATGGTGGTATATGGCTAAGTAAACTGCAATTATAAGCTTTTTAAAAATAAATGATATAGTAGATTTCACCATTTATCTGTTATGAGCAGTGTCATTGGATCAGTGATATTGTGCATTGGGTTCTACACTGTGATTTGGGGCAAAGCAAGAGAGGATTCAACCAAAACTGTAGCTGGTTCTGAGCATTGTTCACCTTTGCTGGTGACACACACACTAGAAGATGAAGCTTTGTCATTAAGATAAGATTAATGGAAGCTATAATCCTTATATGATTCATTTGTAAATTATTGAATAGTTGAAGTCTCAAAAACCTATTTGCACAATACTAATTTTAAATAATTAACTTATCATCTGTAGTGGATGAATCAAGGGTCAGCGATGATTAGGAAAAACTGATGATCGGTGTTAAGTGGTCGGTGTTACTGATGTGTTAGGAAAAACTTTGCAGGATTGGTTAATAGAATTAGACATCTAAGAAATCAAGCTAAAAGTGTTCATCATTGGATGAGAATACTTCAGTTGAGAAATTTTCTTTTTTCTTTTGCGAGCTGGCTGATTCAGCTGAGGTATTAGAGACCTATATTGTCCCATTTTTTAATTGTTGTGCGTCCTTAGAATATTCGAAATGATCCTTATCTTCTGTGAAGATTTGGTCAAGTTGGGATTTTTAATTATGGAGGAAGATTGAGGTTTCCCACATTGTCGTCACTGATAAATAAAATAATGACCATTTAGCAAGCTTGGTGGAATTAACCACCAACCCAATGATTGGGTCTATACCCACTTTATTCTCATCAGAGAGTTTCTGGGAGTTCAGATCTCAAATCTGTCATGAGAGGAACAGGAGAAGAGACAGTGGCATGGGTGTACGTTTATAGAGATGTTGTGCCGTTTGCTGCAATGTTTTTGGTTGAGTGTGCCTCGGTTGCGTCGAACACACTGTACAAGGCTGCAACATTAAGAGGATTGAACTTCTATGTCTTTATCTTCTACTCTTATGCTGTTTCAACACTTGTCCTTCTTCCACTTTCTTTGATCTTTGGAAGGTACTGATGATCTTAGCTCCCTTTTGTCTTGTATAGAATTTTCAAGAATATGAACTTATTTTGCATATGCAGGTCAAGAAGATTACCTTCAGCCAAGTCTCCTCTCTTCTTCAAGATGTTCTTACTTGGGCTGTTCGGGTAGATAATATAACTCCTGCTTCTAGATTAAAGGCCATCTCTGGTTTTTGTTTTCTAGTTTGTTGACTTAGGGGAACAGGTTCATGACACAGATGGCTGGTTTTAAAGGTATAGAACATAGTTCTCCTACTCTTTCTTCTGCTATCAGCAATCTCACACCAGCTTTCACGTTCACCCTCGCTGTTACCTTCAGGTTTCACCTCCTTCTCTTTCGTTTCTGTCATGATAAATTATTCTGGACAATTAAAAACAGGTGGCTCTTGGTTTGCTGGAATGACTTAAAAGATTTTTTGGTTGACATTGACTAGTAGTTTAGATGGAGAGTAACAAAGTAACATCAGACAATTCTTGTACTAGTACAAGTACAGCCTTGTGGTTGGCTATAAATGGTGGTGTGTCGTCATTCTTTTGTGAGAAAACTTGGGTGAATACAAGTACAACCTCGTGGTTTGTGTAATACTCTTAACTGGTTCTGCTTCCTTGTGTGACTCTTGTAGGATGGAAAAAGTTGTGTTAAGGAGCTCTGCAAGTCAGGCTAAAATCATCGGCGCAATACTATCTATATGTGGTGCTCTGGTTGTTGTGCTCTATAAAGGCCCCAAAGTCTTCGCTACTTCAACTTTTACACCTTCATCATCTACCATTTCGTTTCAACAGAATTTGACGTCATCAGATTCAAGCTGGATAATCGGTGGTCTTTTGCTTGCTTCACAGTATTTTCTTTTATCAGTCTGGTATATTATTCAGGTACAAACACTTGTAAATTTCACTAAAAAGACTTTGGTTTAATGGTGAGAAACTCTTGTTAAACTCGGTGTTAGCTGTATATGGTTTCAGACTCGAGTCATGGAAGTGTACCCTGAAGAAATAACAGTAGTCTTCTTCTACAACTTATTTGCAACGCTAATCTCAGCACCAGTGTGTTTCTTTTCGGAAAGCAACTTGAATTCTTGGGTACCTAAACCAGATATCTCACTCGCTGCAATCATATACTCGGTGAGAATCAAGTATTTTGCTTCCATTTGCTGACTATGTTTCAAGCTCAGACATTAACACTATGTATCAGGGTGTATTTGTTTCATTGTTCAGCGCGCTTACTCACACATGGGGTCTGCATCTGAAGGGTCCAGTCTACGTATCCTTGTTTAGACCATTGTCTATTGCGATTGCAGTTGCCATGGGTGCTATATTCCTCGGCGATGCACTTCACCTTGGGAGGTTTCCATCTCTTTCTTATTCTTACTTTTAAGCACGTTCAGAAGATTTTTTTTCTAAACTTAGAAAGATATAAGTCAACTCTAGGTTGTTGAAATGGTTAGTATCATGAATCTATATATAAGCGAATCACATTTGGAGAATTATATGGTTTCTTGATTCTGATCCATATGATCTCACATGTAATGATATCTTCTATATTTTCTTGCGTGTGTAAGAAAATAACGAATATCGGTGTTGTGGGCAGTGTCATTGGATCAGTAATATTGTGTTCTGGATTCTACACTGTGATTTGGGGCAAAGCAAGAGAGGACTCAACCAAAACTGTAGCTAGTTCCGGGGGAGAGCAAGGGAGGACTCAACCTTTGCTGCTTACACATACCGTAGAGAACTAGCATATGAAGGCTTGTCATTATGATAAGATTGATGCAAACTGAATGATAATACATACATTGTTCATTTGTAAATGCGGTTAGTAGTGATAACTTTCGAATTTCTATCTTGCTCTCGCGGAAAAAAATTCCACTCTCTGTAATTTGGGCCCACGTTTGGGCTGAGAATTTGGGCTTTCTTAATTTAATTAAATGGTTGCACAAAAAAGGTCCGCTTCGGTTTATTTATTTTCGGCTCGGTTATACCCTAAAACTAACCGTTGGATCAAATATATAAGCGCTTTGAGAAGCGTGTCACTGTCAACGAGCGTCTAAAAAAAAACTAACCGTTAGATCCTTTTTGAACAAGTTTGGTAAATTGTTCCGTGAGCTTTTGGATTTTGATTAGGTTATCGGTTTTACAGTAGCGTTAGGGCTAATTTTTCTTAGAATATTCAGGTATGATCCTATGTGGTGTGAAGTATTTGGTCAAGTTGGGATTTTTTAATTATGGAGAAAGATTTGATATTTTCCACATTGTCGTCATTGATATATATATATAAAACAATGACCATTTAGCAATCTCTAAGAGGAGGGTTGATCAACTCGCTACTCTTATGTCTCTCCTCTTTGGTTTAAAGTATTGGCCAAGTTGGAATATAGTTCTCTAAATAAAGTAATATACAAAACAAACGTGGTGGGGTTTAACCACTATGTTCGTTTATGAACTCACTGTTTGACCTCTGAGATTTTTTTGAAAGTCTTTACACATCAGATCTTATGGCAACAGGAGCAAGGGAAGAGACAGTGGCATGGAGATACTTCTGCAGAGATGTTGTGCCTTTTGCTGCGATGGTCTCAGTGGAGTGTGTCACGGTTGGATCTAACACACTGTACAAGGCTGCAACCTTGAGGGGATTGAGCTTCTATGTCTATATCTTCTACTCTTATGTTGTTGCTACACTTGTCCTTCTTCCACTTTCCCTCATTTTTGGAAGGTATTTGATCTCCTAAACTGATATTTATTACCTTCAGCCAAATCTTTATAAACTTTTATTACAATGTGCAGGTCAAGAAGACTACCCTCAGCCAAATCTCCTGTCTTCTTCAAGATTTTCTTACTTGCACTTCTCGGGTAATTATATAACTCTATATTTATGGCCTTTATGCGCATTTCCAACTTTTTTTAATTTGGAGTTTACAGGTTCATGTCGGGGCTAGTTGGATTGAAAGGAGTGGAATATAGTTCTCCTACTCTTTCCTCTGCTATCAGCAATCTCACACCAGCTTTTACCTTCACGCTCGCCGTTATCTTCAGGTTCCACCTCCTTCTCTTTCGATTCTGTTTCAGGAAACTACTATATTAGCAATGTGGACTGACCAAGATATGTTATTAGCATCTTAATCTTTACTTCTTCCGGTCAGTGAGTACGTACTATAGTCACTTGTACAAGCACGGCCACATTTTTTTGTCTGAGAGAATGTATGTGAGGTTATTTATTACACTCATCCAACCATTTAATTCTAACTTGTTCTGCTTCCTTGGATGACTCGTAAAGGATGGAACAAGTAAGGTTAAGTAGCTTTGCGACTCAGGCTAAAATCATTGGCACAATAGTATCTATATCCGGTGCTCTGGTTGTTGTGCTATATAAAGGCCCCAAAGTCTTCACTGCTGCATCTTTTACGTCTTCATCACCTTCCATTTCGCTTGACCAGCATTTGACTTCGTCCGATTCAAGTTGGATGATCGGAGGCCTTTTGCTCGTTTCACAGTATTTTCTTATTTCAGTCTGGTATATTCTTCAGGTATGAAAAAAGAACTCTAGATTTGATAGTAACACGTAAAACTCTTGCTAAACACGGCAGCTCATATATGATTATCAGACTCAAATCATGGAGGTATACCCTGAAGAAATAACTGTAGTCTTCTTGTACAACTTATGCGCAACACTTATCTCAGCACCAGTATGTCTATATGCCGAAAAAGACTTGACTTCTTTTCTCCTTAAACCTGGTATCTCCCTTGCTGCAGTCTTGTACTCGGTGAGAATCGAAACTTCATATGATGCTACAAGCAGTAACTATCTTGTAAGCTTAGGAACTAATACCTCTGTTTTAGGGAGGCTTACTTTCATCATTTGGCTTAGCTATACACACATGGGGTATTCATCTGAAGGGTCCAGTCTATATATCCTTGTTCAAGCCATTGTCTATAGTCATTGCGGTCATCTTGGGTGCTATATTCCTCGGCGATTCACTTTACCTTGGGAGGTACTCTATGCCTCTGTATATATCGTATTATGTATTTGAAGACAGTAATAACTGATACAAATTTGATCATATATGTGTCGTGAGCAGTGTCATCGGATCTGTGATTTTGAGTTTTGGATTCTACACTGTGATTTGGGGCAAAGCAAGGGAGGAGGACGCAACCATAACTGTGGCTGGTTCTGAGCAGTCACCTTTGTTGCTTGCACACGTAACAGAAGATGAAGCCTTGTCATTAACATAAGATTGATGAAAGTGGAATCCTTTTACTATTCGTTTACTTTAGACTCTGGACCTTGTTTATGTCTATATGTGTCTCAATATTTACCTGTAAGATGTTTCTGTTTGTTTATCTAGTATTGTTTTGAGGTTATATAAGAATGAATAAAAAGTTCTTCCGTTTCGTGTTCTTTGATTCATGCAATGATTCTGAAAAGGTGTTGTGCTATGGATTTGTAAGAATTATTGGTCTTGCTTATGTGTCTGTTAAGATTCACATCCTTGCAAGGAGAAATTCTTCAGCTGGAGGATTAAGTGCTATGCCTTCTTTGAAGAGAAGAGTTCCTTCTACTGGGACCCTTCATCATAATTATATACTCTTAAACTAGTTGTATGTGCCAAGTTGCCAATAATTTAATGTAGTATTTAGGAAACGTGGTGGGATTAATAACTATGGTTGCTTATGAAGTCGCTTTGACTTCTGAGATTTTTTTGAAAGTCTGGTGAACATCAGATCTTATGGCAAGAGGACCAGAAGAAGAGACAGTGGCATGGAGATACTTTTGCAGAGATGTTGTGCCGTTCACCGCAATAGTAGCAGTGGAATGTGTCATAGTTGGATCTAACACACTGTTCAAGGCTGCGACCTTGAGAGGATTGAGCTTCTATGTCTTTGTCTTCTACAATTATGTAGTTGCTACACTTGTTCTACTTCCACTTTCCCTCATCTTTAGAAGGTACTTGATCTCCTGACCTACTCATTATTACCTAAAGAACGTGAACATATTTTACAATGTGCAGGTCAAGAGGATTACCTTCAGCCAAATCTCCTGTCTTCTTCAAGATTTTCTTACTTGCACTTGTCGGGTAATTACATACTCTAGAGTTGGGCATTTCCGGATTCTCTTTTCCTTTTTTTTTTGACTCGGAGGGAACAGGTTCTTGTCAGTGATTGCTGGCTGTAAAGGAATAGAATATAGCTCCCCAACTCTTGCCTCTGCTATTAGTACCCTCTCGCCAGCTTTTACCTTCACGCTCGCCGTTATCTTCAGGTTACACCATCTTTTGTTTCGATTTGTTGATTCCACACTTATAAAACCTATAGAATCTCAACCCGTCTGCATTCGTTTAATGACCAAGATATGTTTTTCTTGCTATCATCCGATCATTCAACTCTAAGTGGTTCTGCTTTCCTTGGATTAAAGGGTGGAACAAGTTGTGTTAAGAAGCTCATCAACTCAGGCTAAAATCATTGGCACGGCAGTATCTATATCTGGTGCGCTGGTTGTTGTTCTCTATAAAGGCCCTCAAGTTCTAGTTTCATCATCAACCATTTGGCATTACCAGCATTTGACTCTATCTGAGTCAAGTTGGATAATTGGAGGCCTTTTAATCGCTGCACAGTATTTGCTTGTTTCAATCTGGCTAATTCTTCAGGTACATACAGTTAATGCAAAAGCCTTTGGATTTGTTGGGGATACGTTGCTAAATTCGGTAGCTCATATGATTTTCAGACCCGGATCATGGAGGTCTACCCTGAAGAAATAACTGTAGTATTCTTATACAACTTATGCGCAACAATAATCTCAGCACCAGTATGTCTATTTGCGGAAAAGGACTTGACTTCTTTTCTTCTTAAACCGGATATTTCCCTCGCTTCAGTCATGTACTCGGTGAGAAGTAAACCTTATATGTTGCTTCAAGCAGTGACTATATTTTTAAGCTCAGAATTAAATACTCTGTTTCAGGGATGTTTAGTTTCATCATTGGGCTCAGTTATACACACATGGGGTCTGCATCTGAAAGGTCCAGTCTATATAGCCTTGTTCAAGCCATTGTCTATTGTCATTGCAGTCGCTATGGGTGCTCTATTTCTCGGTGATGCACTTTACCTCGGGAGGTAATGATATATTTTTCAGAATCTCCTTAATAGGACACTCAGAAGAATTTATCTATATTTTCTCTTAATATATCCATCCAAAAGGAATGAAATCTCATAGAGTTACACGGTTTCTAGTTCTATATTTCTAGTCACACTTAGCTTCCATACTTCCTGAATATGCAGTGTCATTGGATCAGTGATATTGAGCGTGGGATTCTACACTGTGATTTGGGGTAAAACAAGAGAGGATGCAACTAGAACTATAGCTAGTTATGAGCAGTCACCTTTGTTGCTTACACATACCGCAGAAGACGAATTCTCATCAGTAAGATATGACTGACGCAAGTGGAATCAGCCTTTATTCAATTATAAATATCGAGTCATTAAGAGATGTTACCTCATCAATTTTTGTTGGCTTGTATCATTTTAAGGGTTAAATAAGGAATATTATTTTTACTGTGAAACTGGCAAACAACTGAGCTCACTTTTCCTTTAGCGAATTTCTTAAAGGCTTTGTAAATCCCAAGCTAGGGAGGACACATTGGCGTGGAGATACTTTCACAAATATGCTGCAGTTGTCTCAGTGGAACGTGCCAGGGCTGTCTACGGGTGCGACCTTAAGAGGATTGAACTTCTATTCTTTGTCTTCTTCCACTTCTCTTCATCTTTGGTATCTACTCATCTTTGCCCTTTAGAATCTTTTCAAGGATATGAACGTATTTTGCATGGGCTAGTCAAGAAGACTATCTCTCTTCTTCTCTAGATTTTCTTACTTTAGCTTGTTGAGTTCATCCTTGGTGATACAAGATTTATGGGGACTTCTGGCCTTCTTTTTTTTCTAGTTTTAAACACTTGAGGGCAACAGTTTCATGTCACAGATATTTGGTTCTCCTACTTGCCTCAGCTATCAGCAGTCTCAAGCCAGCGTTCACATTCGAACTTGCTGTTACCTTCAGGTTCCCCCTCATTCTTGTTCGTTTCTGTCACATGATAAAATAGCATGTGATTCCACACTGATAACATGAATAATCTCAAGCCTTTTGCTAGTGTACAATGCTTTACGGTATGCTTTTTTGACATCACAGGGTTTTCGTTCTTTTGCTCAGCGAGTACTGGTAGGTTAGACCAATCAATAGTAAAGCACTCATTATGAAATGCCTGTACTAGTGGTCACAGAAGACCCACTAGTACAAGTACAACCTTGTGTTTTTCTTATTCATGGTTTTCTCTATCTGCAAGAGGACACCACTTCTTCTTTGATCACTTTCTTGTTATCTTTGGTTTCTTGAACCAGTGCCTTGGTTTCTCTAACCTTGGCTTTTCTTCTTTCCGAGCCTTTTTGTTTCTCAGCTTCTTCCTTGTTTAAAGTGGCTCTATGGATCAACCTGGCGCTAATACCATGTTAGATTTATTATAATACAATTAACATTGTTGTGTTTTATCGATGTTTGGGTGAGTGTTTATAGAAAGATGATCAATAATAATCGAACTTGATTCTTACATCCACACACTCTTACAGTACAACTTGCTTACATACTTAAAGAAAATAGATAACCGGTCTCTTACCGCTACTAACAACTCCCATTGGTCCTATTTAGACATTAGGTTAGTTGAATCTTACACGCAACATTAGGTAACAACTCAACTGTTCCAACAACTTTCCTTCCCATCACTAACTAGTCTTTAGATCGCCAATTGTTTGGTTTGAAAACAAAATGGCATTACTCAATACCTTGTCTATTTGCGGAAAATGGACTTGAATTCTTGGATGCTTGAACCTGTAAGAAATATTTGTTTTCCTCCTTTTTCTATTACTTTCCCCCTGCATTAGTGACCTTGCTTTAATGGCCTTGCTTAAGTTTCAGTTACTCCTTGGAGGAGACTGTTCAAATGGAGAGAGACAGGAAGAGCTGAAGGTGTAAAGCTATGAAGCTCCTCGTTGTTAGATTCCGGATTTAATGGATCTGATCTTTCATTGTAAATATATTAGTTATATCTTGAAAATGGTGTAGAGTATTAGTCAAGTTAAGCTAAATAGTATATAATTTCTAGTTTGGTATTAACCACCATATGATTGCTTATGAATTCATTTTGATATTTGAGAATATTTTGAAAGTCTAAACATCAGATCTATGACGAGAGGAGCAGGAGAAGAAACAGTGGCATGGATATACTTTTCCAGAGACTTTATGCCATTTGCTGCAATGGTTGCAACGGAGTGTGTCACGGTGGGATGTAACACACTGTTCAAAGCTGCGACATTAAGAGGATTGAGCTTTTATGTCTTTGTCTTCTACACTTATGTTGTTGCTACACTTGTACTTCTTCCACTCTCCCTCATCTTTCGAAGGTAATTGGATCTCCTTACCTACTCTTTGTTACCAGTACAAACTTTTCAAGAATGACAACATAGTTCACATGTACAGGTCAAGAAGATTACCTTCGGTCAAATCTCCTGTCTTCTTGAAGATTTTTTTACTTGCGCTTGTCGGGTAATAATATACTCTTTAAGAGTTATGGCCAATTGAAGTTTTCCTTTTCTAGTTTTATTAACTTGGAGGGAACAGGTTCACGTCGCTGATAGCTGGCTGTAAAGGAATAGAGTACAGTTCTCCTACTCTAGCCTCTGCTATTAGCAACCTCGCACCAGCTTTCACCTTTACGCTGGCCGTTATATTCAGGTTCCACCTCGTTCTCTTTCGTCTCCGTTGGGGAGTAATAAATTTGACAAGTTAACTAACAGTGAGGTGATTGATTTCAAGAATGCTCAAGCCTTTTGCTTTTGTGGAATGACCAAGATATGCTTTACTTCTTTTGTTTAAGGATGGAACAAGTAGTGTTAAAGAGCTCTGCTACTCAGGCTAAAATCATTGGCACGATAGTATCTATATCCGGTGCTCTGGTTGTTGTTATGTACAAAGGCCCCAAAGTTCTTGCTGCTACAATTTCATCATCTACCATTTCGCTTGACCAGCGTTTGACTTCGTTCGACTCAAGTTGGATCATTGGAGGCCTTTTGCTCGCTACACAGTATTTGCTTATTTCAGTGTGGCATATTCTTCAGGTATGAAAAAAAAAAAGAACTTTGGATTTCTTGGTGACACATGAAACCTTTGCTAACGTCTGTAGCTTTATTGATTTCAGACAAAAGTCATGGATGTATACCCTGAAGAAATAACAGTAGTCTTCTTGTACAACTTATGTGGAACACTAATCTCAGCACCAGTATGCCTATTTGCTGAAAAATATAACTTGACTTCTTTTCTGCTTAAACCGGATGTCTCCCTCACTGCAGTCATGTACTCGGTGAGAATCAAAACCTTCGAGTACTCAAAATATACTTTTAAGCTCCGAAATTAACATTCTGTTTCAGGGAGGCTTAGTTTCATCGTTTGGCACAGTTATACACACATGGGGTCTGCATCTAAAGGGTCCGGTCTACATTTCCTTGTTCAAGCCGTTGTCTATTGTCATAGCCGTTGCCATAGGCGCTATTTTCCTCAGCGATGCACTTTACCTGGGGAGGTACCATATCTCTTACCTTCTTCGTTAGTAGGATACTTCCAAGATATTATCATTATTGAGAAACCAACATACCACTAAGATATTGAAATGCTAGTTTCATGTGGATTCATGGTATCAATTCAAATAGAGCTATATGGTTTCTGGCTCTAGTCCATTCCAACTCCCAAGTCATACTTAATGTCTTTCATATGCCTCCGTATAAATTTCTTTTGAGAAAGTAATAACTGAATTGTGGGCAGTGTCATCGGATCGATGATATTGTGCATTGGATTCTACACTGTGATTTGGGGCAAAGCAAGAGAGGATGCAACCAACACTGTGGCTGATTCTGAGCAGTCACCTTTGTTGCTTACACGTACTATAGGAGATGAAGCCTCATCATTAAGATGTGACTAAGGCAAGTGGAAGCCTTTTATAATCATCACTTATAATTATGATACCGTTAATATCTTGTTTGATCTTATGGTGACAAGTACTGGTCAAGTGGGGATATCTATTTATGGAAAAAGATTGACAGATTCATCATAATATCTTCTGAGCTCATTTTATCACCAGAGTCTAGACATAAGATCTATTTCAAGACGAGCAGGAGAAAAGACAGTGGCATGGAGATACTTTGCCGTATAACTACAGGCCTATATGGCCAAAAGTTCCTAGTTGTGGATCTAATACCTTTTCTAATAGTTCATTGTAAATAAATGTACCATTATCAAACGTGGTCGATCAACCACTATGATTGGTATAAACCCACTTCGGTACTTCAGAGTATCTGAAAGTCTGGATTGTAGTTGCACTGTCTTCTTTGAAAAAGATCAATTCCATGGAGCAAAGTTCGAGCTTCAGATTCCAGTACATAGTTTGAAACATCGACCAAAGCCCATATGTCATGTTACTAAACGTGGAGTCATATTCACCAAAGTCTCCAAAAGTGCATCTTATTACAGTTCTTCTACCAATGCATATGCAGAAAACTAAAGGACTTATAGCTTTACAGGACAGAACAAGGCTAATCTTCTACATTTGCAGCCTGAAAGCAAATAAACTTATCCTCTACCAGCATCACTCAAAGATCCACTACAGAGTCAACTCATCAAGCTATAGCAGCATGAACACAGACGAAACTAAAAGTATGAGGGACTTTAAGAACAGGATTAAGCTCCTCGACCGTTCCCCAAATCTCATCATCGTTGCGTCTTTCAAGCACGATCTCTACACACCACATCATCATCTCCTTATAGCCACTCGAACGCAACTTCTTGGTCCAGAAAACAGCCAACTTCCCACCATAATCCGCAAGTTTAACCGAACTGTGAGCAGCAAACATAGGCAGTCTTTCCAAACCATTCAAACCCATCCAGCATTGTCTCTTAAAGCTGAACCATTTGAGTCCAACTGGATAACTAAAATAATAAAGCACGTTATCGACCACGCAAGAAGAAAACCATGCCCACCCTGAATCCAAAGAAGTATTTCTTCTTACGGAAGCCCATCTATCTTCCTCTGGCTTATAAGCCACAACGTTAGTAGTTCCTAACACGTGAAAGATTCTTCCTTTAATCACTGCGCTCTTGTATACACGGCTGCTATGACTCTCTGCAAGAGGGCTTAACACAGGCTCCCAAGTTTGGGTCTTTGGATCGAAAACTTCCATCCAATTGGAGGAGGAGTTGTAATCTTTGCATCCTCCTGCTACGTAAATCTTTCCATCAATGACATTGGCTGCTGGCCAATCCCGCTCCACACGCATGCTCGGAGCCTTGTGCGCGAAGCGTGACATTGGCAGTCAAGAACCCATAAGTCAGAAGAATGCGAATCCTTGAATGGTCCGCCAGTGACGTAGATGCTAGAACCAAGTGAAACCACACCTGCCCAACGAACTAGAGGAGAGATGAGATTCGGTATTGGGACCAAAAGGTTGCAACTTGACTTCTTCCTCTTCGTATTCTTTCGATTAGGTTTGTGACAGAGAGTGAACCAGCGAGGGTTAGGGTTGGGAGGGAACTCTAAGCACACATATATACAACTCTCGGTTAGGCCTAAGAGGGAACGGGTCTTTTAAAGCTAAGGCGAAGAAAGAAGAGACCGGA
Organism: Sisymbrium irio; assembly: GCA_000411075.1. Taxonomy (NCBI): domain Eukaryota; kingdom Viridiplantae; phylum Streptophyta; class Magnoliopsida; order Brassicales; family Brassicaceae; genus Sisymbrium; species Sisymbrium irio. The sequence goes on from KE155938.1 coordinate 71,586, forward strand.
ACTTCTTGGAGACGAGGGAGAGACACGGGTAGTGCAATCTTGAGATGCGTGCCAAGCAAGTCAACAGCAATTCCTCAGGAAGTGACATGATCGAAAACGGTTGCTCGACCATTCCCCAGATCTCATCATCGTTGTGTCTTTCCAGCACAATCACTGCACACCAGATCATCATCTCCTCAGAGCCACTCGAACCCAAGTTCTTGGTCCAGAATACAGCCAACTTCCCACCATAATCCGCCAGTTTAACCCAACTATGACCAGAAAACCTAGGCAGTCTTTCCAAACCATTCAACTTGGTCCAGTCTTGTCTCTTAAAGTTGTACCATTTGAGTCCATCTGAACTACTATAATAGTAAAGCACATTGTCGATCACGCAACAAGGATAACAAGCCCACCCCACATAAAAAGAACTCCTTCCTACGGTTTCCCATCTATCTTCCTTTGGCCAATAAGCCACAGCGTTATTCCCTAACATGTGAAAGATTCTTCCTCCAATCACTGCGCTCTTGTATACACGACTGGTGTGACTCTCTGCAAGAGGGCTTAACACAGGCTCCCAAGTTTGGGTCTTTGGATCGAAAACTTCCATCCAATTGGAGGAGTTGGGGTCTTGGCATCCTCCTGCTACGTAAATCTTTCCATCAAAGATAACGGCTGTTGGGTATTTCCGCTTCACACGCATGCTTGGAGCCTTACGCCAAGCGTGGCATCGGCAGTCAAGAACCCATACGTCAGAAGAAGTCGAACGGTTGATTAGTCCGCCAATGACGTAGATGCTAGAACCAAGAGCAACAACACCTGCCGAGTGAGCTTGAGTTGGAGGAGAGATGAGATTCGGGATCTGCACCAAAAGGTTGCCACTTGACGTCTTCATCCGACTAGGTTTCTGACAGAGAGTGAACCAGCTAGGGTTAGGGTTGCCAAGAGAGAGCTGTGCGCACGCATACACATAGAGACAACTCTCGGTGCCGCCTATGAGGGATCGGGTCTGATAAAGCTCCGCCGAATAAAGGAGAGACCTGAACCTCTTGGAGACGAAGGAGAGACACGGGTAGTGCAACCTAGGGATGCGTGCGAAGCAAGTCAATAGCAAATCCTCGGGAAGTGACAGAATCGAAACTGATTGCTGCAGCATCTGTGGTGTTAGTTCTGTAGTCGGCTTCTTCTTCTTCTCCCTCCTCTTCTTTTTCATCAGTGGTTCGCCGGAAGATCTAGGTGACGACGACGACGACATTAGCAGTGGCTTTCGTATCTTCGTCTGTACGAATTCGCCGCTTGCTTTCAAAAATCAGCATTTATAGAAATTCGATATTGGGCTTGGGCCTTTGTTTACAATTTTACATTGGGCTTTCAGTTCGTTTTTGGGATCTTTTGGTTTATATTCGTTCGGATATTGAGATAAGTTATCGATTCGGTCTAGATTTATTTTCGAGTTCCAGATTTTGGTAAGTATAAATTCTTAACCATGGATTAAATCTACGCTTGAGAACTGTCAACGAGCATCTCAAAAATATTACCGTTGGATCAATTCTTTAGACTGGCGACGGCAACAAGCCCCCGTGTCGTGAGGTTTCACTGTCGCATAAAACTGGACACTGGTGCCTTTGTCATCTTCAGGTTCCATCTTCTTCTCTTTCGGGAAACTAAGTTACATAAATAAACAATGGGATGATTCCACATTATAAAACCTCAAGCATTTTGCTTTGGTGGAATGGAGCAAGAGATCCCTTTGACATCTTGTGCTCGATGAGAATCAAACCTTGTCAATAAGATGTTAGTGATGCAAGTGGAATCGCTTGTCTTGTTCATTTATAAATGGTAATGGTATATACCAATATTAATGCGTATCTACATTCTAACTCATCGTTTATTCTTTTCATTCTCGTATAACTTTATGTACAAAATATTTATATATTCACTTTGGATATTATGATTGGAAATGTTGGTGATAACTTTCAAATATGGGTGAACAATCAAAGACTTGTTGATGTCATAGATAGTGTAGCAGCAAAATGTCTTCTTCCGATTATAAATAGAGTTTGAAACATCGACTCTCCAAAAGTGCATCTTATTATAGTTGTTCTACCTACGCATATGCAGAAAACTAAAGGACTTGTTTATAGTCTACAGCACAGAAGAAAGCTAATCTTGTACATTTGCAGCCCAAAAACAAACTAAACTTATCCTCTAGCAGCATCACTCAAAGATTCACTACCGAGTCAACTCATCAAGCAGTGACAATATGAACACACTCGAAAGAAAAAGAACGACCGACTTTAAGAACAGGATCAAGCGTGACATTGGCAGTCAAGAACCCATACGTCAAAGGAAGGTAAACCATTGAGTCGTCCGCCAATGACGTAGATGCTAGAACCAAGTGTAACAATACTTGCCCAATGAGCTTGAGGAGAGATGAGATTCGGGATCGGTACCAAAAGGTTGCAACTTGGCTTCTTCCTCTTCTTCATATTCATTCCACTAGGTTTCTGACAGAGAGTAAACCAGCGAGGGTGAGGGTCGTCATGAGGGCACCGTAAGCAGACATAGAGACAACTCTCTGTTCGGCCTAAGAAAGAACGGGTCTTGTAAAGCTCCGGAGAAGAAAGGAGAGACCGGAAGCTCTTGGAGACGAGGGAGAGACACGGGTAGTGCAATCTAGAGATGCGTGCGAAGATGCTCAATAGCAAATCCTCAGGGAGTGATGGTATCGAAATGGATCGGTGCAGCGTCTGTGGTTGTTCCGGAGACGGCTCTTCGCCGGGAGATCTTGGCGGCAACGACATTAGTAGTGAGATTCGTCTTGTCTTGTCTGTACGAATTCACCGTTTGGTTTTAAAAATCATCAGATGAAGCGTAGGTTAAATATCCGATATTGGGCTTTTTATTTGGGCCTCTTTTCAAGCCTTTGTCTATTATCATTAGTATACATAGTATCTATATATTGTAATATGCTTTTTGAGACGGTAACAACCGATATTAATATCTTCCATGCATGTGTTGTGTGCAGTGTCATCGGATCAGTGATTGATTTTGAGCTTAGGATTCTACTACACTGTGATTTGGGGAAAAGCAAGAGAGGATTCAACCAAAAATGTGGCTCGTTCTGAGCAGATTGGTTACTGAGCAAGATAGGAAGCCTCATCATTAATATGTGACTGATGCTAGTGGAATCCTGTGATTCTTATTCATTTATAAATGTCGAGCCATTAAAGAGATGGTCCTCATTAATGTTTTTGTCTTTACCTGTACTATTAACGTTTCCTGTATGAATGTTGAGCCATGTAAGAGATGATCCTCATTAATGATTATGTTGTATAAGAATGATTTATAGGACTGCCTTTGCCATATTACCTTCACCATGACTCATTTTGTCTTGAGAGAAATTTCCAGAGTCTGGACATTGGATCTATCTCAAGACAAGAACCAGAACAGACATTGTCATGGAGATAGTTTTATTAGTATTTTAATTTTGAAAGTAATAACTATCAAATTTAAATTAGTGTGGGGGGTCTGGGTGGGTCTTGCTCTTGTTGATGGTGATGCAGATCAAAAATAATGAGTCTTAACTCATTGCAGAAGAATGTTCTAATGGATTAATTAAACTAAGCTATAATAGGAAAGTTTCCTCCTATGGTGGTCCCTAGAATAATTGGGATATGGTATTTGTGGTGTGGAGTATTTAGTCACGTTGGGAAATTCCCATTTTGTCCGTCACTAGAGACATGGACCACATGGTTGCTTTATACGCTCACTTTAACTTCAGAGGCTTTCTGAGAATCTAGATTTCAAAATCTGGATATCATGAGAGAAGATGAGACAGTGGCGTGGAGGTACATAAACAGAGATGTTGTGCCATTTGCTGCGATGGTCACAGTGGAGTGTGTCACGGTTGGATCTACCACACTGTTCAAGGCTGCGACCTTGAGAGGATTGAGCTTCTATGTCTTTGTCTTCTACGTTAATGTTGTTTCAACACTTGTCCTTCTTCCACTTTCCCTTATCTTTGGAAGGTACTTGATTCTCCTCACTTACTCTTCCTTTATTACCTGTTCAAAATTTTCAAATGTCAACACATTTTACATGTGCAGGTCAAGAAGTTTACCTTCAGCAAAATCTTCTTTCTTCTTCAAGATTTTGTTACTTGCGCTTTTCGGGTTCACGTCGATGCTAGCTGGCTGTAAAGGAGTTGAATATAGTTCTCCTACTCTTGCCACTGCTATCGCCACCCTCACGCCAGGTTTTACCTTCGCGCTTGCCATTCTCTTCAGGTTCCACCTCCTTCTCGTACCGATTCTCTTTAGGGAAAGCAATCTACACAGATATATAGAATGTGATGATTCGACACTTACTAACAATACAAAATCTCATATCTTTACTTGTTTTGGTAACAAAACACACGAAAACGTTACTGTCACTAATTTTGAGAGAATTTGAATGGCTTTGAGGTTTATTTGTTACTATCATTTAATCATATAACTCTTACCTGATTGTGATTCCTTTGGTGACTCATAAAGGATGGAACATGTAGTGTTAAAGAGCTCGGCAAGTCAGGCTAAAATCATTGGCACGATAGTGTCTATAGCTGGTGCTCTGGTTATTGTGCTATATAAAGGACCAAAACTTCTCGCTGCTGAATCTTTTACATCATCAGCACCTACCGTTTCGCTTGACCCGCATTTAACTTCTTTAGAATCAAGTTGGATAATAGGAGGCATTTTGGTCGTTGCACAGTATTTTCTTATTTCAGTCTGGTACATTCTTCAGGTATGAAAATAGACTTCAGATTTTTCGGTGACACATTAAAACTCTTTGCTAAGTTCGGTAGCTCTATATGATTTCAGACTAAGGTCATGGAGGTATACCCTGAAAAAATAACTGTAGTCTTCTTGTACCTCTTATGCGCAACACTAATCTCAGCCCCTGTTTGTTTCCTTGCGGAAAAAGACTTGAGTTCCTTTTTGCTTAAACCGGGTGTACCCCTCGCTTCAGTCATGTACACTGTGAGAATTCAGACCTTAGATATATCTTGCTTCAACCACTGTGTCTGTGTGTATAGTTTAAGCTCAGAAATTAACTGTTCTGGTTTTAGGGAGGCTTAGTTTCATCATTGGGCACAGTTATACACACATGGGGTCTGCATCTCAAGGGTCCAGTCTACATTTCCTTGTTCAAGCCGTTGTCTATTGTCATTGCGGTTGTGATGGGTGCTATATTCCTTGGCGATGCACTTCACCTTGGAAGGTACTATATCTTTCACAATCTTGTTTAATAATACACTTAGAAGGTATTATCTATATTGTCTCTTTATTGAGAAAAAACATATTACTCAGCTCTAGTTTCTATATAGTTTCTTTCTTTATATACCGTAATATGTCTTTTGATGACAGTAGTGATCGATATAGATTTCACCTTAAATGTGTTGTGGCAGTGTCATTGGATCAGTGATTTTGAGCTTAGGATTCTACACTGTGATTTGGGGTAAAGCAAGAGAAGATGCAACCAAAACTGTAGCTGGTTCTGAGCATTCACCTTTGTTGGTTACCCACGTCGTAGAAGATGAACCCATAACATTAAGACATGACTGATCCAAGTGGAGTCCCTATCTTATTCATTTTATAAATGGGTATGGTCTCTATGTTAGGAGATCAAGATGGTCCCCTTTTTTTTTTCCAACATCAAGATGGTCCCTATCTTAACATTTAACTAATAGTTTTTTTTTTTGGTTTTTCATCCTTTGTATATCAAGGTTAAACAAGAATGGCTAATATGCTCCTGCTTCTAGATTTATACATAAGCATTCGAGTAGATGAATTAAATAACGACATTCCAATAGATGGGCAGCCAAACATTCCAATAGATGATGAATACTGTAAAGTATACAACAAGAATATGCCTTCGTTGTTACTTTGAATCATCGACGTTTTAGATTCGTTCTCTGCAAAAAAACCTGCACCATCACAGATTATCAACCTGAATATGAAAAATATTTATATTTTCACTTTGAATATAATGGTGGAAAATGTGGGTGATAACTTTCAAATGATGAATAGTAGTGAAGAGTCTCATAAACATCCCTTTGTACAATACACAAACAACACAAGTTATCATTTATCAAACGGTAATTGAAATGTTTTTTTTTTCCTCATGTTTTATTTGGTTTGGTTTGTAGGTCACAATCTGGTTTGGTTCGATTTCAAGAGCGTATCAAAATCCTAACCATTGGATCAAAAATTCGCTTTTGAAGGTTCATCCTTGTGGTGGGGTCCCTAATATATTTAGGATATGATTTGATTTTTGTGGTGTGAAAGCAATTTTTGTCACGTTTTAGATATTTTTCATTTTCACTTTTTAACTTCAAGACTATTCTGTGAATCTCTCTGGGGGATACCAAATCTACCATGAGAGAGACAGTGGAGTGGAGGCACATTATTAACAGAGATGTTGTGCCATTTGCTGCAATGATCGCAGTGGAGTGTGTCACCGTTGGTTCGACCACACTGTACAAGGCTGCAGCTTTGAGAGGATTGAGCTTCTATGTCTTTATCTTCTACTCTTATGTTGTTTCAACACTTGTCCTTCTCCCACTTTCATTCATCTTCGGAAGGTACTTTGATCTCCTCAACTACTCTCTTAGTTCAAAACTATTATGTTGAATGCAAAAACCTAAACTTTACAATGTGCAGGTCAGAAAGGTTACCTTCAGCCAAAGCTCCAGTCTTTTTCAAGATTCTCTTACTTGCGCTTCTCGGGTTCATTTCAATGATAGCTGGCTGTAAAGGAGTAGAGTACAGTTCTCCTACTCTTGCCTCTGCTATCGCCACCCTCACGCCAGCTTTTACCTTCACCCTCGCTGCTATCTTCAGGTTCCACCTCTTTCTCTTTCGATTCTCTTCTTGGAAAGTAGTCTAGACAGCTATATATCAAGAACGGTCTGAGTCAACAATTCTCAACAGTAGAAAAGCTCAAGTCTTTACTTAAGAAACACAAGGAAAATGTCACCATCACTAGTCAAAGCACAAGTCTTTACAGATTGTCTGTTATACTAACAATCCAATCAGTTTATTACTCTAACTGATTCTGCTTCCTTTGGTGACTCGTAAAGGATGGAACAAGTAGTGTTAAAGAGCTCTGCGACACAGGCTAAAATCATTGGCACCATAGTCTCTATATCTGGTGCTCTGGTTGTTGTTCTTTATAAAGGCCCAAAACTTCTAGCTGCTGCGTTTGTTTCACCGCCATCAACTACCATCTCGCTTTTGACTTTATCTGAGTCAAGTTGGATACTTGGAGGTCTACTACTCGCTGCACAGTATTTGCTTATTTCACTCTGGATGATTGTTCAAGTAAGTAGCAGCTCATTAGAAAAGACTTTTTGGATTTGTTGGTAATGACATTGCTAAACTCGGTAGCTGATATATGGTTTTCAGACTCGGATCATGGAGGTATACCCTGAAGAAATAAAAGTAGTCTTCTTGTACAGCTTATGTGGAACATTAATCTCAGCACCAGTATGTCTACTTGCGGAAAAAGACTTGACTTCCTTCCTGATTAAACCGGATGTCTCCCTTGCTTCAATCATGTACACGGTGAGAAATCAAACCTTGCTTCAACTAGTGACTGGATTGTTGTAAGCTCAGAAATTAACGGTTCTGTATTTAGGGAGGCTTAGTTTCAGCGTTGGGCACTGTTATACACACATGGGGTCTGCATCTAAAGGGTCCAGTCTACATTTCCTTGTTCAAGCCGTTGTCTATTGTCATTGCGGTTGTAATGTCTGCTATATTCCTCGGTGATGCACTTCACCTTGGAAGGTACTATATATCTTTCACCTTCTTCCTTCATAGCACACTCAGAACTGTATCCTCCATAGTTATTTATATGGTTCTGTATAAATGGTAATATAAAATTTCGCCATATATGATGGTGTGTGCAGTGTTATCGGATCAGTGATTTTGAGCTTTGGATTCTACACTGTGATTTGGGGCAAAGCAAGAGAAGATTCAAATTCAACCAAAACGGTTGGTTATAAAGGTGAAGACTCGGAGCATTCACCTTTGTTGGTTACAGACGCCATATAAGATGAAGCCTTGTTATCGTTAAGATGTGACTGATGCATTCATATACTTGGTGAGAAGCAAATCTTATATCATCTGCTTCAGATAAAATGATTATGTCTTAAAGCTTCGACATTAAACTGTGACTGTTTTTTTAACTCAACATGAGTAGGAAAGTAAATGATGTAGTCAACTGTTTAAAACTACAAAAACATTCTCTTTAGACTATAGTTAAAAAGATTAAAGAAGCCTATAAATATCGAAATCCTAAGCGTTGATACAAAATCTACTTCTAGCAAGCATCTCCCTGTCAACGAGGAGTATATTCAAATATAAAATGTGATGGATTTGGTGAAGTTGAGATATTTATAGTTTAAACAAAGACTACTTCCACCACTTTGTCGTCACTGATAAATAAAATAATAAACCATTTAGCATCAATCGTGTTGAGTTAATTAACCACCAAGATCAACACCATGCTTGCTTCTAAACTCACTTCAACTCCAGAGAGTTAGTTTCTGAGATATCAAGATCTATCATGAGAGGAGCAGGAGAAGAGGAGACAGTGGCGTGGAGATGCTTTTACAAAGATGTTGTGCCGTTTGCTGCAATGTTTGTTGTGGAGTGTACCACGGTTGGAGCAAACACACTGTACAAGGCTGCAAGCTTAAGAGGATTGAGCTTCTACGTCTTTGTCTTCTACTCCTATCTTGTTTCAACACTTCTCCTTCTTCCTCTTTCCATCATCTTTGGAAGGTACTTGATCACACCTTTTTCAATATATATATA